>CM076986.1:39481999-39596999 GCA_039105355.1 Benthosema pterotum | reverse complement strand
TACATGTTTTTATCGATGTCTGGCAAACTCTTTTCTTTCTCTTTTTTTTCTTCTCGCTCACGCATCAAGTTTTAAAAAATCAATAAAAATTTTAAGTTGAAAAAAAAAAAAAAAAGGTAGTAGTCCTGAACAACCTTTCAGCATTAAGAGAGAGTGATCTCTACGGCACTGTTTATTTATTTGACTATGAGCTGCAAATATTTTTCATTGACTTCCATCACCCCAGCCACCGTCTGTTTGAAACCGCTGCCGCACCCACGGCCCGGGAAACGCTTCCGCAGCATCAGGAGTAGCACCACCAGACTGCTAAATAGTTTCTATGTTTCAACGGTCAGACTGCTGAATAGGAACTAGGTCTATGACTTACATAGACGGATTTGTGTCTCTTTTAACCTACAGACTGACATAGGCTACATCACAAACATATTTATTTTATTTTACTTCTTATTTATTTATCTTCTTTTTTACTATCATAGGATGATGACATACAGATAGGTCTGTTTCTGTCTTTTCTAACTGCATTGAGGAGCCTACACAAACAAGAGTTTCACCCATGTTACTCGTAATGTGATGTGACAATAAAGCTTGATTCTGATTCTGATTCTACCTTCTTGACCACATCTAAAACTGTTGTACAGTATATGGCTCTGTAACGTTTACAATGTGGGCATTTAGCAGACACTTAAACTTAAACTTTAGTGTGTACAAACACTTGTTTGTAACCAGATTTGTTCAAAAAGAAAATCCAACTCCACCTCACCTCCACCCTGGAGACTGCTGTGCTGTGATTTTTGTGCCTTTTGTTTTCAGGATTTATTGACAATAACAAAGTTCTGGATCGTCTGCAGGACAAAGCAGATGTCTATCTGCAGGGAAACAGCTGCAGCATCAGAGCAGAAGCAACTTAGAGGGTAAAAAACTAATAGCTATATATCCATTTTGTTTTCTGGCCTCTATTACTTTAATCCAGAGCAATTTACATTACAGAGGCATATCATAGGACTGATGGGATAAGTTTAGGCGTCAATCCCATTGGTTCACAACCAGTGTTGGGTATCGTTACTTTATAAACTAACGACGTTAGGTTATTGGACTACTGCCCCCTAAAACTAATCTCGTTAAGTTACAAGTTACTTTCTATAAAAAGTAACGTAATAGATTATTTTCCGTTATTTTTCGTTCCTGAACACAATTAAAATACTACTTTTTCTCTTTGTTTTAATGTATGCACAATTTAGTTGCATTGTATTACCAGTGCATGAGTCGCACTCCATGTTGCACACATGAAAACCATCATCACCAACAACAACAACGACAACAACAGTGACACCATGTCACCCACTATGAACTAGGTTGCTACAGAGTAGGCAATGTCAGATGCACAGTAGGCCTACAGACAATATTATGCTGTATGCGGTACAACCAGTCAGATAGCATGATGATGCCCTCTCCATGCTGCAACCACAACAACCACAACAACCCTACCATCGTAAACCAGCCTATGAACTAGACAGTAGTCTATATAAGACAAGGCACGGCGGCCAAACAATGAATTAAACATTACTCACCTAATAACGCAGCCAGAGTTTTATAGCCGATTCCCAATCGCGTGTTAATCCAAAAATTAATCCAAAAGTGTACGGCGTCATTGTTTACAAGACTTTTAGCAAGTCGCGCCTACAGTAGCTGCTTCACTACGCAAGCAGCCAGCGGACTTCCTCTTTCTTCCTTTTCAAAATAAAAGATTCATACTAGAGTATAACTAGACACTAGCTAGACAGTAGGTTTACTATTATTTCTTAGGCGGACTTACAGGATGTGCAGACAGTAAATGTAAACTACACACATCACTCGCAGAAGGATGAAGCCACAACGTGCAGTCGGCTTATTCTACACTAACAGAAGGAGGAATATAGGCTACAACACCGGGCAGTCTCAAGAAAATGAATTGCGACGAACTATAGTAACGAGTTACTTTTTTGGAAATGTAACTAAGTAACTAACTACTAAATTGCAAAAATAACTTGTTACTTTACTCCGTTACTAATAAAAGTAGTCTGATTACGTAACGGCGTTATCAATAACGCCGTTATCCCCATCACTGCTTGACAACTAAACCTAACCATCAGTCCGATGGTTAGGTTTAGGCGTGTCAGACCACTGATGTCGGGCCAAAATGCATGTACTCCTTACATTAAGCATGGCAATACATCATATGTCAATTCTAATTTACAATTGAGGCATTTAGCAGTATGCTGTAACACTTGGCAATACATCATATGCATACATGTAGTTAATGTGTATCATACATAATATAAGAACATCACCCCCCATTTTTAGGTCCCCCCCTCATCCCCTGTCCCCCCGTCCCCCCAATACGGGCTGAGGGCATACCTTTTTCAGTTACAAAAAGGACTGATTCAAACAAGCCCAAAAGCTTTCTTGCTGTATTTATCCTCTTAGTTGACCATGTTGTACCAGTGAACTAACTGTAGTGTCAAGAAACTGTACCTTTTTTCCTATGCAACAGTATAAGTATTCAATCAAAAGCACTGTCTGAGCTCACAAGAAAAATACTGCAGTTGCAGTCTACCAGTTCCTTTAGGAGGTTCTAAATTTATTGACCTAAGTCTATGGCAGTAGCTTGGAGGGGGACAGTGTCCCCCTGGTCCCCCTAACCCCTAAATAAGTTGGAGGGGACAACCTTGGACGTGGCAGGGGACATGTCCCCCTGGTCTCCCGCCTATCTGCGCCCCTGACTGTACATATACTATATGTAGTGCTATATTTACATGCCAAAGATAAGTCTGCACAAACAAACAAACAAACAAAAAAAAACATGTGTGCTTAGTTCCCTCTAGCAATATCGACAGTCAGACTTCAGCACTCTTGTGTGTTATTTTTTGTGTTGTCTAATGTATAGTGTCTTGTGCAGTTTATTTATTTATTTGGTGCAATGTGTTTATATATTTCATTTTTTTCCTCATGCTGTACAGCTCTTGGGTTAGCCTTTGGCTGTTTTTTTTAAAAAGTGCTTTATAAATCAAATTATCTCTACTTGACATGATTCATGGGTTGCCTTTTCTTCATTGTGTACTTTAAGTGTACTTACAGCATATGCAAGTGCTTCTCAGTAGAGGTTTGTGAAGTTGTGGTAGCGTAGTGCACGCGCATGTGTGCGTGTGCGCGCGTGCGTGCGTGCGTGCGTGCGTGCGTGCGTGCGTGCGTGCGTGCGTGCGTGCGTGCGTGCGTGCGTGTGTGTGTGTGTGTGTGTGTGTGCGTGTGTGTGTGTGTGTGTGTGTGCGTGCACTGCGCTGTGCACAGTATGTGCACGAGGTCAGGGAATAAATAGAGTGCCGATGTCAAAACCACCTGGCCTCTGGGTTATCGCATTTAGTTTTATTTTGTTAAAGCTTCCATTCAACGTTTTCTTCTTTTAATCACTTCATATTATAACTGTGTTCCAAAGAAGTTCAGGCATTCTGTCAGAGTGCCAAGTGCATGGCTCTGTGATATTATTCCTGATATGTAATTATATGTTTTGAAATGGTCCTTAATTTTCAGGCTGGCTGGTGATTTCGACCTCGGTGCATATACTGTAGATTACTGCAGTACTTTACGGTGTTGTTTACTGGCACCAGTGTACGCTTGACCAAATTCACAAACGTCTAGAAGTGATGAAAAAGAGATAAAATGTAGAACTAAAATGTAGAAATCGTAAAGCAAATTCAGCTATATTCTCATAGACATAACAAGCATAATGTACAACGGTCATTTCTATAACGCTGGACAAAAAACAAGTCATACTATTACAGTAATATTTTCAAATATTATTTTACATTACTAGTTACTCCCTACATCAGGGGTGGGGCAGTGCAACTCCAGCACCACAGGCAAGTTTTTGGATCGCTCATTAGGACCTCATGGCATGTTTCCTTCAATGCATGAGGAGTCCGAGCTGCTTCTTTTTACCTGCCAGGTAAAAAGGTGTTAATTAGCTCGATATTCGATATTACCGGTATTGACCACTAGTGCAATCAGAGTCGGACACGTTCCACCAGTCACCTAGTTCTCAGACTTGCGACATTGAGGGGTCAGAAACTGAGCGCTCTGCTGTTCAAGCAGCCTAAAGAGGGAAAAACTGGAGTTGGAAATACATTGTTTCCAAAAAGCCTAGCACAAATAAGGGCTATTTTAGACGTGTGTAACATGAACATTCTTTGTATAGTTACAATTAAAAGTCTCATTGCTCATATTTTATTCAATATTTTTTTATAGACCCAAATATTACTGATTTCCAATTACTGATATTTTGATTTCCTGGTGGAGCTGTTGCCCCCGCGACCCGACCTCGGATAAGCGGAAGAAGATGGATGTTGCGATAATACCGGTATATTGCCCAAGACTACTGTTTGTACGCAGCAGTGCGTGGAAGGAAGCCGAGAGAGAGAGAGGGGAGGAGAGGAGAGGAGGCGCTCTGTACCGCTGTGCCGTTCATCTCTCCCTCGTGTTTTCACGAGGACACGACACAGTGTGTGTCCCAGTGGGGGTGTGGGGGTGTGTGTGGGGGAGTGTGTGGGTGTGTGTGGGGGTGTGTGTGGGGTGTGTGTGGGGGTGTGTGTGTGTGTGGGGAGGAGCGGAGGGGTGTGAGGCTGACATGTGCTACTTCCAGGATGTCATTCCAGGCCGCCGCGCGTTAGCAAGCAAGACTGGGGGCAGCCAGACGCACTGAGGCGTGACTGTTCCGACGCTCACTCGGCCGGAACCGCCGAGCACGATGCCGTGCCGCACACGTGCACACACACACACACACACACACACTACTGTATATTAAGCCATTTTGTCCTGACCCTCGATTCGAGTTTCTGACACCAGATTATACAGTAGTTTCTGACACCAGATTATACGGTAGTTTATGACACCAGATTATACAGTAGTTTATGACACCAGATTATACAGTAGTTTCTGACACCAGATTATACAGTAGTTTCTGACACCAGATTATACAGTAGTTTCTGACACCAGATTATAGCTGCAGCAACATTCTAGCTTTTGACGCTAGATTCTACAGTAGTTTCCGACACTACTTTTTAGTTATTGACACTAAATTATAGTTTCTGATGCTAGGATCTACTTTTTGACACTAGAATCTAGTTTCCGACGCTAAAATCTGTGTTTCTGTGTCAGTGATGTTAACATATTTCAAGTCAAGGACCACCAGAATTATCCATATTTGGCTGCAGATCCCCATCTGAAAACATGTTGTTCTAGGGGATCCCCCAGAAGCGAAAACATTGAGTTAAAAATGTTTGCTTCCACAAAATAATGTATTCAGAGAATTGCAGCACATTTTCACAATTTTTCGAAAATAGCAGAACTACAAGCTCATATCGCGCCACTCGGTGGCGCGATATGAGCTTGTAGATCTGCTATTTTTCAACAGATAGAGGGTTAAGCAACAAGTGTGACACGAATCGCCACGCCTCAGCACAGAGACACATGAGATATGAATGTGCGTGTGTAAGCACACACACACATGCACGGTGCACACGCCCCGCGCACCGCAGGCACTCACAGAGGTAAGCAAGCGTATCAGACACCTCCGCTAGCGAACAGCGTCTGTGCTGTCAGGAGGAATAAAACCAACTTATCCCTCCCTCCCTCCCTCCGCCCGCCCGCTGCCACCGCACCGCCCCCGCTGTCCACCGCCAGGCAAAAACACGGTTACCGTCTTCATTTTAAATCCGTTTTGACGAGCCAGCGCTTTCGCTGTGTCTTCAAAGGATGTTGATGACTCCAGCGAAAATAATATAATCTGCTATTTTTTTTTTTATGTGCGTGAGGTGAGGAGGACGCTGCACGGTTAACCAAGCATCCTGATTCTGGAATTCAGTAAGTTTGTGTCTGTGGGTAATCATGAAACTTAAGTGATTCATTCCCAACGTCCAACGCCCTGTCCCTCAGACTTTTCAGGTATCCACCAAATGAGCCCCTGTCCCACATTGTGGAACAGGGGCTTTCTGTTGTCTCCTTTCCTGCTATAGATGTGTTTTTAACCCTGACTAGATTCTAGTGTATGACACTAGATTCTAGTTTCTGATACTAGATTTTAGTTTCTGACACTAGAGTCGAGTTCTGGCCCTAGATTCTTGTTTATGACAACTAGATTCTAGTTTCTGAAAATTTAATGTTCCTGTGTCAGTGATGCTCAACATATTTAATGCCCCAGAATTATCTATATTTGGCTGTGAACCCCCATCTGAAAACATGCTGTTCTAGGGATCCCCCAGAAGCGAAAAGTTGAGTTAAAAATGTTTGCTCCTGAAATAATATATTCAAACATTTGCGCCACATTTTCACGATTTCATCAGCTTGTACGTATGATATTTTCCAAAAGCTAAATATAATGATAAACATAACACACTAAAATGCATACAGTACAGAAAGGATGAAGTATGTCACAATATTTCCACACTCACTCCAGGGGCGACATTGTTTGTTGTACTGTCGTATCAAAAATAGCTGATCTCAAAAAGCAACGCGCTGTGACACGTTTTGAGCTTTTTTGCCATATTTGGATGTAAATCTACTTACCAAACACCTTGAGCAGCATCTCCCTCTCCTGGGAGCCAGCCTTGTTGGTAGCTCTACAGGTGTAAGTCCCTCCGTCATCCTGTCTGATGTTATGGATGGTCAGGGTGCTGCGGCCAGCCTCCGGCTCACTGAACACATACTGCTCCAGAGGCTGCAGCTGCTGCCCCCTCCTGGACACAACAGGAGAAAGATAGACGTGCAAAAAGAACTGTCACTCTTCTTGACTGTGGTATATACACGTGCAACAGTGGCGTTTTAAAGCAATTTGGAGCCCCAAGATGTTCCCGCGAGGCCCCCCTTACGGGTTCATTTGGTAAGTTCATTTGGTTTCATTTTTACGCTCTGTCACACTCTGTCACACCATGGTTCCTTTTGATTTGGTGTAGCGCCATTATGTGAATTCCATTTTTCCAATTCCATTCCAATTCTTCAATAACTGCTGTGTTCACACATATGTACATTACGTGTGTGTGTGTGTGTGTGTGTGTGTGTGTGTGTGTGTGTGTGTGTGTGTGTGTGTGTGTGTGTGTGTGTGTGTGTGTGTGCCTGTAATACATACAGCATGTACAGTATGTGATGCTTGAATCTAACAGTGTCCAGTAAGTAAAAACACCAATGAAAAGGCTAAAATGAATTTAATAAACCTTCTGGGCATTTCTCAGTTTGGCTTTTGTAATAAGCAAAGCCAATTATGACTCAGTTTTTCCCTCACTAAGAGCGGAAATTATTATAACACACACACAGAAATGTGATAAATGAACAAAGGCAGCGAAAGCCATTAACAGGATCTCTGCTGGCAGAACCTCATTTGGCAATTATTTTAAAATGGCACAGCCTTGGTATTTATTATTATTATTATTATTTTTTAAGTGCACCCAGTGTTTTTAAGACGCTGTGACATTTGGGTATCTGCTTGAATCATTATGAAGTATGTGATTTATTTAATCACATCGTAAAACCATTAACATTTCCCCTCAATTCTAAAGGCCTATTTCAACCTGTGGTGTAAACAGAGTTTGCTTTTATTAACTCCACGAGTGCCATTTTGTCAGCCTGCAGCGCCCCCTTGAGGTCCGGAGTGCCATTTATATGCATTAAATAATTGATTGATTATCTCAAAAACAAAACACAGAAAAAAATCACAAACAGCAGTTGTATACCGGTACATGTTTTTCAGTTTTATACATATTTAAGGGTTAAGGGTGCCTCATTTCTGGTCCAGGAAGTGTCCCTTCCTGGACCAGAAAATAAAAATAAAAAATAAAACTTGATGCTAGGACGTTATTATGCCAAAATTAATCATATTGAAGTGAAAGTTAAGTGGCCATTGATTGCCACAATCTTGCGGGACTTTAATCCAGCGCAATTTCAAATCTCGTCTTAATATCTATGGCAACTGTTACCTGGCTCGTTTTTGTAAACAAATACTGGTCTTAATCTCTTTGTTGGTTAACCAGATGAAAAGTTGTTTAACCAGATGTAACTCTTGAGAGTGTAAACAAGAAACCAAATGGACCCTCAAGGGTCCATTTGGTTTCATGTTCACACTCTCAAGAGTTCAAATATTCATCATCTGAATCGGCCCACTTCATTAAGAAGTCTGCGCAATTAGAGAATGTAGAAGATTAATGTTCATTTTGATTTACTGAATCTTTGCCTGTTGTGTTGTGCAAAAATCCAGCCTGGAATTGCGGACAAAGCCAAAAGAAATTTTTAGTTTTGCGTCTGGGGGTGAAAATGTCCTCAAATGGCGGGCCGTGCATCAAATACTGAATAGATAGTGTGTCCTGGTATCAAAAAGGTTGAAAGCCACTGCTCCAATCGATGGCTCTGATTCATATACATGCCGTCAATTGTCTGTTTGGAGGCCTGTCTTGGCCTATCTTTCCCCTCAAGGATAGACACACACGGTGAGCATGTTAAACTGTTGTTCAATAACACTTTGAGCTCAAGCATTGAAGCAGGATGACAGCACTGCTGAAGATGAAAAATTATGTTTTGCAACTTGGGAGTTAAAGTTATAATTGGTTATTAACCCATTGTGTCGTGACCCTCGATTCGAGTTTCTGACACCAGATTATACAGTAGTTCCTGACACCAGATTAGAGCTGCAGCAACATTCTAGCTTTTGACGCTAGTTTCTACAGTAGTTTCCAACACTAGATTCTAGTTAATGACACTAAATGAATGTATTCTGATGATTAGGATCTCTTTTTGACACTAGAATCTACTTTCTGACGCTAGAACGAGTTTTTGACACTAGATTCTATAGTTTCTGACACTAGATTCTAGTTTTTCTGAAAAATCTGCGTTCCTGTGTCAGTGATGCTTAACATATTTCTAGCCAAGGACCACCAGAATTAACCATATTTTGCTGCAGACCGCCATCTGAAAACATGTTGTTCTCGGGGTTCCCTAGAAGCGAAAAATTCAGATAAAATGTTTGCTTCCAAAATAATGTATTCAGAGATTTGCAGCACATTTTCACAATTTTTCAAAAATAGCAGAACAACAAGCTCATGTCGCGCCACTCGGTGGCGCGACATGAGCTTGTTGTTCTGCTATTTTTCAACAGATAAAACACCAAAACGCGTTCAGGACACTAAGGGTTAAAGTAATTCTTCTCCACCTGAATATTATTCTCTTTGTTTGTTGGCAAAATTGTCAATATATTCCTTTTATTTGCTTTTTTTCTCAAGGAAGAAAGGTAGGAAATTAACATTTTCTGTCACAGTTGTAGTCGTAAAATGAAACATTTTAATTTTAATTTTACCCAATAGAGTACAGTACAAGAAGTCTGAAGAGGCTATACAGGAAAAATAGCATAGTGCCTTGTGAGCTTGTAGAACAGCATTTTTCAAATGTCTGAAATATATGGCTGAATTGGATAACATCCCAGCAAACACGCTCAGGATCGGGACGGATTAGTGACAAAAAAAAAGATGAATTTGTGTTGGTTCTAAATCAGGACCAGATTTGACTAGTCTCAGATTGCTTTGATCTGGACACAATCAAGACTTCACTAATTTCACTTCACTATAACCCCCATTTCATACCATCGGCAGTGAGCTGCAAAAGAGCCCCTGCAGGCCCAAGAGTTAGAGAGGCTGAGTTACAGTTCACACTTTGACTAATTATTACATAAGATAATGAATTGTAGAATAGCCTAAGAAACAAAAACCTGGCACACAGAGACCTATAGGGGACTGGGGGAGACATCAAGACCATGAAGATGACCTGGAACCAACTGTGGAGAGAACAGTGCAAGACAGAGGTGCCTGGAAGTGGCTTGGGGAAGGTCTATGTGGTAGTGAGTAAGTATGTTTCATAAAGAGAGTGTACCTGTGCCAGGTGACCTCTGGTTCAGGTGATCCAGACGTGATGCAGGTGAAAGTGACAGACTCCTGGTAGTCTGCCGTAGCGTTGAAGGACGGCTGGAACACAGAGAGAACCGGAGGCACTGGAGGAGGAGAAAAGAAACACAAACCGTTAAGGTTTAACACTGGAAGAGAAGAACAGAGGAGAGCACAACACAAACCGTTAAAAAGAACCCTGGCTAATGAGGCAAATATGGATGAATACATTATACTTGCCCTCTATAAAATTTAAAACACATAGAATAAGCTCTTTAGTTTAAAAATAGTTAATGTTTTTATCCCAAGGGGGGCGCCATTTTACTGTGCCAGTCACATGGCCTGTCATTGGGATGACGTCACTCTGCAGTTCAAGTAATGGAATCCATCAAATGACTACATATTATGTGCACCTAATAGTTCATCCCCTCTGTTTTACAGTCCTTTATTTCACCAGTAGGGGTCGCCATTGTCATAACAAACAGAGCAGTGTATATACATCAATGTTTTAAGTTGCACTGCTGTTTAATCACGGAACGCTCCATTAGCTGTAATATAATGCAGATATACTGTGACGTCATCACTATGACAGGCCATGTGACAGGCATAGTAAAATGTAAATTTTTAAACTAAAGAGCTTATTCAATTAAGGTTTAACACTGTACGTGAAGAACAGAGGACAGCAGAACACATAGTGTTAAGGTTTAACACTGGAAGAGAAGACAAGAGGACAGTACAACACAAAGCGTTAGGGTTTAACACTGGAACAGTGAATGGTGGTGAAATGTCCTTCTCTGTTCTGAGAGAGACTTAATTCAAAGCAATCGACTTGCATTAAGCAATGAACAAAAGAAACAAGCCTGGCAATAGACACAGTACATGCAGAGTAGTTTATGTGAAATCATAAACCAAGAACAGTGAATAATCTATAAAGGCTAATTAAACTGTGTTTACAAGTGCTATAAAGTGCTACTATGTCATCAGACACTGAGTCTGAGGAAGAGCATTGTGCTCCAAACCTCACAGTCACCTTGATGGTGCAATAAAGGCGTCGTTTCAGCATTTGAGCCCTCAGTGTGCGAGCTGTTTCTTTATTTTTCTTGATTGGCGAACAGGCTAGCCCATTAGCCACACGATTGACAACAAGCTCTGCTTTGTTTGGTATGAACCAAACCCCTCACCCTTGCAAATCTCACAGACAACGGACAATTTCACAAGCTTCAGGAAACTGAACTCGAGTCAAGCTAACCGAAGACACAGGATGGAGTTTAAAGAGGTGCGTTTAAAGGACAATTCCACACCAAAAGTTTTTTTTTTTTTTTTCAATCTTTATTGTAGATTTTTTTTTTTTTTTTTTTTTTTTTTTTTTTAGAAAGAAGTGGTCCAGGCGTTATTTTGTGAAAACACTCCTTTATGGCTGTTTCCCCTATCCCAAAATAGGCTTATAATGGGGCTAAGGAGTGTTGTTCAAGTTCACCCATATACATGGCTCCAAAATGCAATTTTCTGCTATATATTGTCTCCCACCCATGTCAGTAGTGTTTCACACACTGACACTTTCACTTTTGGCTCAGCAGTGATTCAGCTGTCTCAAAAGGTGGGGGCGTGGCACATGGTTTATGGCTGAACCACTGCTGAAACAAAAGTTAAAGTGAACCCTCTACTGACATGGTGGAGAGACAATATATAGCAAAAACTTGCATTTTGGAGCAATGTATACAGGTGAACTTGAACAACACCCCTTAGCCCCATTATAAGCTTATTGTGGAATAGGGAAAACAGCCATTAAGGGTAGGGGAAGTGTCTTCATAAAATAACACCTTTTTTCTAAGAAGTTAACTGCAAATAAAGAGAAAAAAAACATTTGGTGTAGAATTCTCCTTTAAAGATTACAGCAGAAGATTGGGAGTGAAACTGCAGTTCCACCTGCAATGTGAAGTGCATTCCATATTTTTAGGGCGCCCGACGGGAGAAGAGTTTGGGGAGCGTGAAGCGTTGTCCAGGCAGATAGATGTAGGAGTATTGATCCTGCAGCCAAAGCAACATGCTCACCTATAAATTTCTTTATAAGGGTCTAGTTCTTCATCTATAACATGTTGATGAATTCACAACTTTTCCTTTTGATGTCTTCTGAAGGAACATTGTGCAGACTATTAATGCCCACTGCTGAATTTACAGCGTAGCAATAAAACAAACAGTGTGACTTACACCGGCTCAACCCATGCAGATTTATGAACAGAAAAATCTGCAGGTTTAAAATCCTTGCCATGCATGAGGAGATGAATGGTTCGTTCTATTTAATTAAAAGAGGAGGATAACTCTCTCTAGTAGAACTTAGAGTGTAGACTCCTGCAGGGTCACTGCCCTGATCGTTCTGTGGATGTTGGACCCAACATAAAACAGCCGATAACCTCCGCCTGGGCTTTGAATTCAGCACAGTGAGAAAAATAATAACCACCGGCAAGAAAATCCCAGAAAGTAGCTTACGACTGGTGCTTTTATATCATACGTGGGTGTTATGCGGCCCGGGGGCCAAATGCGGCACTTTGGCTGACTCTGACCGACCTGTGAAAGGGTACTATGGTTTTCCACCAGTGGTCCGGGGACCACCAGTGGTTCTTGAGAGAGTTCCAGTTAAATATGGAAAGTTGGTTAGCCAGATGTAACTCTTTGAGAGCGTAAAAATGAAACCAAATGGACCCTTTCATGTTTACACTCTCAAGAGTTGAAATATTAATCTAAATTAGCCAGAGAATGTAAAAGAATGATCATTTTTTATCTATGTTTGCCTGTTTTGTTTGTGAAATCCAGCCTGGAATTGTGAACAAAAGCAAAAGAAATCTTAGGTTTTGGGTGTCTGTGGGGCTAAAATGTGATCAAATGGTGGTCCGTGGCTCAAATACTGAATAAATTGAGGGCCCTGGTGTCAAAATGGTTGGTCTTACTCTTACTTTTATCTTGAAATTAAATTAATATTACACAGACTTTAGTCCAGCCTTTAGTCTTGGCCCTCCACAATATTTTATTTATCTCATTTGGCCCCTTGGGAAAAAAGATTGCCCACCGCTGTTTTATATAGTGCCTTTACCAAGGCGCTTTACATTACACACAGTACAGTACAGTACAGTACAGTACATTATATTCTCACATTCATTCATACACCGATTGTGGTGGAAACCATGCAAGGCACAACCAGCCAGAAAGCCCAAAATCCACCAGCGACTATAGACCACGTTGGAACCAGGTCAAAAATCCACTAGCTCTACTAGTGACCGTGGGTCAGAAATCCAGGTCTTCTGGTCACATTTGAACTTTTGCTTATAGACGAGCAGTGTTGGGAATATTTCTTTGCCTTGTTAATATATTATTTATTAATTATTACCTTCATTTTAAAGCAATATATTATATTACAATATTACTGTCTGAGCAAGTGTAATATATTAATATTACTATTACATATTACTCTTTTTTTTTTTTTTTTTTTTTTTTTTTTTTACAAAATGACACTAAATATTTAGTGTCACTAATATTAATCAAATATTGCGTAGGCCAGTGGCATACATACAATAAAGCACTCCTGAATAAATAATTTGATGACAAATTATATAAAATAAGTAATTATTTAACTTCTGCAGTTGTCAAGATAATTTCACAAGAACATTTTCAACGAAACAGATTGGCAGAAAGTAATATTGAAAGTAATGCAGTAATGCAGAAAGAAAAGTATAATATATATATAATATATATACTTTTATATAATATAAAAGTATATATATTGTTTTTGTTAAGTAATATAATTATATTACAAGTTACTGCATTTTGGTAATATATTAAGTTACGTAGTGCACATGTCTCAACACTGTAGACGAGGGGACAATTCGACAGCAGAGGCACACGAGGGCAGAACGGGGCGGACGGGGGAACTATAACATTGCAGGAATCTTTACGAAACAAAGAATTTGCAGATAGAAAGAGGATCATGCCAGCCTGTGTTTCATGCCCATCAAATGATTGGTAAGAAGAAGAAAAGAAGAAGGATACAACGTTTTGTTTTTGATGGCTCACGGCACTCCTAAACTGTCACATTACGGTATTATTATCTGCGGGTGTTTACGGTGCGATGGCACCGCCAAGCGTCCCTGAGAGGGACACTGAGAGGATCAACATGAGAATCCCCAGGGTAAAGTCAAGTGCATATAAAATCCCTCCACCAGCTCCCTGAAGGAGAGAGGAGGGGAGGGGGGTCTTCAGAGAGTTCATCTAGCCCACCCTGCGCCGTGCAGCATGGAATAATAGGCCGTGCCTCATTGAGCAGGCTTATTGGAACTTCCTCATGAAGTGAAGCGAGCGCTTTAGCTAAATTGAATGCGATTCATGTCGTGTGTGTTTTTTTTTATTTCTTTTCTTTTTTTATTCTGGTGGAGCTGGGTAGAATGGGGAGGGAGGGAGAGAGGGAGGGAGGGCCGGGGCTCTAGCTATTACATTATTACATTAGGTTTGGCGAGGAGAGAATTACATAGGAGCGAGTCGATAGCGCGGTGCGCTCGTGCGTAACGAGGCACTTATAGAGTGCTTTGGTCGGGATCGCGTTTCAATCACTCTTCTCCCTCTCCTCCGATCCGATATCGTCTCAGGTGACTCGCTCTCGGTTGAAACGCGTTCTCTAAGTGAGGACGAATGGTCAAATTAAAATGACATCCTCTTCGATTTTCTTTAGGCCGCGCGACCCGAGCCGGGATCCATGGCTAATTGAGAATTTCAATCATGAGAAATAGCAGAGATAGAGAGAGAGACCACAGACAGGCTTGCATGTTAATTAAGTATCCTATCTGGGTGGATCCAGCCAAGCTTGTTGTCGGAGGAGACGTGCTCCAGGAGTGCGGATGAGTTTTCGCTCGAGGGACAAACTTGCATCTCATTTTATATTCCTCCTCCGGAAAAGAAAACAGGATCCGTTGCACGAATGAGATGTGACATTTGACGCTGCACAGCGAAGCGGTAAATATCTCGGAACGTAAAACGGCTGTATTATGCGATATACAGTACGTCAGAATGCAAGAGCGAGAACTTAAACCACTTAAAGCGTCTAGACGTAGTACTGTATGTTTGACCTGAGCTGGCTGACTCACCCGTTTGCGAGCTTGTAAATCTGCTATTTATGGTTAATGATGATCCCCGACGCCCCCTAGGATAGTTGAACTCAGCTCGACTGCAAAGTACAGCCTCCAGCTTTTAAATCACAAACGACAGTACAGGCAGACCATTCACATACTAGAGCACGTCTGAAATAAATGTCAGAGCTGAAATCCACATGTAGATGTGAAATCTTTGATGAAATTCTTCTTATCTTAGCCATTATTCCACGCTAGTCAACTATTATAACTGCCGTCTCCTGATGCGTACGTCACACAATTTACATCTCCGTTGTGGAATAGCAGTTTCTTTCTTGTTCTTGTTGTGGTCTCTGTCTCAGCAGCAGCAGACCATATAGTCTTTATTGTCTCTCTTAATTATTATTATCACGATAGTTTAGTTGCTGCCGTCTTTGTGTGTGTGTGCAGGAACTTCCTGCTTTGCTAAAGTCACGTAAGTCAAGTCTTGCCTGGACAAAAGCAAAAGAAATATTTAGTTTTGGGGTCTGTGGGGCTAAAGGGCCCTATTTTGATTGTCTTATGTATCAGGGCTTAAGTCTTAAGGGGAAGTCCACCCATTTTCAACATTCTAATGTGTCATTAGTATACCCTAGAGGTGCTGGGTGGACATGATAAAAAGTTTCCCCATTCTGTGTTCCCAAGAAATGGAGGTCTGAAGAAAACCACTAACATGGTGAAACGTCTTGATGACATCATCAAGATGTATTTTAGATGCTTCTTTTTTCTGAGAGTGTACAAATGGAACCAAATGAACCCGCTAGGGTTCATTTGGTTCAGCTAAGTTGATTAACCAGACGGGTTCAGCTAAGTTGATTAACCAGACGCAACTCTTGAGAGCGTAAAAATGAAACCAAATGGACCCGCAAGGGTCCATTTGGTTTCATTTTTACGTAAAATATTCATCATATTCGTTACTTCCCGTTTGGTTTCTCCAAATCCAGCCAGGAATTGTGGACAAAAACAACAAAACAACAACAAGTCTTTAGTTTTGGGGTCCGTGAGGCTAAAATGTCATCTAACGGTGGTCCATGGCTAAAATGCTGAATACATAGTGAGCCCTGGGATCAAAAAGGTTGAAAACCACTGAGTTACTTAGATTACCAGTACAGAAAACAAAGATTCCAGAGGAATCCAGAGACTCTCAGATGTGTTTGTTTCTTGGAGCGAATCAGAGCGCAGCCCAGTCGACCGCCAACGATCCCGACGACACGATGGAACAGCTGATGAAACTAAATGTCACAGATTGGAGTCGGAGGCGACGCTCCTCCGCATCACGGATATAATTGACTGAGAGATGGAAATTTCACGCCAGCCTACATGTTTCATGCCATCTGACTCCCCGAGATCGACTAAACTGCACCAAATGCCGCATTTACATGGCTTACCATTTCACTGTGTGTGTGTGTGTGTGTGTGTGTGTGTGTGTGTGTGTGTGTGTGTGTGTGTGTGTGTGTGTGTGTGTGTGCGCGCACGCGCTCTAACCTTTCTTTCCTCCTCATTTGTCGTGTCTGATCATTGAATTTCAAGGTCCGATTAGTGATTAATCTGGTGACGGTGTGTGTTAGTTCTCTCACCACGGCGTCCATCAATTAGTGGTCTCATTTTAATAATGGAATACATCTAGTAGTGGCTTTTGTATCATAAAATTATACATGCTGCATTTTAGATTTTAGGGTTCCATGGTGTAACGGTTAGCACTCAGGACTCTAAATCCTGCGATCCGAGTTCAATCTCTTGGTGCTCTAATGAAAAGCTGCATCTGCGAGTAAATCATGCAACGCCCTGGGTAGAAGTTTAGGGGCGGCAGTGGCTCAAAGGTAGAGTAACCGGATGGTAATCACAAGGTTGCCGGTTTGATCCCAGGCTCCCGCAGAGTTAGTGTCGAAGTGTCCTTGAGCAAGACACTGAACCCCTAATTGCTCCTGATGTGCTAGTAGGTACAGTACCTTGCATGGTTTCCACTGCCATCAGTGTATGAATGTGTGTGTGAATGGGCGAGTGTGATGCACAATCTATGTAAAATGCCTTGGATAAAGGCGCTATATAAATGCAACATTTACCATTTAGATCCTCAAACAAAATCAGTATTTTGCACACTGATTAGAAAACTGAGCGTGATATCTATTTATCACATATTTAATATTCCTGCTTCGATTATGACAGAGGTTTCAATGGTTCATAATGTTTGTTCAGGATCTATTCCATCTTGCTTCATTCACCAGATTTTTGCTCCCCTCAAAGTGTCATGGCGCAGCTCAGTCACGTCAGAGATACTCTATGTACGAAGATACGACAACCTTACATTCGCACCACTTAGAGGCAACATGGACTACAAAGCCTACAAATGGTCTCCTAAGTAGTCACACCCTGGGAAAACGGTGCACTTTTGAGACTGAGAACATTAGTTGCGGAAGTGACTGTATTTACAGTCCCCAGAAAACAACCCTGTTCAGTCCTCACTAGCGACTTGACTTGTTCACTCTTATTTTCAGAAAAAATGATTCCAAGTGCACACGATTTCATCTTTTAAACATTCACAACAGCTTTGCGAGCACAAAAGGAGAAAATAACATGTTTCCGTGGGGTATTCAGTTTCAGGAGCACTGCATCGTGACTAATGGCAACTTCCAGTGGAAGTTAACTAACCAGAGTCCTGACTTCCGTCAGTTGTTTTGGGGAACGTTTTTTCCAGGCTCTCATCTCGCAGCACGGATGAGAGCCAGGAGATCAAGGCTAAAGTAGTCATGTTTTCTCTCAGAGCCCTCTATTTGTCGTATGTCAAATTCCAAATTCAGATTACAAAGAGACTCTTCCTGACTCCTACTGACTCCTAATAAATCTCGCGAGATTTGCTTGGTCTGATTTGTTTAGCTAATAGAAGCCATTTTACTATGAACATGTTGTAAATATTATATGCCTTTTGATGATGGGGTCCATTATTTAGTTCAGTGTCCATGGAGTTAAGGAATGGATCATAAGTTGTGTTCACGTTCATTCTACCATTGGAAATGAATAGGCTCCAACATTCTTCCGGTTTCCTAATATTGTACCCGCCCCCCTGATCTAGAGTCAGGGAGCAACGTACATTTCCCCCACTTGCCATTGGCCTCTTGGCCTTAAATAGGACCTCTTCTTCTACTTTGGAATTTCGCACATTTCACTAGCAACAATCCTCCCTAGCGCCTCTAGTGGCGTTCAGTGGCTGGGGAACACGTTATCAAGTCAATCATCAGGAGAGCCTCCCCCCCTCAACATTGCGGGACCCTTAGCTTGACAACCACCATCGGGGTTGTGTGGGAAACATCAAAACCTCACCGTTGACGACTACGGCGATGTCCACAAAGTCGATCTCGCCGCGCGCCTCCACGCTGGCCTCACAGCGGTACACGCCCTCGTCCGCCTTGGTCACCTGATCGATCTGAAGGTTGTTATTGGCCAGCACCTGGTACCTGCCTGTGAGAGAGAGAGAGAGAGAGAGAAGAGAGAGAGAGAGAGAGAGAGAGAGAGAGAGAGAGAGAGAGAGAGAGAGAGAGAGAGAGAGAGAGAGAGAGAGAGAGAGAGACGAGATAGAGAGTGAGAGACAACCCAGAGAGAGAGAGAGAGACAGAGAGAGAGAGGTCAAATCTTAAAACCAGTGTTTTTTCAACCCTTATCCTACTGGGGCTATTATATTTTAGCCACAGGGACGTTTGAGGTGTTAGTCCCAGACCTGAAACTTTCAAGTTAGTGTCCACAAGTTAGAAGATAAATGGCAGTATTTATATTTTAGATGATTACATATAATTTAGAGGAGAGATGATAATGGATGTAGTGGTGTTTGTAAGGGTTTTGGTTTCATTTTAGTCTACAGTATTAGATTAGGTAAGGGTATTTGTAATTCATTGTAGCTGGGGTGAGAGAGGAGACGGTGGGAAGGGTGTTAGATAGATAGTGGGAATGTTTGGAATAGCGTTGAGAATTTCTCCTTCTTAAATATTGGAATGTAGGTTTCCAACCCGCATTAGTAGATAAAGGTAGCGGTTGATGCAGGCCATGCAATTGTTTTTTCCGCTGTGGTTTGAGATTGGCGAACTTCTACAGGATTGAGAAAGAGTATAACCGTGTAACCACCAATCAGATAATAACCCCCATCCCTCCCCATGTGTGTTTTTTAATCAAAGAAGGAGAAGAAAATAAAGAATGTTTGTAACTTTCCCAGGGAAAAGGCTGCCAGGGGTGATGGAATTTATTAGAAATAAATATCATTTGTGGGTTTTGAATGAAATAAGGTGGATTAAAAATTGAATGTTTGTAGAAGAATAATGAAAGCAAAATGGGGGTTAGAGGGAGTTGGTAGATTTTTATAAGTATTAATTTGTTTGGGAGTGGGAAATAGGGAAGATATAATGAGCAATTAAAAAGTGGGTTGGTGGTATACATGTTATATTTAGCGGGTGACAAAGCAGGGCTCAATTAGGTGGGGAGGTTGGGTGAAATTGTAGGGTGGTTTTCAAGCGGGTAGTTTTAATGGTTATAAAATAGTGAATGTATGAGTTGGGAGAGTGTGTAAGTGGGTTAAAGTTTGTTTGGTAAGTGTGAGGGATTGGGTATGTTGTAGTTGTATGTTTTTTATTGATGGGTATGTTTTTTTGTGGTTTTGGGTGGGGGTTTTTGGGACAAAAAAAAAAATAAATTTTAATTTTGGTGGGGTCTGGGGGCTAAAAAATATTAAATGGGGTGGGTCTGGGGGTTAAAATTTTAAAGGTGGTGTGGTGGTTGAAATTTGAATAAATGGTGGGCCTGGTAACAAAAGAATGGAAAACAACATCCGGTAGATAGAGAGTGGTTGGGGACACACACGCAAGTTCAAAGAAGGGTTTGTGTAATGAACATTTTAAAGTTTTTGTTTCCTGAAAATTTTTTGGAGGCAGGTTTGAGAGGTTAATGGAGGATCGGGTTTATGACAGATACCTGTATATGGATATTGGCAGGGTTGGGGCATTCTGTGGTCATGGTGGTGTGGTTGTTGGAGAATCGCTGCTCTAATGCAGGGTTTTAAACAGTTGTCGGGGACCATGGGTTCCTAGTGGTTCAGGTGGTCCCCATAGATGATGGAAAGTTGGTTAACCAGATGTAACTCTTGCGGGTCCATTTGGTTTCATTTTCACACTCTCAAGAGTTAGAATGTTCATCTGAATTAGGACTATTTAACACACCCAGTGCCTGCGATTTTCATCTAAAAGTCATATTTCATATTTCGGTCCATGTTTCCCCACGGACAAGTTAGTTGGCGACACACACTTCCGGTTTCCGGTTGTTCCGTCCCTTATTATGGTCTATCAATGGAATATGCGGTCGCTGCACGCTGCTGTTAGCATGGGGATCGTATCAAACCAGCGACGGTAAGCAACGTAGAGAGACGTAGCTCAACGTAAGAGGCATCGGTCATAACTATATTTCATAATGATAACGGGAGACGTAGATCTATTTCAACGGCACGAAATCTGAATTATGACTATTTAATTAAGAAGTCTACACCGTTTTGTTTGCAAAATCCAGCCTGGAATTGTCAACAAAACCAAAAGAATTCATCAGTTTTAGGTTCTTTGGGGCTAAAATGTCATCAAATGGTGGTCCGTGGCTCAAATGCTGAATAAATGGTGGTCCCTGGTGTCAAAAAGGTTGAAAACCCCTGCTCTAATGGTTTTCTGCAGGAAGCAGAATATGTTCCTTTCGTGCGGTTTGTTCTCTGCACACGCGCGCGCGCGCACGCACGCACGCACGCAACACACGCACACACGCACACACGCACACACGCACACACGCACACACGCACACACACACACACACACACCACACACACACACACACACACACACACACACGTGTGTACAGTCAAGAGATTCACTTTCATTCCCTCCACTCTGCCTTAGCGTGAACCTATGACCTTCTGTCCATTAGCTTAGTGATCGGAACATTAAGCTGATACACAGCATCCGTGACATACCCATGGATCATGCATGCACGTTGGCGCACACGCACGCGCACACATGCGCACGCACACACACACACACACACACACACACACACACCACACACGCACACGCACGCACGAAAACAGCAGCAGCTTCTCTGAATCGGTAGCAGGTTTCTGACTTGTAACGGTCCAACGGTCCCTTATAAAACCAGGTGAAACCCATTAAACCAGGGGTTTTCAACCTTTTTTTCCTAGCAGGAGCCACTATTTTTTCTGCATTTTATTCACACAGGACAACTATTTGATGTTTGAGTTTAGTCTCCCAGACCCAAAACTAAGGATTTTCAAGTTTGTGTCCACAATTCAGGAGAGATCAACTGGCAAACATGTTGGTCGTTTTACATTTTCTAAATGTGTACATTCTTGAAAAAAGTAATTCAGATGATTAAATGCAATTTAACTCTTGAGAGCGTAAAATGATACCAAATGGACGCGAAAGAATCCACTTGGTTTCATTTCACGCTCTCAAGAGTTACAGATCTATAAGGGTCCATTTGGTTACCAACTGTCCGTCATTTAGCTGGGGACCACCTGGAATCCTGTCAGGGACCACTGATGATCCCCGTACCACTGAAAGCCACTGCATTAAACATAGTTTTATATTTACCATATAAACTGCCCAAATCCAAAATGCACTAGTGGCACTTCCAAAATGCACTAGAATGCGCTAGATGCTTGCCTGGAAGGGAATATGACCATTAATCTTCTACATTCTCTAGTTGTGTAGACTTGGGCTAATTCACATGATGAATATTTTAACTCTTGAGAGTGTAAAAATGAAACCAAATGGACCCGCAAGGGTCCATTTGGTTTCATTTTTACGCTCTCAAAGAGTTACATCTGGTTAACCAGCTGTCCATCATTTAGCCTGGGGACCACTGCTTGAAAACCACTGTCATAGGAGGAAAAATGGTGAAAAATTAGGGTTTTATCTCTGGCGCCTGTCAATCAATTTCGCCCCAACTCACCAGCCAAAAAGCACTAGATTTTCCGCCAGGAGTTTTTCACTAATTTTGGCGCTAGGGGGGTCTGAAAAAGCGCTAAATATAGCGACAAATGCGCAAAAGTTGGCAACACTGTCTCTGTCCTCTTGTTGTGAGGCTAGTATAGACAAAGGTGGGGAAGAGGCACTCAAAAACGTGTCGATTCAATCTGTGTGGTTCCTGTTTGCGTGCTCAGAAAACAAATACACATCCAGATGAGGTGAGACCAGAGTTCAGATTGAAATGGATCACCTTTTTTTTTTACTTTGGAACCATCACTTACATGACAATCTCACGTACAGCAAAAACCCCCAGTATGGCTCCCAGAACAATGTAAGGATACATACAGCCTTTATAATTCACAGATAACATCTTTTTTTCAGTCCCAATAGATATAGGTAGGTCAACAAATGGCAGTTACGAAATGTAACCCCCCACCCCCCACAACAGAAAAGGGGACTAGATGAGGGACAACTGAGATTGCAAAAGCCTATAGTCAGTGTTGTAGTGGGACTTTTAGAAGTGGGGGGACGCCTCTTAAAAGGGAATTCCATTTGCTTTTTCGATTTTATTCGGAGAGTGTACAAATGTGATGCAAATGGACCACTAGCGGGTCCATTTGGTTCCATTTGTACACACTCAGAAAAAAAGGAAACTCATTAACATGGTGAAACGCATCTTGATGATGTCATCTTGATGAGGTTGATATTGGTATCGGAAATAAAGATTTGGACAATATCGGTAAAAAAGTCAATATCGGACATCTCTACAGTAGTCCGAACACACTCTAGGAAGGGTTATGCAAAAAATCTAAATAATGCTAATATTTGAACTTGTAACTTTGTATCTTACCGTGGTGGTCCCCCGCGGTGATCTCCCTGCCCTGGTAGTACCACACCACCAGGGGCACCGGTGAGCTGATGACGTCACACACTACCTCCGCCGTCTCACCGTGGCGGAACTCCTGAGGTGACTGGACCTCCCTGAAGGTCAGCCTCTCTGTATACACACACATGGGACGGACGCACACGCACGCACACACACACACACGCACGCACACACACACACACACGCACGCACGCACGCACACGCACACACACACACACACACACACACCACACACACACACACACACTTCGATGTTATTTTACCGCGTTCGCATGAGATCGGATTGCAATCGCGTGCTAATATTTTAAAGGTAGGGTAAGTGATTTGAAATTCATCCTGTAGTTCCAGCCTGGTGCACTAGGGGCGTCCAACAGTAGCTACACTATGTGAGCCTGCTGCTCGATCCTGATTGGAGGAGAATTCGCCACCACCTGGGGAACTTTTATTAGCTCCTCTGCTAACGTGGGGGAGGGGGAAACTCCATATATGGTTTCCACACCTTATAATAGAGCATTTTAACAGAAAAAAATTTTTTTTGGGTGATATCTGACAAAAGTGAAATCACTTCCCCTACCTTTAAAGGTATCGTGACATTATTCGTAACATTATTTTATTATGTTGGAGATGATCCTCAAAATGTGTTTAACAGGCTTTCATAGAAAAAAATACTCAATTAATGTGTTTTTGGTCCCTTTCTTTTACATTCTAATGGGGCATGGAGAAAAAACACATTCTTTTGGCCACTAGGGGTCGTACTTTACTCCTTCTATGTCAATCACTGTCATGATCCACCCACCCACCCCTCTACCCCTCCTCTCCAACAAACTTCCCCGCCTCCTAGAAAGGGTGGCCAGGTCCTGTTCATTTGAGGTAAAATAAGTGTTGCATGTGTGGGACATGTTGAGTGGGGAAAGGGACAAAATGTGGTTAGTTAATAGGATAGTTAATTATTAACATTGTGATGTCATTATTCTAAAATAATTCAGGATTTCAATTCATATATAACAAAAATAGCTGATCTTGGTTGAATAGACAGGAAATACTAACTAGACCACTGACACTGTGGTTGCCTCATTTTTAGTGTCCCGAACAAATCCATAGACTTGTCTTTGAGACTAAATATTTGGTGATCAGCAGTTCAACTGTACTGCATTACAGTGGTTTTCAACCATTTTGATACCAGGGACCACTATTTATTCAGCGTTTGACCCATGGACCACCATTTGATGACATTTTCACCCCACAGACCCACAATACCAGGCTGGATTTCAGCCTAGGGCACTGGTGGTCCCCGGACCATTGGTTTTAAAACTGCTGTATACGACATTGATTCTAATCTATACTCTTTTATATCAGTTGTTTGTAAATAGTAGGCCTAATCAATAATATAAACAGAATCCTAGCCGATGTCGCACAAATTACGGGTTATATCAAAGTAAAATGATCGAGCAGAGACAGAGAGAGAGGGACAGAGAGGCAGGCAGAGACCGGCTGCTGTGCCAGAACTTAGGGTATAGAGTTGTGCAAACTCCGTTCACTTCATGGGGCCCAGTCTAATGGAGGCTCTTCTACATCAACATCTATTGAGAATGGTGGCAGCAAATAGGGACAAGTCCTGGACCTGAAGTAGGCAGAGACAGCTTTAATGGTCGTAAAAAACCTTTATTTTAGTTCGTTTTGTAGTAATAGTAGCTAGGCTACAACATAAACATGACAACAGTTGGCATGTTGCTCTTGTTGAAAATATCGTAGGGCTATTTCCAACTCTAGTCTGTTCCTACTCATGCTGCATGAACAGCGCAAAGCGTTCGGTTTCTGACCCCTCAATGTCGCAACGCTGAGACTAGATTGCTCTAGGCTGCGAACGGCAGCGTGCCCCAGAGTGAAAGGTGGAAGAAGGGAATTTATTTTACACAATAATCAAACCTCTCTCTCTCTCTCTCTCTCTCTCTCTCTCTCTCTCTCTCTCTCTCTCTCTCTCTCTCTCTCTCTCTCTCTCTCTCTCTCTCTCTCTCTCTCTCTCTCTCTCTCTCTCTCTCTCTCTCTCTCTCTCTCTCTCTCTCTCTCTCTCTCTCTTCTCTCTCTCTCTCTCTCTCTCTCTCTCTCTCTCCTCTCTCTCTCTCTCTCTCTCTCTCTCTCTCTCTCTCTCTCTCCTCTCTCTCTCTCTCTCTCTCTGTTCGGGTATCTCGGCAGTGTCGGGACATGCAGGGACATGCAGAGAGTGTTTAGGGCAGTGCCTGTAATCCAATGAGAGGGCACTTCTAGCGAAATTGCATTCATGATCTGGAAAGGGCTGTTGTTTACAGCCGTCGGTGTAAAAGAGGCTCGAGCTCCCTTCATGGTCTATGTGTGCACGTCCCTAGAACGGAGGAGAGAGGCGGAGAGTAGAGCAGTGGAGGCTGGAGACAGCACGGCTGTGGGTGGGTGTTTACCGTGATGTACACGCAACTATCCGGTGCCCAACCAGACGAGCCGTTTTTAAAACTAATTAGCATAACTACAAAATACGGAGAAACCACTGAATGTTCAAATACCGACTTTTTATGGTGTAATTGTTGTCAAGAACCCCCCAAAACACAAAAAATGAACAAAAACGTTTTTTTAATGTCACGATACCTTTAAGTAGTCATAAGAAGAATATAGATAGAATAAATACAACGGTACCAAAACTAGTACAGTTCCAGCAGCATCATAACGACATTCACAGTCTTCTCCTCCCTCCCCTTGCCCCCTCCCCCGCAAGAGAATTATTGAGGAGTGAAATGGACATAGGTACAAAGGAGTATTTAAATCTATTATATCTCCATTTTGGAGCCTCGTATATCCGCAAGTGTCGCTTGTGACTCAAGTCCTGGTGGAGACGAGTCGACGCCCCTCCGGATTTTCACCGTAATATGTGCAGATTTAAGGCTTTTCTAATAGCATGCAGAGGGAATTGCCAATCCGTGTTATTTCAAATGGCGTCTCAGTGGCCGGATGGGAACTGCAGTGTTCTCATGTTGATCCCAGGCTCCCAAAGATCCCAAAGTGTCCTTGAGCAAGACACTGAACCCCTTATTGTTCCCGACGTGCAGGTCGGTGCCTTGCATGGTTTCCATCGCTGTGTAGATACATACAGTGTGGGTGAATGTAATGCACAACTTTTGCAAAGTGCCTTGGATAATAATGGATTGCACTTTACAATGGTCCATTCATTCATACATTGGGAAGTAGAGCGGCGAACGGTCGCCGCCAGCGTCCTCACTTCCCCACACGGGGTTGACACCAACACTTGCCCGCTTGCCCGGGGCAAGTAAAAAAAAATGGTGGGGCAAGTGAAGACTGCTACCTGGTTGCCCGATCGGGCAAGTGTGCAACTTAGTGCACTATAACACAACACAAGATATATTTGTCTTGAAGGCAGTCATTGCACTCTGCCTCTGTGTCTTTCACTGCTTTCTAGCTATCCACAATTCCAGGCTGGATTTGGGAAACAAAACAGGCAAATCAACATACACATCAAAATGACCTAATCTTCTACATTCTCTAGTTGTGTAGACTTGGGCTAATTAAGATGATGAATTTTAACTCTTGAGAGTGTAAAAATGAAACCAAATGGACCCGCAAGGGTCCATTTGGTTTCATTTTTACGTTCTCAAGAGTTACATCTGCAAAATTTACAATATATTTTTGGGGGGCAAGTGACCATGAGCTGAGGGCAAGTAGAACCTGACTTGCACTTGCCCGATGGGCAAGTGCCTCCGAGACCTTAGTGTCAACCCCTGCCACATTCACACATCAATGGTGGCCAGCTCACACCGACCAACTCATTGGAGGCGGTTTGGGGTTCAGTGTCTTGCCCAAGGACACTTCGACACGTAGACAGGAGGAGCCGGGATTCGAACCGCCGACCCACGGGTCATTGGACGACCTGCTCTACCTCCTGAGCCACAGCCGGATAAAGGCGCCATGTAAATGTAAAGAGGAAATATTCGCATTCGCATAAAGTTCATGGGTTTTCTTTTATTTCATAACACACAGCATCAGTCTACCTAGAGAAACGAACGCGTTTCGGCACTCTGGCCTTCCTTTCAAACAGTTTGAAACGCTGCCTCTAGGCAGACTGCTGCTGTGTCTTATGAAATAAAAGAAAACCCATGAACTTTATGCAAGTGCGGATATTTCCTCTTTATATTGATCTGCAAGAATCCACATGAATCAGCAGCTGAGAATACAAGCTGGATTCTGAGTAGAGCGCGCCTATACACCTAACATATGTAAATGTACAGATTTATATTTATTGCAGTGTTTGGATGAGATCGGGGTTGGATGAGATCCGGGAGGCTGGCTCTCAGATATCGTCAGAATGTGACATCTGACGATATCTGAGAGCCAGCCGACCCAAGAAAGAACAAAAAAAAACGAACAAAGAGGTTGGGAACCACTGTAGTGAACAGACAGGCAGTGGAGCATGTGTGAGCGCTTCCTATTGGCGCCCCCTGGCTGTTTATCTATGTATAATGGTGTGTATGGGTGTGTGTGTGTGTGTGTGTGTGTGGGGGGGATGCTGATGTCAGATGCTGATGTAACATTTCCCAATTCGGGGTGGGGGGCAGGAGAAAATGGTATGGGTGCGGCTTCATTGCCACGGGCAATGAAGGCGCACTCATACCATTTTCAGTTACAGGACTTGTATTAGACAAGTAAAGCATCAATAATAACATCCAGTTGTTGAAGTTGCAACAGACACGCAGCATGCATAAAGCTAAAGGTCTGACTCAGAGAGTTTTCTGTTTTTCAATGATGAAATGCTGTTTAGTGCTGTGGTTTAGTGGTGACACAATTGTAGTTAGTAGCAGTAGTAGTCTTGCATATAATTTTAATTATAAGCATTTTAATTTGAAATGCCATCATGTTTGGTAGGGCAGTCTGGGCCATGCCTAGATCCACCGTGTGTGTGTGTGTGTGTGTGTGTGTGTGTGTGTGTGTGTGTTGTGTGTGTGTGTGTGTGTGTGTGTGTGTGTGTGTGTGTGTGTGTGTGTGTGTGTGTGTGTGTGTGTGTGTGCACGCGCACGTGCATGCCTCGGTCCCTCCTTCTTAACGAAACGCAAGCCAGCAGAAAAACGGAGACAGTGAACAGTGTGTGTGTGTCAGCTGTATGGCTCTGAGGGGAGGGGGATTGGCTCCTCAACGCTTCTGACAGTTGTCCTCGCCAAGTGACACACACACACGCACCGCACCGTACACACGCACGCACGCACACACCGCACGCACCGCACGCACCGCACACACCGCACGCACATGCCCGCCCCACCTACCCACACACACACTTGTCACAAACGCTGAAAAAGAGAGAATCTGTGAAAGCTGTGCACGCAGCACCCTGCAGTATACAGTGTGTTCCCCGTTTTGCAGGGGCGGATCTAGGCATGGGCATGGGGGGACAATGCCCCCCCTAAACGCCCAGTCTGCCCCACCAAACATGATGGCATACAAAGCAACCCAAGATATCTCAAATGAAAGCGCTTATATTCAAAAACACTACTACTGTTACTAACTACAGCTGTGTCACCACTGTACCAACAGCATTTCATCATTGAAAACAGAAAACTCTCTGAGTCAGACCTTTAGCTTTATGCATGCTGCGTGTCTGTTGCAACTTCAACAACAACTGATGTTATTATTGATGCTTTACTTGACTAATAAAAGTCCTGTACGCGAAAATGGTATGTGTGCGACTTCATCCTCCATGGCGCGAAGCGACACAGCCGATGAAGCCGCCCCCTTACCATTTTCTCCTGCCCCCCCCAATTGGGAAATGTTACATCCGCCCCTGCCGCTTTGTTGCTTCCAGGCGGAAAACCTGCTACCTCCTCAGTCGTCCCTTTTTCAGTTATTATTAAACGTTGTGAAAGTAACAGATCTGCATGCTCACAGTGCGCAGGATCAGATAATTGTAGGACACCACTGGCGTGCACAGAGAGTTTCCACGGCAGGTGCTCAAATGTAACCAGGAGGGCACTCTGTGTGGAAAATTGAGTTTTGGGGGGTTAAAAACGCATAGAAAACAGCATTTCAGCATCTTTTTGCTCTTTTAAAAAGGGCATGTTGGTCCAGAGAGGGCCACTAGGGGGTGCTCAAACCCCACTTGACGTCTATGTATGCACGCCTATGTAGGACACTGTTTTTGTGGCACGTAGTAGGGGACGTAAATTCACGGAGAAAAAGTATTAAAAGTCGACATGACGGAGATACGAGTTTCTGCGCGACAGCAGAGAGTGTCAAGTGGGCATCAGAGTGTTGCTGGGGCTTGCATGTTTCTCTATAATATTCTAGCAGAAATGTGCTCAAAAAGGCTTTTCTTAAAGGGTATAGGGTAAGTGTTCGGACTCTGTACAGTATTGATTTTTTATGCTTCAAAAATGTAAAAAAAAAAAAAAAAATATATTATATATATATAATATATATATATATATATATATATATATATATATATATATATATATATATATATATATATATATATATATATATATATATTTGTGACACTTGCTTTGACAACGTTGTGTACGTTTGTTTTCTCATGTCAATAAAGCTCCTTTGAATTGCATTGAAATAAATTGTTATTCTTCAGGTTTGAGGGAAAATTAAGTTATTCTGCATGAATCTTCCTGTCTGTTGACTACAAAACAATACTATGTGACATAGCGATATCATCCGCTCTGGAACGGTTCAGACAGCAGTTTTATAACAAAGACCACTAAGCCTAGAGAGGTCATATTGCTATGTGTTTGAAAATGCATTTTCAGGTCAGGATTGCAATTTGATTCAAATCAGGACCGAGAACACAGTCAGGATCAGTGTTGGGCAATATTACCCTATTACCCTGAATATAGACCATGTTTTTTTACCCCAATGGTAACCCTAAAAAATTGAGTCGTCTTATATTCGGGGACTATATTATTTGACATTCAACATTCTTCTTTCCGTAAATGACTCTTAAATAATGGGGGTCGTCTTATAACCGAGCCGTCTTATATTCGGGACAAGGTACTTAGGAAAGTCATATCCTTACATTACTTATGACCCCTTAGAAAAAGCAATATTACTACTTTACTTATTACTTGAATCAGAGAATAATATATTACATATTACAATATTACTTTCCCAAGCCCATCCCCTCCCACCCACAAAGGAATAGAGATGTACAACACAATCTGTTTAGTGGCAACTTGTGACAACTGTGATAACTTGTAGTGTTAGGTCATGTGTGCAGAATGCTGTGCTGGATTAGGATCTACAAACCACAGAGCATCTCTGTTGTTATCTGTTGATAGCTTGCAAATCTGTTCTAATTTCACATCATGCAACAAGCACAAAAGTAATAAGTAATGAGGCGTGTTTTGGCAGAGTAATATATTACTTATTACCCATTTTGGCAGAGTAATATCTTTAATTTAATTATGCTGGAAAAGGTAACAATATTACAGTAATATGTAACATTTAATTAGTTGCTGCCCAACACTGGTCACGATACAGTTTGACAAGTAGAATTGTACTGTAAGTGATGATGATACCATAAAAGATATGACAAAACTGGAACTGTATTCACTGAGAACACAGAATTTAACTGTATTCACCAAGAACACGGAGCTTGAATGTAGCTTGGTTGCTTTCACAGTTTCCCCTGACGGCAAACTAAAACCACCACTAAAAGGGTAACCTTCAAACTACTTTTAAGAATGTCGCCTTTTCAAAAAAAAAAAACTAAACTAGCAAATGCGGTGTTAATATTCAAAACTAAAATTCTACTTAACACTTACTGTACTGAACGCATTTGGGTCTTCTAAGCATTATGTTTTAGCTATTGAAAAATAGCAGATCTACAAGCTCATAGCGCGCCACTCGGTGGCGCGCTATGAGCTTGTATCTCTGCTATTTTTGGAAAATCATCAGAACGTGGTGCAATTTTTTGAATGTATTATTTCCGAAGCAATTCTTTACCCAGAAAAAAAATAGAATTTATTATCAGAAACTACAATCTAGTGACGAAAAAAAAATCTACTATAATCTAGCGTCAAGAACTAGAATGTAGCCTCAGAAACTAGAATCTAGTGCCAGAAATTTAGAGTCTCAAAATGGGTTAAAAGAAAAAAGAAAACAATGGTGGACTTGGTGGTGGCTCCAGGCCAACTATTTTACATATCTGGATGACGTCTTTATCCCAAGACGTCTTTGTCTTTATAGGAATGAATAAAATCCATCCACTGAATGCTAAAACCTCTGAGAATGTTGATAAAAAACCCAACCTGCCTCGGGTTGCAAGGTTGGTTTCATTCATCTCGGCACATTTAATTTCTGCCAGACTGCCAACTTTTCTAATCCTTCTGAAATGTTTTCATTAAAGATGACAAGACATTTGTAAAGAGTGTTTTTTTTTTCTTTTCTTTTACACAGCATTGATGTGATTCCTTGGCTGAAGTTCACCTTGCTTTCCAGAATATGGTTACCAGCCCTGATGGATCTGAAGGTCTCTGAGTAACTGACAGGGGCGGATGTAACATTTCCCAATTGGGCGGGGGGGAGAAAATGGTATGGGGTCGGCTTCATCACTCGTGTCGCGTCGCACCACGGGCACCCATACCATTTTAGGTTACAGGACTATTAGGCAACTAAGCATCAATAATAACATCAGTTGTTGTTGAAGTTGCAACAGACACGCAGCATGCATAAAGCTAAAGGTCTGACTGAGAGTTTTCTGTTTTCAATGATGAAATGCTGTTGGTTTAGTGGTGACACAACTGTAGTTAGTTAGTAGCAGTAGTAGGGTTTCAAATCATTTTAAATATAAGCACTTTAATTTGAAATATCTTGGGTTGTTTTGCATGCCATCATGTTTGGTGGGGCAGACTGGGCATTTAGGAGGGCATTGCCCCCCTAATGTCTAGATCCGCCCCTGGTAACTGACCTACTGACTGGTAAACTTAAAGTCTGAGTAACTGACTGACTGACTGGTAAACTTAAAGTCTGAGTAACTGACTGACTGACTGGTAAACTTAAAGTCTGAGTAACTGACTGACTGACTGGTAAACTTAAAGTCTGAGTAACTGACTGACTGAATGGTAAACTTAAAGTCTGAGTAACTGACTCACTGACTGGTAAACTTAAAGTCTAGTGTACTGAATATTTGGAGGCAGACCCCCTTCTGAAAAGATGTCAGGCGACCGCAAAAAGAAAGAAAGAAAATCTTTCATTTTCAAAAATAGATTAGATTATAGATCACATTTTTTTTTAATATATCCAAAGTATAAACTCGAGTAACGTGGTTGAGCGATTAAGACCTGATGTTGATTCTATATATAAGAGAATCTTCCCGACAGTAAAACTATGTGAAACACAACCATGACATTTCCCAAAGTGAGAGACATTTTAAAATGTGTGTGTGACTTCCTAGTGACTCACGGTATGTGTGTGTGTGTCAGGGGCGGATTGGCACATATTTTCCCACCGGGACAATTTTGCCTTTTGCCAGGCCACCCTGGGGGGGACAGCTGGTTAACCAGATGTAACTCTTTGAGAGCGTAAAAATGAAACCAAATGGACCCTTGCGGGTCCATTTGGTTTCATTTTTACACCCTCAAGAGTTAAAATATTCATCAAGTGAATTAGCCCAACTTCGTCTACACAACTAGAGAATGTAGAAGATTAATGGTCATTTTGATCTGTATGTTCCAGGCGAGCATCTAGCGCATTCTAGTGCATTTTGGAAGTGCCACTAGTGCATTTTGGATCTTGGCAGTTGGCAACACTGCCTCCAGCAGCGCGAGCACACTAGTTTGCCTGGCCTGGGCCTGGCGCCCTGGCCTGCCCTGGAAAAAAAAAACTGTGCCAGTAGGTGGCACAGGCCACCGGGAAAACTCCCTGTACTCCAGATGGCCAATCCGCCCCTGGTGTGTGTGTGTGTGTGTGTGTGTGTGTGTGTGTGTGTGTGTGTGTGTGTGTGTGTGTGTGGTGTGTGTGTGTGTGTGTGTGTGTGTGTGTGTGTGTGTGCGCGTGTGTATCTTACGGTATATCTCCAGCACCACCGTAGCCTCCTGACTCCTCCCGGCCCCATCGGTAGCCTGACAGCGGTAGATTCCTGCGTCCTCCACCTCAGCGTTGTAGATGATGAGACGGGAGCGGGACGGCTCCGTGTGCAGAGCCACGCGACGCCCGGCCACCATGCGCTCACCCTGGGGGTTGAACCACTCCAGCTGCACCGGGTCACCAATGGCTGGGGGGGGGAGGGGGGGGGGAGGGAGGGAGGGGGAGAGAGAGAGAGAGAGAGAGAGAGAGAGAGAGAGAGAGAGAGAGAGAGAGAGAGAGAGAGAGAGAGACAGAGACAGAGAAAGAGAGACAGAGAGAGAGACAGAGACAGAGACAGAGACAGAGAGAGAGAGAGAGAGAGAGAGAGAGAGAGTGTGTTTAGCCCGATTGCAAAAATAATAATCCACTTAGATATCAGTCGTTCTTAAAGTTTTCCATTTCAAGAACCCCCAAAAGATATGCATATGGACCCTGAACCCAAACTGTAATTATGTTGTGGAACCCCTAGAAAGGTTTTCAACCTTTTTGATGCCAGGGACCACTATTTATTCAGAATTTGAGCCACGGACCACCATTTAAGGACATTTTAGCCCCACAGACCCCAAAAACTAAAGATTTCCTTGCTTCTGTCCATGGCCATTAATCTTCCAGTTGTGTAGATTAGGACTGATTCACATGATGAATATTTTTAACTCTTGAGAGCGTAAAAATGAAACCAAATGGACCCGCAAGGGTCCATTTGGTTTCATTTTTACGTTCTCAAGAGTTACATCTGGTTAAACAACTTAGCTGGGGACCACCTGGAACCCTCTCAGCGACCACTGGTTGTCCCCGGACCACCTGTTGAAAACCCCTGCCCTAGAACAGGGGTGGGCAACCCACGGCTTGCATGTGGCTCTTTGGCTGGTTTCATGCGGCTCCATATTGACAAGTGTCAAAAGCGCACGACCTGCCACACCATTCATTCCCTATGCTATCACCATCATGTATCACTTGTTTGTTTCCAAGGCGATTCCTCATTTGCTCAAAGCGAAGCAACAGGAGTCACGTCTCCCTCCACGGAAATACGTCCTTCAAAGCCAGGTCTAGAGGGGTGGGCAGAGTCCACCTAAACACGCATTCTGCCATGGAGTTGCCCCCCTGCCGTTTTTTTAGCCCACCCTAGTAGAGCGGGCTAAATCCACACATAACAAAGCAGGAGCATGGGTTCTATCGGGTGCAGGGGCGTAGTTACGGGTGGGCTGGGGTGGGCCACGGCCCACCTAAATAGAGAGCTGGCCCACCCATTGAAAACATGACTAAGAACTTGAGAAAACAAAGGACAAAGACCAGAGAGCCTCTAGAGTAGGGCGGGTCATACTTTTTTTTATTTTTGAAATTCAAAATGCTTGGGTGCCTATTTTATGTTTTTGGGTATGGGGAATTCAAATATGATATTCTTTTTTGATTGGACAAACCCTAGCTACATCTATTTGCATTTCCATATCAGTAATTGTATCGATTTTACCTCAATTATGAGATTTAAAATCCAAAGGAAATTCTAACATGTGGGGTGTCTAAATTATGTGTTTTTTCTGATGGAGAATTCAAATATAATATTGTTTTTTGGATAGAATAAGTCTAACCTACATTTTTCTGTACTTCAAAATTGCACATTTCGCCCGTTTTGACATATTTTTAGGATTTTTAAATACATAAAGGAAATCATCAACAAAGTCAAATCAAATTAACCTATTTATTAACAATTCAAGTGCAGGTACTGTATATCTGAATAAAATTGATGATCAATCACAGTATCACTTTCTGAGCGTCCAAAGTCCTGCTTTGACTCAACCATACACATCAGCCGATCTTCGGAGCCCTGATTCCTTCATCCCTCTTTTCCTGAGAGAAGTAGGTAGAGCAGAAGCTAAGTCACCATTTTGACCACCCTCTCAATGCTTTGAGTGTGGCAAGGCCAGTTAGCCACCTCCATGGGCCTGGATTCTCTCCACTCCCTAAATCATTTTGTCCTTATCCGTTCAGCAGGATTAGGATTTTTATATACTTAAAGGAAATATTTTATGTTGACAAAGTCAAATCAAAGTTATTTATTAAAAATTCAAGTGCATGTATATCACTGAATAAAATTCTGATGATCAATTTTCAGTATCACTGAAAATCACTGAACAAGTTCTCCTGAGCCCTGATTCCTCATCCCTCTTTTCTTGAGAGAAGCAGGTACAGCGGAAGCCACTATGACCAGTTGACCACCCTCTCTCAATGCTTTGAATGTGCTGAATGTGCTCCAGTTAGGCACCTCCATGGGGGTTGATAAAGGTCTTCAGTTCAGGTCAAAGACACCTTTTTATCAGATAATCAATCCACCAATGTTGGATATGTTTTTCTGGTTCTTTTCATTGCTGTCTCTCACCTGAATGTCTCAGTCTTCTTATCCCCTGATGGCCAGGCTTCTCTCCCCCCCACAATCATCTCATTCTGATTCTTGAGATGTTTTGGGAGGATGGCTTCATGATGGCTCCACTGTGTGGGCACGGCAAGCAGCTTGGCATCACAATTCCCCATACCTCCTTTCTCTGGGACTTGTCACAGGCCAAGTGAAACTTTTGCTGCTAGGACATTCAATCCATCATCTTTGTTGGCCCCTAACTGATCGATCTGTCTGACAAGGTCATTAAAGATGAAAGATCTTGACTGATCAACACTATGGCTATAGAATGGTTTATGCAGTCAGGGATAGTGATTCCTAGCTGCAAGGCTGGCTCTGAATGGGTCAGTAAACCACAGCTGCTGGCTCATTGCAACAAAAAGATATCTCAGACTCTGAATGTCAAAGCATGGTGAAAGTAAAGAATCATCTGCATCTGACAAATCTGAAGTGCATTGCTGAATACACCATTATTTTTACAGTCATGGAAAAATTATTAAACCACCCTATTATTAGACCACCATACAACGGTGGTCTAATATTTTCCATGACTGGACTCGACTGTCCCAGAGGAAGGATGTATTGGGCATTGTGATGCCAACTGCTAGATCTGCTTGTTGTGATCACAATGAAGCCATCCTTCAAACACTGCTGTGCCCAAAGGATCAGGATGAAATGGTTGAGGGAGTGAAGAGAATCCAGGCCATCAGGGGCAAAGGACCAGAAGCACGCAAATATGATGCTCCCAGCATGGTGTGTCAGAGTATCTCACCTGTGCAATAAACACCTCAAAGATTAAGACCATCAATCAAAACTCCCATGGAGGAGGCTAACTGGCCTTGCCACACTCAAAGCATTGGAAGGGTGGTCAAAATGGTGACTTAGCTTCTACTCTACCTAGAAGCTAAGGGATGAAGGAATCAGGGCTCAGAAGATCGACTGTTGTGTATGGCTGAGTCAAAGCAGGACTTGTTCAGAAAGTGATACTGTGATTGATCATCAATTTTATTTAGATATATCTGCACTTGGATTGTTAATAAATAGCTTAATTTGATTTGGCTTTGTTGATATAAATATTTCCTTTATGTATTTAAAAATCCTAAAAAAAAAAAAAAAGGTAAAAACAGGCTAAATGTGCAATTTCAAAGTACAGAAAATGTAGGTTAGACTTATTCTATCCAAAAAACAATATTATATTTGAATTCTCCATCAAAAACACATAATTTTAGACACCCCACATGTTAGAATTTCCTTTAGATTTTAAATCTCATAATTGAGGTAAAAATCGATACAATTACTGATATAGAAATGCAAATAGATGTAGCTAGGGTTTGTCCAATCAAAAAAAGAATATCATATTTGAATTCCCCATACCCAAAAACATAAAATAGGCACCCAAGCATTTTGAATTTCAAAAATAAAAAAAGTATGACCCGCCTACTCTAGAGAGAGGTTGAGAGGTCTAGACTCACTGTAGTTACAGTATAATGGGTGATTTGCGGGCACCCAGTATAATGCAAATGGAGCTTTTCATTCACCCGTTGTTTGTAAACCTGCCAGATCGTTATCATTTGGCAGGTATCAAAACAATAGCGCTTGTTTCTGTGGGGGGACTTTCACAAGGATTTTTCAAAAGTTAACTCTGGTCTGTTCTCCTGAAAGAAAATCTGTCGTGATCAGTGAATCGCTCATGCCCACCCTGAATTTAGCCTGATTGTCAGACTCTGAGCCATGGCTCAAGAGTCTGACATTGGCCCCATTGTAACCGATTTACAAGGAGGCAGACCCTTGATTTTCCCTCGACCAATCACTGGAGACGTTGTTTGCAGTCAACAACAACAGTTAACTAGCAGTTAACTAGCAGTTAACTGACTAGCAGTGCAGTTAGCGTCGGACATTTTCACTATTTATAACTAAATGCAGTACTAAAGAATGAAACTCTATTTACAATGAAACTCTATTTACAATGAAAACTCTAGTTACAATGAAACTTTAGTTACAATGAAACTGAATGGATGTGTGCTGTTTTTTTATGGGAAACTGTTCTGTTGTGGCAGTTAGATGATCCTCGGTGTTGATTGGCTATTTTTTTTAGACCCGCCTCCAACTCCAGCTCATTGGCCGAGCCGTTTTTCCGGACGAGATAAATCGAAACTCTTCATCACAACACCAGACCACAGAACCCAGCTGAGTGGGCGGGGCCTGTGGGCTGAACCCAGGCTACCTGAATTGAGTTTCTGGCTACGCCACTGATCGGGTGTGGGAGATCATTTAGCTTTAGTGTTTGTGTTTGTGTCAAGCTCGCTCTCAAAATGGCAAGGAAAAATGCACAGTAAAACGAAAACATGAAGATGAACACACAATGATTTTTTGTTGAACGTAATGTAAAGCCATTCTGCCTTTTATGTCACACATTTCAAAGCTTCAAATCTTCAGCGTCACTTCAGCTCAGTTCATGCTAACATCAACCAGGAATTTTCAAAAGGGACTGAACTTAGCAAAGTTGACCACTTTGAAAAGCCAGGCAGAAAGGCAGAAAAAACGGACTGTTTGAAAGCCCCGCTCATCAGAGATGAGGCTGAGGCTTAGTTAGAACCTGTTATACGAAGATATGTTGAAAAGTGGTGAAGTGGCTCTTTAAAAGGTCTTAAAAGTCTTCACATTGTCCCTTTAGATTAGAGAGGTGCAGATTCCCAAGTATATAAACTTGTTAAATGTATGTTTGCGGTTTGTTTTGCTGCCGGAGTGAGAAAACAATGTTGCACATTAAGCAAATCATGGAAGGGTGCCGCCTAGACTAACGGAGCATGTGTTCACAGGAGCGGTGATTAACACTAGCAGCTGTGCTACCAAGCTGAAAAAGATACACGAAAAAGGTGAAACGGTGTTTTCATTTCCACTCTTTCTTCTCTCTCCTCTCCTCTCTCTCTCCCTCTCCCCCTCTCTCTCTCCAATGTATTCCTGCTTGTACTGTAATTGGGGGAGAGAAGAGGAAATCTATCTGACATTCAGTTCTTTTTAACTCGAAAGCCCAAGAATGTTCCTCAACGTTTTTTTTTTTCTTCCTGCCTCCCACACGTGGACGTCGCTGAGTGTGTTAACGATGACTCCAACCAATTAGAGAACACTGTTTAGTTTTTTCCTTCCGGCTGACTCCAACACCTCGCCCCATGTCCTCTACCTCCCTCTCACTAATGTGGTCTTCAGTTCACACGTAGCACCTTGTCTTCACACGGAGCTCAGTGTTCACAGGAAACAGTGCCATGAAGCATCGTTTACTGGGGGTGATCTCCTTCAGGTGAGAGAGAACACTGTATTACAGGAGTAGGTGAAAAACGCAACAAAGTGAAAACACCTTCCAGGGGACCGTGGGCTCCATTTTCGTTACCGCTAAACCAGAACCACCTGTTGAAAACCCCTGTTAAAAAAAAAAACACTTGTATCTGGCCGTACCGTTGTATCCGTTGTATCCGTTGTATAAGTCGCAGGGTCAAAAGCATGTGAAAAAAGTAGCGGCTTATAGTCCGGAAATGGTACAGTACTGTATCTTATAGAGGAACAGAAAATAGAGGTGTGAAAATAAACACAGCTGTCAGGCTTAGTCTTTTTTTTTTAGATCCAACTATTTGTGACCTTCCAAATTTCTTTGACAATATTCTCACTGTCCTTCCTCTGTGCTACGCTTTAGTTTCAGTTACCTGTGGTTCCTGTCCTTTCCTGTGTTCCACTGTCTTCAAACCATACAACATGCTTCATATGGTTGTACCGTTTCCTTTTCAATTACAATCAATGCATTGAGGAAAGAGGCTATTATCTCTTTCCTGGAAAGTGCGTTATTATTCTCAATGACACACTGGTCTGCTCTCTGTATGACATTCATTCTTGGTTCTTTCTTTGGTATAAATGTGTCTTCACTGAACATTGAACAGTGGAGTTCTCTACCAGCCTTTTAAATGATCCTCCTTTACCTTGGAGAAATGCTTGGACAGTTAGTTGTACTCCTCTACTCTGCCTTCGAGTATGTGTTTGAGTGCTGCGTCCACTTCAAGGCCTGGCTGGCTTTGTCTTGCTTCTATGTACACATGTACAAGTGTACACCGCACACTATGTTGAGAGTAACAACAGGAGGCGCTAGAATATTTGTATCCAGAATGTAGTGGAGTGAGTACTAGTCAAGTACAAATCTAGTCAAGTACAAAACTACAAATACCTCCAAATTCCACTGAGGGTATAAGTGCAATGCTTGAGAAAATGTACTTTAAAGTTACATCACAGCACTGGCACCGCGTACAGGGCAGGGCTATAGCCAATCTACACGCTGACCATTTTTCATTTTCACTCATAAATGAGCCTGCTGTAAAGCATACAGTATGCTCACATCGGCCCTGCCTTGGCTTTCGGCCTGAAATGAATGGCTGTCCAAGCAGAAACTCCAGCAGTGCACAGCAATTCGTTTGGTGGTACAGTATAGTGGGCATGGTAATGATTTGGGCCAGATTGGGGAGTACATACTGTAGGTATTTGTCAGTGGTTCTCAACCCTTTTGATACCAGGGCCCACTATTTATTCAGAATTTGAGCCACGGACCACCATTTGATGACATTTTAGCCCCACAGACCCCACAGGACTAAAGATTTATTTTGCTTTTGTCCACAATTCCAGGCTGGATTTGGGGAAACAAAACAGTCAAACATACAGATCAAAATGACCATTAATCTTCTACATCCTCTAGTTGTGTAGACTTGGGGCTAATTCACATGATGAATATTTTAAGTCTTGAGAGTATGAACATGAAACCAAATGGACCCGCAAGGGTCCATTTGGTTTGGCTGCCGCAATGCATTGAAGAAAAGGCAAGCTGTTGTTGAAGCATTTCTAAACAGTTATTTTTCATTTGTCATTCTGCTACTGGTGCTTTTGTACTTTTGTTTACTCAAGTACATGTGAGTACTTCTCTCTCCGCTAGGGCTTAAGTAACGTCCTGCGTTTCTATAGCGGTCATCGGCAGCAGTGGCTCAGTGAGTACAGAATGGTCATCTTCCTGTGGGAAGAGTCGGATGAGAGATGAAGAAATGCTGAGCGGATTTAAGAGGCTGTGAAATGGGCAGAAAAGCCTCTATTCAGACCGGACTCATTTCATACTGGGGGGCTGCGGTAATGCAATTATTACCAGATCATCTCGGTTCATTTTTATTCTCATCTGAATCGGCCATGTGGGCATTTGCACCTTATCTATTCTTTTTTCACCTGGTAAAACAAATGTATATGTATATGTATAGAAAATGTATAAGAATTCTTATTTTGAACATTTTGCCAGTTATCTCTCCTAAATTGTGGACACTAACTTGACAATATTTTAGCTTTGGGAGCGAGGGACTAAATTCAACATCAAATGCTGGTCTGTGGCTCAAATGCAGAATCGATCTTTGACGTTGATATGAAAAATCTTGAAAAACACTCATTTGAGGTACATTTAGAACCGATAAAAAATATGTGATTAAATTACGATTAATCAAAGATTGACTATGGGCAAGCCCAACTACAGCAGTGCTGTGAATATAGGTATTTCTTTGAGGGGACGAGAAGATTTCCTGCATCTTTTCTCTCTTTCATCCAACGTGCAGCAGCCACTCGAGGAAGGTTTTCGCAGCTCCGGAACGCTTTGATCCTGCGCATAATTGAGCCCACCTCAGCACGGGTTGCAGAGTTAGAATATCAAGGGAGCTGTCAAGTACTTATATCACAGGAACTGGCGCTCTGCCGGAAAAATAATAAAGGGCCCGCAAGAAAGAAGGCGACAGCCAATGGGAACTTCCCAGAACTCTGTAAGAATCATCTTCATCTTCATTGTGGCGTCACATGTTTACACTACAGGTGCAAAGAAGAGGTCAATTTTATGTGAGCAAAGATGAGTATGGGTCCCTGGCAAGCACAAGCATTTTTGAGCCCCAGGCAAGACTTTCGCTGGACCACCCCTTACCAAATGGACCCATAAGCAGGGCTTGACAATAACACTTGCCCGCTTGCCCGGGGCAAGTAAAAAAAAATGGTGGGGCAAGTGAAGACTGCTACCTGGTTGCCCGATCGGGCAAGTGTGCAACTTAGTGCACTATAACACAACACAAGATAAATTTGTCTTGAAGGCGTCATTGCACTCTGCCTCTGTATCTTTCCCTGCTTTCTAGCTATGCACAATTCCAGGCTGGATTTGGGAAACAAAACAGGCAAATTAACATACAGTACACATCAAAATGACTAATTAAGATGATAAATTTTAACTCTTGAGAGTGTAAAAATGAAACCAAATGGACCCGCAAGGGTCCATTTGGTTTCATTTTTACGTTCTCAAGAGTTACATCTGGTTAACCAACTTAACTGGGGACCACCTGGAACCTGGGGGACAAGTGACCATGACCTGAGGGCAAGTAGAACCTGACTTGCACTTGCCCGATGGGCAAGTGCCTCAGAGACCTTAGTGTCAACCCCTGCCATAAGGGTCCATTTGGTAAGGGAGGCTACAGGGAAAATCTCCTGTGATGTCCCACCTATGACAGGCACAGGAAAATGGCGCCCCCCCAAGGGATAAATTATGAACTATTGTTGAACTAAAGAAAATATTATGCGTTTAAATGTTCAATTCTAGTTATAGAGGATAAGTATAATGGATTTATCCATATGAGGCTTATTAGCCTGGGATACGTTTAAAGCATGTCTGGTGGTCGCCCTGTTTCAGATGGATGAGTGTGGACAATTACATTTCAATCTGGGGGTTCCTTTATGTGGAAGAAATGTGGGATACACTGATTTAAACAACATTAAGAAGCAAGCCAAAATACAGTAAGTAACAACTATTTTAGAATGTACTTCCAGTTATCCTTGCACTTCTTGTTTGATTCTCAACCCAGTGCGCTTGTTTTTTATCATTCCAGTGCTTTTTTTTTTTATTTCTCAACCTTGTACTTATCTTTTGCCATATTCTGATCTGTTGGTTTTTTAATCTCCACTGTTCTTTATTTTGTTGTACAGCACTTTGCGACTCTGTTCCTAAAAAGTGCTATATAAAATAAAGGTTTATAATTATTTATTTTTATTATGTACACAAGTCCAAAAAACACCTACCAGCAACCAGCAAGTGACTTTACAGAAAAAAAGAGTCAAATGTTGCTTATAATAATTCGATATGGCACACATTGACTATGACATTGCTAGCATTTGAGCCACGGACCACATTTGATGACATTTTCAACCCCACAGAGCCCAAAACTAAAGATTTCCCTTGTTGTTGTCCACAATACCAGGCTTGTTTTCCGCAAAAAAACAGCCAAACATACAAAATGGCCATTCTACTAGATTCTCTAGTTGACTTGTGTAATTAAGTGGGCCAATTTAGATGAATATATTAACTCTTGAGAGTGTAAACATGAAACTAAATGGATCCTCCATTTGGTTTAATTTTTACGCTCTCAAAGAGTTACATCTGGCTAACCAACTTTTCATCTGGCTAACCAACTAAGCTGGGACCACCTGGAACCATCTCAAGGACCACTGGTCGACCACTGTTATAGATTCAAATGACTATTAAAAAAACATAACCACATCAGCCTCCATTTATCATGTGACAACAGTCGATCTACCATCTAACGAAGTGTCTGGCTATGGGCTATTCTTGGCTATTTTTCATGAAATTCATAGCTATGATAAAAGAAAAAGAATCAAGCGACCATGGTGAACCGAACACACTGAATCGTGAAAGGTAGAATATTGATCAAATTTATGGCCTCACGATAATCATCACAGGGTGATTGTGCAGCAGCTATGTCCCTGCTGCTAGGACGCATCACTGCAGAGATTGTCTGTTTAATCCTCTCTATACTATAGAAAACACATTTTGGTGTTCCAAGCATTGTGTTCTACTTTAGCCATTGAAAAATATCAGACCTACAAGCTCATAGCGCACCACCGAGTGGCGCGCTATGAGCTTGTAGGTCTGATATGTTTGAAAAAAAGAAAAGAAAATGTGGAGCAAATCTTTGAGTATTTTATTTCGGAAGCATTTTTTTTAATAGTCTTTGCTTCTGGGGGATCCCTAGAACAACATGTTTTCAGATGTGGGGGGTCCGCAGCCAAATATCTATAATTCTGGTGGTCCTTCGCATGAAATATGTTGAGAATCACTGACACAGGAACACGGATTTTTCTGAAAAAAATAGAATCTAGTGTCAGAAACTAGAATATAGTGTTGGAAACTAGAATCTAGTGCCAGAAATTAGAATGTAGCTTCAGAAACTAGAATCTAGTGTCAGAAACTAGAATCTAGTGTCGAAAACTAGACTCTAGCACCGGAATCTAGAATATGTAGCTTCAGAAACTAGAATCTAGTGTTGAAACCTACAATCTAGATTGAATATAGTGTCAGAAACTAGAATCTCATGCCAGAAACTAGAATTGAGTGTCAGAAAATAGAATCTAGTGTTGAAAACTACAATCTAGCGCCGGAATCTAGAATATGTAGCTTCAGAAACTAGAATCTAGTGTTGAAACCTACAATCTAGATTGAATATAGTGTCAGAAACTAGAATCTCATGCCAGAAACTAGAATCTAGTGTCAAAAACTAGAATCTCATGTCAGAAACTAAAATCTAGCGTCAGAAACTAGAATCTAGCGTCAGGAACTAGAATCTAGCGTCAGGAACTAGAATATAGTGTCAGAAACTACAATATAGTGTCAGAAACTAGAATATAGTGTCAGAAACTAGAAGCTAGCATCAGAAACTAGGATCTAGTGTCAGAAACTAGAATCTAGTGTCGAAAACTAGACTCTTAGCACTGGGTGGATCTAGAATATAGTGTCAGAAACTAGAATGTAGCTTCAGAAACTAGATTTAGTGCCAAAAACTACAATCTAGATTGAAGCTATAGTAGTGTCAGAAACTAAAATCTCATGCCAGAAACTAGAATCTAGCGTCAGAAACTAGAATCTAGTGTCAGAAACTAGAAACTTAGTGTCAGAAACTAGAATCTAGTGTCAGAAACTAGAAATAGTTTCTAGCATCTAGTATTCGTCTCTCCTCTCACTTCTCTCTCTCAGAAACTAGAATCTAGTGTTCAGAAACTAGAATCTAGTGTCAGAAGAATCTAGAGTCAGGAAACTAGAATCTAGTGTCAGAAACTTAGAATCTAGTGTCAGAGGCTAGAATCTAGAGTCAGAAACTAGAAATCTAGTGTTCAGAAACTAGAATCTAGCATCAGAAAACTAGTGTCAGAAACTAGAATCTAGTGTCAGAGACTTGAATTTAGTGTCAGAAACTAGAATTCTAGTGTCAGAAACTAGAATGTAGTGTCAGGTAAACTAGAATTAGTCAGGTCAAAACAAGGTTAAATAGCCTGCTAGTCGCACAGACAACAGAGAGATGATTGGACTCTCTGAGCTCCCCTTACAGCCTATAGTCCACACACTGTAGTGATATCAAATAGGACTTGCAACTCACTCATCTTACTGTCAATGTGTGGCGCATTTACATTTCTTTCATCCGTTTCTGTGCTGTAAAATGTCAAATCAAAGCACACAGATCCAAGTCCAAACTGGAGCGCTCAAAGATCAAATATTGTCGCATGAAATATAGGTCTGTCGATGACAGTTTGCGGCAAGCAAGCCGCGCGCACGCGCGTGTGTTTGTGTGTGTGGAGAGGAGCAGAGCTTAAGAGAGAGAGAGAGAGAGAGAGAGAGTGTAGAGAGTGAGAGGAGAGAGAGGCACATAATGTTCTCAAATCTTTTAATGTCAAAGACATGAAAATGATATTTACTTCTAGGCTTGTGAGGGGATTTTTTTTTTACAGATCTAGCAGTGATTCCAAAACATTAATTCATGGACTCTCAGCTTCACATGCTTTAAAAGCTACAGATTTACTGACTACTACTATGGCTGGCATTTCATCTCTGGGGCCCCCCCCCGATGTAAAACAAACAACTGTTAACAACTTTGGCTGCTTTAGGCATTCACCCAAAAAGATTTCTAAAAAAAAAAAAAAAAAAAAAAAAAAAAGTCCAAAAAAACGTGCTTTGGCGCCCCTAGTGGCCAAAACGTCGGTATCTCGGGTTCAGCAGTAAAGGTGTTAATATACGTAAACTATGAGAGTGTAGCAAATGGACGCGTTAGGATTCATTTGGTCCATAACTTTGTAATTTAATACCCTTGGGCGTTGGGTTGGAACTCCCTCAAGTACCCCCTAGTTGTCCATTACACATTAAGGTAATAGAGGCAACTTTAGTGTGTACAAACACTCTGATTTGTTTAAAAAACAGAATCTAACTCCACCTCACCTCCACTTCTTGGCTCATTATGAATCTGCTGGAGACTGCTGTGCTGTGATTGGCTAAAAGTGCTTCACGCCCCCCCCCCCCCCCCCCCCACACACACACACACCACACACACCCATTTCTGAGACTGACAAATGTTTTGTTTTCACGATTTGTTGATAACAACAAAGTTCTGGACCGTTCTGCAGGACGAAGCAAGTGTCTGTCTGCAGGGGAAACAGCTGCAGCATCAAAGTAGAAGCAACATACAGCTCTCTCAAAATCCGTTAACAAGGCTGTTAATCTATGCAAGGGAAAAATATGTGTGTCAGTGTGTGACATTTTTTAATTGCATTTTATCATATAGGAAACTACAGTATTGGGTGTGAAAAGGTTTCCCTATTGCTATGTTATGCTTAGCTGCGATTGGACCGTAGCAGTTTGGGGAGGAGCTAACAGAAAGGTTCTGTAGTTACTGATGAAAGTGGATGAGTCACTTCTATAGGCTGTTACTGTGTAGGTTGGTGACAGACAGTGGGAGTACAGAGGATGGTGGATGGGTTCCTGCTTTATTCTAATTGAAAGTAGATGGAGAGTGGCATGGTGGGAGTTCAGCACCGAGGGGGTGCCAGATCAATAGAACATTTCTTTTGGGGAAACGGAAACATTTTGGATTAATTCTGAAATCTTAAATTTTAAATCCCATGAGTGTATGGGTCTTGCTATATTCTCGCACAAATCTGCAGAATGGCATTCAGAGCTCAGTGGAGTAGAGCAGTACCACTTTTTGGACTCCTCCATTTGGAATAGGGTCATTTCAGACCATTTATAAGAAGCAAAGGAACTATCCCAACTGCTGCTTCATGGATCGCACGCAGTATGCTGTGAGACAGACACACTCACACACACCACACACACACACACACCCACACACACACACAACACACACACACACACACACACACACACACACACACACACACACAACACACACCAACACACACACACCACAAGCCAGATGTAATAGTAAAGTGTGGCCACTTTACTATAGCCTATTCAGTCAATTGTCTACAATAAAAAAAAACAGCCCCACACACACACACACACGTTTTGGGCCACTCAAACAAAAAGCGTTGTATCCTGCCGTTTTTTTTTTTTTTTTTTTTTTTTTTACTTCTTGCTATTTGATATTACATGATAACATCGTGGTGGTTGTTATGTTTCGTCACAACCCGAATTAGCTTTGTCCACGGCATAATTGTGTTTATATTATAACCATTTTCAAAAAGTCTATGAGGAAAATGAATGAGGATAATTCATTTTTGGAACACAGAAGATGTCATGAAAGGGGCGGGAACTGCTCAGCTCTATATGAGAGAGAGATAGAAAGAGAGAAAGAGAGAGATAGAGAGAGAGAAAGAGAGAGAGAGAGAGAGAGAGAGAGAGAGCTGAAGAGCAGCATGGTACTCTCCATGGTGTCTCTGAGCTGTAAAGCCAGCAGTGGGTTCATAACACCAGTGTGGTGGAAGGCCCGTCTGCCTGTCCTGCTATTCTGGGAGCCATCAATCTGCCAGAGCCTCTCCATCTACCTTCCTACCCCTGGGGAGAGGAGGGGGACAGAAGGGCAGCTATAGGGACCCCAGGGACCACACAGTGGCCCCTGTGGGACCTGTAGCAGGATACAGCAGGCAGGTGGATGTCTTCTCCGGGTTGAAGCTCACAGCATGCAACATAAACATCAACCTATCCAAGTAGTGGCTTGTTTTCGGATCTACTGTTTTTGACTATAGCCAGTCGTTTTTAAAACTTTGGGTAGCAGGGCTCACTATTTATTCAAAATTTGAGCCACAGAACATTTTAGCACCACAGACCCCAAAACGAAATATTTATTTTGCTTTTGTCCACAATTTCAGGCTGGATGTGATAAAAAAAAAAAAAAAAATCAACATCTCTAGTTGTGTAGACTTGGGCTAATTAACATGATGAATATTTTAACTTGTTAAGACTCCATCTCAGCCCATAGCCCTTGTATTACTGTGACTTATAAAGGATGTATTACCATGGTTTAGTATTGTAAAGTGTATTGTAAATCGCTCTGGATTAAGAGCGTCTGCTAAATGCCTAAATTGTAATTGTACATTGTAAATATGAGTAAATGTTCCATTTTACATTGGAGGGGGCCTAGCTAGCACCCATCAAAGTGCTATCCGCATTCAGTCATACTGTATACCCGGGAAACCCTAGTGGGTCCACACAGAGCCCAGCCCAGACGATAGGGCTCTGTACTCTGTAAACAGCAGCCTCCATGGCAGCCTGCTGCCTCTCAGAGGTAAACAACCTTCAGCCTGCCATGGCACAGCGTTGTGATGTGTTTGCCCTCTAAATAAAGCCCAGCTGGGCCTGGCAGACAGACAGTACACTGTGACCCCACCAAGTTAACTGGTTGGAGTGGGAACTTTGTGAACTATTAAACCCACCAGCAGCAGCGGGGATTCATTCCATACACTGGCTGATGATAACGACATGGTCATCACCCGCCTTGGCCGTTATCAAGCGATAATTCCCAGGAGGCTGATTATTAGCTGTTCTTATTCAAGGTTCAAGGTTCTTTATTTGTCAGTCCAGTGTATGTCAGGATATACAGGGATGAAATAACGTTTCCATTGTTCCCCAGTGCAATAAGACAATAGACAGTGCAATAAGAAAAAGGACAAATACAATACAAGAAACAGTAAGTGACGTAGTGCAACAGACTAGAGCAGTAAAGTGCAACTGTATCAGCATAAAGTGGGCTGAAGGTGCTAAGCTACAACCAGGTATCATTATGAAGTGGCAAGTAGTGAAAGTTAAACAGACAGTTTAGTTATCAATGAGGCATGCTGTCTGGGAGCCGGCTGACACGATTGCATTGATAAGACGGAAACGCAGAAAATGCTCGATCAGCGTGTCCGGTTGGCCGCCTTGTTTTTAAAGGGGAATTGCACCCCAGAACTTTTTTCTACCTTTTAAGGTAGTGCCCACGTTGGGTAAAGATGAGTGGATGTGTTTGGTTTCACGTCCTTCGTGCTGTAAGCCCTAGCCCCCTGCAGCGTATATGCACCGCTGGGATCAACCATAATATCTCCGCGAAAATCCGGTCAAAACTCACAATATAGGCATCAATGGACTCTGTATATGCCTTCTACTACACGATCCCGGTGCATTTTGTCCACTTTGACTTGCCGTACTGCAGTTACAGCCAAACAGGAACCGGAAAAGGACAGATCCGGGCTGATATCCTGTTTGGCTGTAACTGCAGTACGGCAAGTCAAAGTGGACAAAATGCACCGGGATCGTGTAGTAGAAGACATACAGAGTCCATTGATGCCTATATTGTGAGTTTTGACCGGATTTTCGCGGAGATATTATGGTTGATCCCAGCGGTGCCATTATACGCTGCAGGGGGCTAGGGGCTTACAGCACGAAGGGGGCAACGTGAAACCAAACACATCCACTCATCTTTACCCAACGTGGGCACTACCTTAAAAGGTGAGAAAAAGTTCTGGGGTGCAATTCCCCTTTAAGCCCTAGGTTAGTGTTAGGGTTAGAGGACACTGACTCGCGCCTGTCCAGGCCTTAAAGAACGCCCCCTGGTGGTGAAAAGTGGAAGTGCAGCCCTATAATGGAAGTGAACGGGCTTCATGACGTCACAGGTGTCATGGCGGCACACATGTGGACACCAAAATTTGGTGTCCGGAAGTTGCCTACAATGTTATTCCAATGGGAACTTCCGGCAGTCTTCCGGGTGCTTCAAAGCGCCACTGAGCAACTTGTATTGAAATGAACGGCAAGGGGGCGGGGCTATCGCTCGAGTCCGCTCTCTATATTTATAACTCTATGGTTAGAGGAGGCCAGTATATTGACAAACGATTGCAGTAAAGTAGCAAAATGTGTGTGCAAACGGACTGCATCGCGACACGTCGTGGTGCAGTCGGGGGGCGGGGGCTGAGACAAGCTGAGACTGCAATGTTGTCAACAGAGCATGGCCATTCTGAGACGAAACAGTCCTGCTGATGACAACTAATAACTGGGATCTTATCCATTGTAGCCTGGTCTAGCCCTCAATGATTTTTGGCCTTGGGGGGCGGGGGTGTCGTGGGATCCACACGGCGGAAGTGCTGCGCTCTGATTTGATCTCACTAACGTGTCGTCATCTCCGGCCCCTCCACGGCCGTCCACTGCTATTCTACGTCACATCATTTAGAGCGACGCCACCCCGGAAGGTTGACACGCCCCTCAAGGCCACTTTCCAACACGCGTTAGTCCAGGCTTTCCGTTTTCGCGCAAGACGGACGAAAATGAAAGCCTGGGTGTCGAGGCTATATCCATTGATAACGGTCGAATCGGCTGTGGTCACATGGCGCAAAGTACTGTATTGTAGAATGTTGCTTGTTGTTTTGCAGTTATGTGAAAATGTGTGGTTTGAGTTATATGCTTATAGCTTTTCGGCAGTATTTGTGTGTGCGAATGCATGTGTCTATTGATTCTGCTGGACTACATTTTTTGGGGAGAGAAAACAAAACAAAAGCGATGCTACTTGATATGTGGTGTTATTGTTGGTCACAGGCCAGATACAGCCCAGTCTCACATAGCCAGACGATAAGAGATACTCATACTGATACTACTGATACTGTACTGAATTGAATTGTATGTCTGGGGGAAAATCCCAATTCAATGGACGGCCTGAGCTGAGAAAATGCATTGGTATAAAGGCTGCTTTGAAAACCAGTCCTGAAGCCATCCCAATATGAAGGACTGCCTTAAAGAAGAATTCCACACCAAAACACATTTGGAATCCATTTTCCTTGATCACTGTGACATTATATATACTGCACTTTTTTTTTCTTTTTCAAAGATGCCCCTTTTCTACATTTCCTTGAGGTCCCCGTCCTCTCCAAAGTTTGCATTGGTGCAAGTTGTCTTCATTCTACTCATTTTAGTAGGTCCAAACTTATTTTTTGTTTTCCACACACATTTTAATAGTTTTCTGATATGCACACTAGAGGTCTTCACGGGTCTCAAAAATGCCATCCGAAATCCGAAATAAATCCGTGAAATATCACCGATTCCGAACTGTTCCGAAAATATTTTCAAATAAATAAATTGGATCCGAGTTGATCCGTGGCATGGTTTTCCGGTTCCGAACTGTTCCGAGATTTTCCCCAAATTGCTTCGCCGAGCCCGACCGAAGTCGGATTATTTTTGACCGTCCGACAGACCCGCCTTGACCAAATCCCTCCCCCGCCTTGCCTACGTTTGATGAACCTGTAGATCAGTTATATTTCGCATGCGACGCTGCCTCGGCTCGCTAACACTGTTCCGCGCTGCCAGTCTACTCTACACTCTACAGGTACGTGCACACACACAGATTAAAAAGGGGCCTGCAGCCCCAGCTCTTTCGCATGTCTAAAACACAGAAGTGCCCTCATACGGGAGGTTGCCCCTGCCCCTTATGTACACGCTGTCTACACGGACAACACAGACTGTCGCTCCTATCATACATGTCAGTGCATGTCCAGAAGCCAGATGTGTGTGTATGATGTGTGTGTATGATACATCATACACACACTTGGTTGATAGAATATTTTATTATCATTAAAAAGGCAAAAAAAAAACGTTTAGAGAAAGAATACGTCTCACTGTAGTCTCGGGTATTGCACATAATGATTGACAGGTCCGACTTCCGACGGGGATACGTCCGATTCCGAACCTGTCGAGTGACTGTGATAAAACACACCGCCGGAACCGTCGGGTCTCGGACGGACTCGGGTTTTTTTCGGGGTTCGGACCCCCGTGAAGACCTCTAATGCACACATGAGTTTTATGTCACTCTGGGGGAGCCATTACTTAACATAATCCCAAAGATATTTATTCCTCCTCTCTCCTCCTTCTGCCCTCTCCTCTCCAATCACTCAGGTTGAAACTCTTTTTTTTTTTTTTTTTCTTTTTTTATCATGTAGTGGCCCAATTACTTGTAGTGTGTGGTATGATGTGATGTGTGGGGGGAAAATACCCACATTAGAATGAAGACAACCTGCGGGAATGCAAACTGCATTGGAGGGAGGAGGACCAGGGTGAAATGTATAAGAAAAGAAATGAGGGTTTTGGTGTGGAATTATCCTTTTAAGCGACATTTCACACACAATAAAAAAACTTTGCATAATTTCATCTTCTAATATATCTGATGTTCATTTCTACCTACCCTTTACTATACAAACCCACTGTAACCTCCATTATAACCATGGTAATTGTCTGAAAACACCTGCAGTCCCTTTTCCTGGTGACTCATACATGCCCTTCTAGTACTGACTATTTTTATATAGATATATATTTATGTGATTGAACTACAGAATCATAAATAAGATACCCGTAAACGTGTTTTCCTTGCTGGGTTAACAGCTGCAAAGAAGATGGTTGCTACGCGTTGGAGACCTCCTCATTCGCTATCTTTCCATCAATGGGCCTTAACTTCCTAGATATTATATATCTGGAAATGTCAACGGCAAGGTTACATGGAGCAAAGGAGGAGAATGTTAATATTTGGTCTGGCATTGCAGATGCAGTTAAGAAACATGTTAGGTTAGGTCTTATAATCTCTGTTTTAATTGTGCACAGTATATTTGTATTTGCTACTATTATTTATTCGTTATTTTCCTAATTACTTCATTGGTCCCGGGGGGGAGGGTTGTATGGGGTTGTTTTTGTCTTCTTTTTTTTTATTATTATTATTTTTTGTTCTTGTTTTTTATTGTAATATTTCATTCTCGGAATAACATTTTTTGTCTATTTCGTAAATAAAAAACATTTGATAACAAAAAAGAATCATCAAAAAGCATCAAAACCGGATCTAGATCAGGCAGATCTACAAGCTTAAAATACACCCAGATTCAAGCGACATCTACTGTGGATGCTTTTGAATTTGAATCTTGAAGAATATAGTACCAGTTTGGGACATACAAGGTTTTTTTTCCGACAGTCACACAGACAACGCTGAAATACCTTTAAGCAATGTCAAGGCTCCAGTGGGGGAGGGAGAGAAAAAGAATAGAAAAATAGATTTATTACTGTCTATGACCGGCCCCTGGTGCTAAAATTAGTGGTAAAGCAAGTGGCACCTTCTCTTCTCTCCCCCGGTGGCGCCCCCCGCTGACAGCTTTGCTACTGTAATTGTTTTAGGTCTGCAGGGAAATATGAGGAGAGGAGTGTGTGTGTGTGTGTGTGTGTGTGTGTGTGTGTGTGTGTGTGTGTGTGTGTGTGTGTGTGTGTGTGTGTGTGTGTGTGTGTGTGTGTGTGTGTGTGTGTGTGTGTGTGTGTGTGTGTGTGTGTGCGCGCGAATGCTCTAGGACTTGCAGACTAATGCACACCAATCGTGCACGTCTATGTGTATGACATTACCTTCAGGGCTAGGTCGGTGTCATGACTCAATGGCAGCATTATTTTTTGGGGGTTGCAGGCTTAAAAGTTTTGGAAGTTTGTTATGCTCTATAGGGTAGACACCCTCACATAAAAACATGCAGTAATCCTGGTCTCTAGACTGCCTCCCCTTGGCCAGCCAGGGTGTCTGATAGAGGGGACAGGAACTGGTTGGTTCCACCACGCCCAACCAGGGAAACAGACCAGACGAATACATGCTTGACTCAAATAATACTCGATCCAGCCGAAACGTTGCGACATTGAGGGGTCAGAAAAATTAGCTCTCGGGAGGGCTGTTGCAGCCTGAAAGAGGAACAAAAGAGGGATATTCCAACGTGGATCCTTTTGTACACTCTCCTGTCCCCTCCATCAGGCGCCCCGGCTGGCCAGGGGGAGTCAGTGTAGAGTCCAGGATTACTGCATGTTTTTGTGAGGGTATGTACCCTAGGGGACACAGGGAGAACATGTGAGGGTATCTACCCTAGGGGACACAGGGAGAACATGTGAGGGTATCTACCTAAGGAACACAGGGAGAACATGTGAGGGTATCTACCCTAGGGGACACAGGGAGAACATGTGAGGGTATCTACCCTAAGGAAACAGGGAGAACATGTGAGGGTATCTACCCTAGGGGACACGGGGAGAACATGCAAACTCCACACAGAAAGGCCCTTTCACCAACCCGCCTCGAGTATGTAAGGGCACTGATGACGCGGAAACACCCTGCCAGCATCCCCAGTGGCATCCCTAGTGGGAATCGAACCCAAGACCTTCTAGCTGTGAGGCAACAGCACTAACCACTGTTCCACCGTGTCCCCACGGTCTGTTGTTGTTGTTGTTATTGCAATTTACAGGGTGCGTTCGCCGTGTCTCACTTGTTTTAAGAAGCCACTTCGTAAAGCGGCTCCCGCAGCATGAGTCTATGGCTAAAAACGGTGGTGGGTGGGTGGATGTAACATGTCCCATTTGGGGGGGCAAGAGAACATGTTGGAGGAGAAAGAGAAAACGGTATGGGTCACCCATACCATTTTCGGTTACAGGACTTTTATTAGTCAAGTAAAGCATCAATAATAACATCAGTTGTTGCTGAAGTTGCAACAAACACGCAGCAGGCATAAAGCCAAAGGTCTGACTCAATGATGAAATGCTGTTGGCTTAGTGGTGCCAAAATTGTAGTTAGTTAGTAGCAGTAGTAGTGTTTCAAATCACTTTAAAATTTAAGCACTTTAATTTGAAATATCTTGGGTTGTTTTGCATGGCATCGTGTTTGGGGGGGCACGGGGGGGGGGGGGGGGGGGGGTGCCCCCCCTCCCCCCCCCCCCCCCCCCCCCCCCATACCCATGCCTAGATCCACCCCTGGAGGGAGGGTCATTGGCATCATGGAGGAACAGTTCGGCGGAAGGAAACGTCCGCTCAAGGCGTTTCAGCGTCTAATGGGCTCTCTGGGCTCCCTCTATCATCTCCTGTCGTCTCTTCTCTCCCCCAGCCAGCCCAGCCAGCAGGCAGGCAGCTTCCCTCCCTCGCTAACCGTCAAACTCTTGGCTCGTATCACCGCTATATACGCTGTCAACATGTCACCACTTTACGCAGACGACACTGTATTGACTGACAGGCTCTATTTAGCACTCTCTGTACTGTTAGCACATATTTTGGTGTTCTAATCATTATGTTATACTTTAGCTATTGAAAAATAGCAGATCTACAAGATCATAGCGCGCCACCGAGTGGCGCGCTATGAGCTTGTAGGTCTGCTATTTTTGAAAAATCGTGAAAATGTGGCGCAAATCTTTGAATATATTATTTCAGAAGCAAACATTCTAACTCAAGTCTTTACTTCTGGGGGATGTTTTCAGGTGCGGGTCCGCAGCCAAATATACATAATTCTGGTCCTTGGTATGAAATATGTTAAGAATCGCTGAAACAGAAACTCAGATTTATTCTTTAAAAAAAAAATAGAATCTAGTGTCAGAAACTAGAATCTAGTGTACAAAAACTAGAATGTAGTGTCAGAAACTACAGTAGAAACTAGTGACAGAAAGTAGAATCTACTGCCAAGAAACAAATCTAGCTGTGGAAACTAGAATCTAGCGCCAGGAACTAGAATTAAGTATCAGAAACTAGAATCTAGCACCTGCAACTAGAATATACAGTATATAGCGTCACAAATATAACGTCAAAATTAAAATGTAGTGCCAGAAACTAGAATGTAGCATCAGAAACCTATAGAATCCAGTCGGAACAGAATGGGTTAGAGGCTCGCTGGACACGGCAGCAACACACAGCGCTTGCTGGCAGGTGAAGGTTGTTTACCACCAGAAGGCCTTCTGCCTTCTGCCGCGGATGCTTCATTATTTTGTGGGGAAAAAGAAAGGGGGAAAAAAAATCACCACACGGAGTGTTACAGGCAGGGGCGGATGTAACATTTCCCAATCGGGGGGGGGGGGGGGTAAAGGGGGCGGCTTCATCGCCCGTGACGCTTTGTGCCAAGGGCGATGAAGTCGCACCCATACCATTTTCTGTTACAGGACTTTTATAGTCAAGTAAAGCATCGATAATAACATCAGTTGAAGTTGTTGAAGTTGCAACAGACACGCAGCATGCATAAAGCTAAAGGTCTGACTCAGAGAGTTTTCTGTTTTCAATGATGAAATGCTGTTGGTTTAGTGGTGACACAGCTGTAGTTAGTTAGTATCAGTAGTAGTGTTTCAAATCATTTTAAATATAGGCACTTTAATTTGAAATATCTTGGGTTGTTTTGCATGCCATCGTGTTTGGTGGGCATTTAGGGGAGCATTGCCCCCCCATGCCATGCCTAGATCCGCTCCTATTTACAGGAGCATTCATTGTGAAGGAATTCACAAATGAGGCCATCCCTCTCTCTGTCTCCCTTTCTCTCCCAAGGCCCCATCAGGACCGGGACAATTATTCAAAATCAGATTTTTATTGTCACTTTCCACAATAAACTCTAGCATACGCAGGAGCAACACATGGTGCTTGTTGTCACATTAACATATTAAAAGACTGACAAGCAAGGCCCAATTGAAAACATTAAAACCTGCAGGGAAATGGAAAATATGTTTTCCTCCACACTTTTAGACCACATCTGTGGCCATTATGCGGCGCTATAGCCAACAATGCTGGTGAAAAAAGATGTTTTTTTAAGAAGCTCCACCATGAAATTGAAATCAAATCAGATCATAAATGTTGCCTTTTAATACCCTTTTATACACTCTAGTCTAAACAACCACTACATTTCCTCAGTGTGCCATTTGGATGCAGTACCATAAATGTCCACAAAAAACACCCACCTCACTGCTCAGGGCTTGACACTAACACTTGCCAGGGGCAAGTAAAAAAAATGGTGGGGCAAGTGAAGACTGCTACCTGGTTGCCTGATCGGGCAAGTGTGCAACGTGATGCACTGTAACACAACACAAGATAAATTTGTCTTGAAGGCAGTCATTGCACTCTGCCTCTGTGTCTTTCCCTGCTTTCTAGTTATCCACAATTCCAGGCTGGATTTGGGAAACAAAACAGGCAAATTAACATACAGATCAAAATGACCTAATCTTCTACATTCTCTAGTTGTGTAGACCTGGGCTAATTAAGATGATGAATTCTAACTCTTGAGAGTGTAAAAATGAAAAAATGAAAAATGAAACCAAATGGACCCTTGCGGGTCCATTTGGTTTCATTTTTACGTTCTCAAGAGTCACATCTGGTTAACCAACTTAACTGGGGACCACCTGGAACCCTCTCAGGGACCACTGGTGGTCCCGGACCACCTGTTGAAAACCCCTGGTTTAAAGCACCCAAGTAGGAAGTAAACTTAAATGCAAAATTTACAATATATTTTTGGAAGGCAAGTGACCATGACCTGAGGGCAAGTAGAACCTGACTTGCACTTGCGGGATGGGCAAGTGCCGAAGAGACCTTAGTGTCAACCCCTGCATCATCTGCCACTAAATATTAGAATCTGAGAGTGTCCATTCAGACACACCGAAAAATCACAGATTCTCACCATACAGTAGGTCTGACTGTTTAAAAAACTTTTTGGGATGTAGAAAACTTTTTGGGATGTAAAAATACACTGGGCATGGTAATTAAAACACCCAAACTCTTGAAAAACGTAAATGACAGCTCCAGTCAAGTTAGAATTAGCACAATGTGGTGCAAAGCAACCTTTTTTGCTTGCAGAGAGGAAATGTAACAAAGTAAAAGGTAAATTGGTAAAATAATTAAAGTTTTAAATGTGGTGGAGTGTAACACGTTCCAATTTTACAGGTGAAACAAGACTTTCTGCATAATGACTACTTTTGGTAGTACACATTTATTCTGAACCAAATGGACCAGTTAGGGTGCATTTGGTTGCATTTGTAAGCAATCAGAAAAAGGGTCTAAAGAAGTCCATTAGCATGGTGAAGTAAGAAGTAAGATATTTTTTCCCAGACCTCCATATCCAATATTAATTTTGAAAATGAGTGGAATGCCCCTTTACGTACATTATGATCACAATTATGCTCTTGTCACATTGTAGAACTGATAGTTTCATTTAAGTGAAAACGGATAAAAATGAACAACTAGTGCCCCTTTACCCATGAACAACACCGTTGCTGGTGGTGTAGTTAGTGTGTGAACACACCTACTGCTAACGAGAGGATGTGAACAACACAACTGTTTGGCCTGTAATTATTCCCTCCTGCCCTCGGCCCCACGATGGAAGGCTGTTTGCATCAGCGTGAAAACCCACGTGCAGCTGTTACATGGAGGCGGTACTAGTGCACCACCGTGCACCGTCTCTATGCTTGTCTACATTCATTAAGCCTTTGTGTACCATCTAACCATTATGCTTTACCTATTGAAAAATAGCAGATCTACAAGCTCATAGCGCGCCACCGAGTGGCGCGCTGTGAGCTTGTAGGTCTGCTATTTTTGAAAAATCATGAAAATGTGGCACAAATCTTTGAATATATAATTTCAGAATCAAACAATTTTAACTCAAATCTTTGCTTCTGGGGGATCCCTATAATTTTTTTAGATGGGAGTCCACAGCCAAATATAGATAATTCTGCCAGGTCATGAAATGTTGATGAGCATCTCTGACACAGGACACAGGAATGTAGATTTCTTTTCAGGAAAACTAGAATATATTGTCAGAAATTAGAATGTAGCATCAGAAACTACCTGTAGAATTTAGTCTCAGAAACTAGAATCTAGTGTCAGAATCTAGCATCTACTGTCAGAAACTAGAATCTAGAGCTGGAAACTAGAATGTAATGTCAGAAAGTACGTTGTAAAATCTCATGTCAAATAGTAGAATTCATGTCAGAAACTAGAATCCAGTCAGGACAAAGTGGGTTAAGGAGACCTTTCACAGAGAGTCGCAGTCGGGTGGAAACCTGGTGTCTGAAAACTGCTCATTGTTACTTCTAAAACAGTGGTTTTCAACCTTTTTCGTACCACCAGGCGCCCGCTATTTATTCTGCATTTATTCTCGCCACGGAGGACCACCGTTTGATGTTGAGTTTAGTCTCTCTGACCCAAAAACTAAGGATTTTCCAAGTTTGTGTTCACAATTTAGGAGATAAACTGGCAAAATGTTGGTCAAAATAACAATTCTTCTACATTTTCTAAATGTGTAGATTCTTAAAAAGTAAGTAATTCAGATGTTTAAATGTCATTTTACTCTTGAGAGAGCAAAATGAAACCAAATGGACCGTTTGGTTTCAGAATATATACAGGATATTATACATGCAATTTCATGACATATATGTATTGCTTTGGTTTCATGGCATGCCATATTATAATTCCATATTTTATGACGAAAAACAATGCTTATACAAATATACAAGGTTTATGGCTGACAGTAACGGCCAGCGAAGAAAATCTCCATAAGAAAAACATTGTAATAGTGGCTTGCCACAGTCATGTAGTTGTAACATATCTTGTATCTTCTACAACATTTTTAGAAAGCACATTTCTCTCTCTCTCCCCCTTGCTATGTCTCTTTTTTAAGTGTTCTGGACTGTGTAACTCTGAATAATTATAAACGACATCATGCCTGGGCATTATGCGGCCCGGGGGTCAAATGCAGCACTTTGGCTGAGTCTGACCGGCCCGGGGACCACCAGTGGTCCTTGAGAGAGTTCCAGTTAAAGGTAGGGGAAGTGATTTGAAATTCATGGTGTAGTACCAGCCTGGTGCACTAGGGGCCCCCAAAAGTAGCTACACTATGTGAACCTGCTGCTCTCTCCTGATTGGAGGAGAATTGTGGTGACCTGGGGAACTTTTATTAGCTCCTCTGCTAACGTGGGGGAGGGGGAAACTCCATATGTGGTTTCCACACCTTATAATAGAGCATTTTAACAGAAAAAAATATTTTTTGGGTGATATCTGACAAAAGTGAAATCACTTCCCCTACCTTTAAATATGGAAAGTTTGGTAAGCAGATGTAACTCTTTGAGAGCGTAAAAATGAAACCAAATGGACCCTTGCGGGTCCATTTGGTTTCATTTATACGCTCTCAAGAGTTAAAATATTCATCATGTGAATTAGCCCAAAGTCTATACGCAACTAGAGAATGTCCAAAATCCAGCCTGGAATTGTGGACAAAAGCAAAATAATAAATCTTTAGTTTTGGGGTCTGTGGGGCTAAAATGTCATCAAATGGTGCTCCATGACTCAAATGCTGAATAAATAGTGGGCCCTGGTGTCAAAATGGCCCTTACTTTTATCTTGAAATTAAATGAATACTATGCAGACTTGCCCACCCCTGAACTACATTATGTATAGGTTTCTATGTATGTACTATGTTTTCTCATATATAGTAGCTCTGTGAACTGGATTTAAATGAACACATACTCAGGGCTTGACACTAACACTTGCCCGCTTGCCCGGGGCAAGTAAAAAAAAAATGGTGGGGCAAGTGAAGACTGCTACCTGGTTGCCCGATCGGGCAAGTGTGCAACATAGTGCACTATAACACAACACAAGATAAATTTGTCTTGAAGGCAGTCATTGCACTCTGCCTCTGTGTCTTTCCCTGCTTTCTAGCTATCCACAATTCCAGGCTGGATTTGGGAAACAAAACAGGCAAATTAACATACACATCAAAATAACCATTAATCTTCTACATTCTCTAGTTGTGTAGACCTGGGCTAATTAAGATGATGAATTTTAACTCTTGAGAGTGTAAAAATGAAACCAAGTGGACCCGCAAGGGTCCACTTGATGTTCTCAAGACATCTGCAAAAAGTTACATCTGCAAAATTTACAATATATATTTTGGGGGGCAAGTGACCAAGAGCTGAGGGGAAGTAGAACCTGACTTGCACTTGCCCGATGGGCAAGTGCCTCCGAGACCTTAGTGTCAACCCCTGAATGATACTGTATGTTTTCACAGGTAAACAGACAACGGACGGACCACATCCCTTCACAGACCCTTCCTGTCTGAAACTTGGCTCTTTAAAATGAGTTCTACACCGCGTTCCAAATTATTATGCAAATCATGTTTTTGTTTGATTTTCCAACATATTTGATGCAAATGATGATCAGCATAATTTTCAAGTCATTAGCTGTCAATTTTTATTTCAAATGTTATTGAACAAACCTCCTAATGAAAACAGAATTTAGATAATAAATTAAAAACTTGGAACAGTGCGTTTCGCACTGTTCCAGATTATTATGCACATCATAGTTTCAAGACATTTTCTAGTTTGTAAAGAACTGAAAATAGTAATTTATTGAATTCATAGCAATAATGAGGTCATATGTACTGGGAAAAAAAGCTATTTCAATCCATAACATCTTAACAGGTCAAGTTACATGCTAACATAGGACCCCTTGTTTGATAGCAGCTTGCGTCCATCAAACTTGTGAGTTTATGGAGAGTTTCTGCTTGAATGTCTTTGCAGGATGTCAGAACAGCCTCCCAGAGTTGCTGTTTGGATGTGAACTGCCTCCCACTCTCATACTGTACATTTTTCAGTACAGTCTTGTTCAGTGATGAGTGCCGTGCAACCCTGGATGGTCCATATGGATGGAGTAGTGGATGGTTGGTGCATGGCCAGTTTGGCCACCAAGTCCCAACAAGGCTGCAACGTCAGCAAGGAGGTGGCGGAGTCATATTTTGGGCCGGAGTCCTAGGGAAAGACCTGGTCGGCCCCTTTAGATCTTTCGCTCGAGGATGCTCCAGACATTCTCAATAGGATTGAGGTTAGGGGGAGGGGGGGATGGGGGCCACACCATGATTTTTTTTCCCCTTTTATGCCCATAGCATGCCAATGAAGCTGAGGTATTCCTTGCAGCATGAGATGGTGCATTGTCGTGCTTGAAGATGATTTTGTTTCAGAAAGCATGATTCTTCGCTTTTGTACAGTGGAAGAAAGTGGTCAGTCAGAAACTCAACATACTCTGCAGAAGTCATTTTCACACCTTCAGGGACCCTAAAGGGGCCAACCAGATCTTTCCCTAGGATTCCGGCCCAGAACATGACTCCGCCACCTACTTGCTGACGTCGCAGCCTTATTGGACGGCACTCATCAGTGAACAAGACTGTTTGAAAATTGGTCTTCATGTACAGTATGAGGGTGGAAGGCAGTTCACATCCAAGCAGCAACTCTGGGAGGCTGTTCTGACATCCTGCAAAGACATTCAAGCAGAAACTCTCCATAAACTCACAAGTTTGATGGACGCAAGCTGCTATCAAACAAGGGGTCCCATGTTAACATGTAACTGGACCTGTTAACATGTTTTGGATTGAAATAGCTTTTTTTCCCAGTACATATGACCTCATTATTGCTATGAATTCAACAAATTACTATTTTCAGTTCTTTACAAACTAGAAAATGTCTTGAAACTATGATGTGCATAATAATTTGGAACAGAGCTTTTTAAGTGTTTAATTTATTTTCTAAATTCTGTTTTCATTAGGAGGTTTGTTCAATAACATTTGAAATAAGAATTGACAGCTAATGACTTGAAAATTATGCTGATCATCATTTGCATCAAATATGTTGGAAAATCAAACAAAAACATGATTTGCATAATAATTTGGAACGCGGTCCACTGGCGGCAGCTAAATACATTATAAAAAAAAAGCAGAGTAACAGAGTATTATAATAAAGGTGACCCGGTGGCCAACAGGATAATCTGTCTTGCGGTATAAGTAACTTTCTAAGTGTCCTCACAGTGACCTAATTCAATATTGTTATAAACCGGTGACTGTCTGGAAGTGGCTGGATTAATACTTATAATCTTTTAATGCTACAGTATGAGTGTCAGGGTATGCTGGGCCTAGCGGGGTCGGCAGGGGCTTTGACAGCATGTCAGGGGCGGATCTAGGCATGGGCATGGGGGGGCAATGCCCCCCTAAATGCCCTGACTGCCCCACCAAACATCATGACGGCAGGAAACAACCCAAATTTCAAATATATTTCAAATGAAAGCGCTTATAATTAACTAACTAACTACAATAGTACATAGTTGTACCACTAAACCAGGGATCAGCAACCTGCGGCTCAGGAGCCACATGCGGCTCTAGAACACAGCCCTAGTGGCTCCCTGGCTGTAGCATTATTACATACATACTGAGGTGATCCGCCAACATAATATAAACATTTCAGTCACTGACAGCATCCAACACATGATGCACTGTCTGACAGTTATATCGCCAGTTAATGTAGCGCTTGTTGGTCATAACACAAAAGCCCAGCACGTATCAGAGATCGATTTAATCGGAACCACCCATTTTCCACCAACAGTTTACTATATCAATCATTAGTAGCCTACATCTTTGAGATGTGGTGTGGACATGGTAAAACTGATGTGTTTCCTATAAAAGGAGGTCTGAAAAAAAAACATTAACATGGTGAAACATAGCTTGATGACATCATTAGGTTGTGTTTCACCATGTTAATGATTTTTTTTAGGACCTTTTTTCTAAGAGTGTACATTACAAATGGAACCAAATGGACCCGCCAGGGTCCATTTGGTTCACATTTGTACAATCTCAGAAAAAAAACAATGAAAATGCATGGAATTCCCCTTTAAGGACTTATTAGGCTTACATTTTTTTTTTTTCAGACTTGAATTTAATTTTTGGTCGAAAATGGCCCTTTCAACATCTTGGGCTTACATTTTTTTGCTGACCCCTGCACTAAACCAACAGCATTTCATCATTGAAACCATCACATCACTTGTCTGTTGCAACTTCAACAACAACTGATGTTGTTATTGATGCTTTTCTAGCCTAAAATAAGTCCTGCAACCGAAAATGGTATGGGTGCGGCTTCACCCCCACATCATTTTCTCCTGCCCCCCAATTGGGAGGCAGGAGAAAATGGTATATATGTTACATCCACCCCTGCAGCATGTCCTCTTCAAAAATGGTCTCTCTGCACTCCGCAGAGGGACAAAGATTCATTTTGAATCCCCTACACCAGAGGGTTTCAACCTTTTTCATACCAGGGTTCAGGGCCCACTGTTTATTCAGCATTTGAGCCACGGACGCACCATTTTCTGATGACATCTTAACCCCAGAGTAGACCCCAAAACTAAGGATTTATTTGTTTTTGTCCACAGTCCTAGGCTGGAATTTGTAGAAAACAAAACAGTCAAACAGATCAAAATGACCATTAATCTTTAAACCAAATGGACCCTTGCGGACCCTTGCGGGTCCATATGGTTTCATTTTTAAACTCTCAAGAGTTAAAATATTCATCATCTGAATTAGCCCAAGTCTACACAACTAGAGAATGTAGATTAATGGTCATTTTGATCTGTATGTTTTTCTGTTTTGTTTCCAAAATCCAGCCTGGACAGATTGTGGAAAAAGCAAAAGAAATCTTTAGTTTGGGGTCTAAAATGGGTTTTGGGGCTAAAAGGTCATCAAATGGTGGCCCGAGTAGTTAAACAGGCCCATCTGATTGTTTCTATTTTGTTTACATAAGAACAAAAGGTTTTATGGCTTTTTTGTTTACATAAGTACAAAGGTTTATGACTTTTTTGTCTACTGCACGTGTGCAATATAGACAGGTCATGAAAGGTCATGGTTAGGCTGACTGTAATGTGACCCTGGCATGAACCTGCGGTGTGCGTTTGGATCAAAAAGGGGATGTACTATTTGTATATATTTTGCCACTGAGCAAAGAAGGTCATGAGCCCCCCAGACTGGGAGTGGTGTAGCTCTCTCAGGACCCATCCATACTGATACAGGCAAAAGAGAGGGAACAGGTGGGGCAGGTCTTTTGTGCTGCTAGGCTGCTTGCAAGGGCCATAGGCTGAAAATGAGGGAGAGTTAACTTAATGGATCTTAACAGATCTTTAACTCTTATGAGAGTGTAATATGAGATCAAGCTTTCAATAGTTACATTATTGTCACATATCTGTAATACTTCTTTATTTAAGAAGTCAATTCTTCATTCATCAATTTGATAAATGTTGCAAAGCATGGAATTGTGGACAAACCGTATCAAACAACAACAAAATATTCTTTAGTTTTGGTTCTGAAAGGCTAAATGTCATCAAATGATGGCTACATGCAGGCACAGTACAGTGCATAGGGATGTATTCCGTTTCAGTTGCAATGGAAGTAAACGTATTGGTTAGTAATGGAGCTAAGATACATTTCCCCTCAAACAATAATGCATGTTAGTTTTTTCTTACATACGTCATAGTAAATCTATTGTGTACTATTGTTTTTACAGTTTTTACAATCCCAATTTGATTGAAGTTTTTATAAAATCCCCCCTCATTGATTCACAATGTTTTGTAGAACCCTGTATTTTTGCATGGAAGTTAACAAATTTCACTTCACGAAATGTTAATTTGTGGAAATGAAAATCTTTTTAGCTCTAAGCCAACCCTAGAAAACCATTACAACCAATTTAATAGGGTATTCCACAGATTGATTGAATTGGAGACTTAACTTGACTCTACCATCTTGTAGATTAACTTGACTATACTTAACTCTACTATCTTGTAGATTGTATTTTGCCATTTAAAAACACATACAGTACCATGCCTGCCCTAGCACACAGACTATACAGCAAAATCCTGGAATACATAAGATTACATACCAAAATGTAAATTGAATCAATTTGATAAATGTTTGCAAAGCATGGAATTGTGGACAAAACATATCCAACAACAACAAAATATTCTTTAGTTTTGGTTCTGAAAGGTTAAATGTCATCAAATGATAGAGGCACAGTACAATGAATTGGGGGATCTATTCCGTTTCAGTTGCAATGGAAGTAAAAGTATTGGTTAGTAATGGAGCTAAGATACATTTCCCCTCAAACAATAATGTATGTTAGTTTTCTTACATACGTCATAATGTACATCTATTGTGTACTATTGTTTTTACAGCCCCGATTTGATAGAAGTTTTTATAAAAATCCCCCCTCATTGATTCACAATGTTTTGTAGAACCCTGTATTTTGCATGGAAGTTAACAAATTTCACTTCACGAAATGTTAATTTCTGGAAATGAAAATCTTGTTTTTTGCCATTTAAAACACATACCATGCCTGCACCCGTAGACCCAAGATTAGCATAAGATTTTTTTATGAACTTCACATGTGGCAGTTATGCTTTTTACATGTGGATATTATGTTTTATTTTGGATCAGATGTTCAAAAGGTCTAAAACCTTCACTCAATGCATGAGCTGACACCAATAACAACCATTTTGAGTTATTATTAAAAAAATAACATGAATTTGTAAAACACATTTCACAAATCCCAAGGACACAAAATCTCCTTCCCATTTTAACTGTTACATTGTTTTAGGTAGTGAAGCTGTAAAGTAGCCATATGGCATGTTTTTTTCCCCCAATCCCTACAGTAAGCTGAGCCTGTGTTAATGGGTAGTACCGTAATTTGGTTTAAACTAACCAGCAGGACATTGACATTTCTAAAGCTGAGAATGTTTCTGACTTGTTTTCTCAGTTCTGTGCCTTTTTGTCTACACACCCACTCTGACACTGTATGGTGTGTGTGTGTGTGTGTGTGTGTGTGTGTGTGTGTGTGTGTGTGTGTGTGTTGTGTGTGTGTGTGTGTGTGTGTGTGTGTGTGTGTGTGTGTGTGTGTGTGTGTGTGTGTGTGTGTGTGTTTTCTCGTACTGTTTTCTCATAACTCAGAGAATCTGTTTTACAACCTCCTAACAACAATCTTAAATGTTTGAACACTAAATTAAGAACAAACTCAACAACAAACACTGTTTTTTCTATGGGACTTGTGTGTGATGTGTTTTGCTTTCTCGCTGGGGGTCATGAATAGACAAACACCCGCCTCTGAGGTGGGAGACCATCCCATGGCTGCTGACTGCATTTTCTCCATGTTTATGTTTTTTTTGTCAATCACATACGTTTGCTCAGTCCAGCAGTGTCCCACTGCATTGTTTGTACTGTGTGTGTGTGTGTGTGTGTGTGTGTGTGTGTGTGTGTGTGTGTGTGTGTGTGTGTGTGTGTGTGTGTGTGTGTGTGTGTGTGTGCGTGAGTGTGAGAGACCCCATGAGGTCATTTGTCCTGCTGTGAGGGTCTTCACCTATGCCCCATTAGTAACCCCCTAGCTTTATGTAGTGCCACAGGCCTGCGATATGTCTTGGGTTCTCAGCTGTTAGACCACTGATACAGTATGAGGAGTATGATATAGCCATATCATGTAGAGAGCCATGATATGTGCAGGACGTGTCCAAACATGCACCCGGGGGGGGTCTATGTAAACAGGTGTAACACAATTCATATAGCAAAATCTATTTAACATACTACTGCTACTACTACTAATGTTTAAACTCATACCCTAACATATAGTACAGAACTGATTATTTGCATGCCCCTGAATGTTGTGCATATAGTACAGAACTGATTATTTTGCATGTCCCATGGATGTTGTGATGAGATGGACATGACAGGGTGCTTACCATTATGGGTGAGCGTTGTGGACACAATTTTATTTAAACAATTTTAACTTAATTAATTTATTTCACCCACTCTAACTTGTGGAGGATCGGTATACGTGTGTAATCCATGGTGGTGGACAGATCTAGGTAATGTACCCATTTATTTTATTTAATTATTACACCCACTCTCTAGTTGTCAAACTGTAGGGGCTGTAACAGTAGGTCTAAATTGCGTAATGTATATGCACACAACCACTAGATTTGCAAACATAGAATTTACATACAGACAACTGTATGGCAAGTTTAATCAGCCCCTAACTCTATGGTTAACTATATGCTACAAATGGCTTCATCCATCGAAACACAAAATTATAATTCTCAATGTCTATTGCAGCCAAATAGGTTAGGATAATCAAGAACCTGTAAAATTAAACTAGGTATTTCATTGTCAAGGAATATGCTACCAGTAGCCTCGACACCCAGGCGTTCATTTTTGTTTGCCTTGCGCGAGAACGGAAAGCCTGGACTAACGCACGTTGGAAAGTGGCCTTCAAGTGGGAGTGAACCTTCAGGGGTGGGCGCCGCTCTAAATGATGTGACGTAGAACAGCAATGGACGGGAGGGGGAGGGGGCGGAGATGACGACATGTTAGTGAGATCAAATCAGAGCGCAGCACTTCCAGCCGTGTGGATCCCACGACACCACCGCCCCCCCAAGGCCAAAATCATTGAGGGCTAGACCAGGCTATGCTACAGTAATGACCCTATATGACTGACTGTCACAGTAATTGTCTATTCACTAATTAGACCCCATTGATTTAATTTTCTAATATGGTTAATCTGTTCTCAAATCTTCTATTAACGGCTAGGTGTGTTGACCCTATTTCAAAACAATTAGTTGGTCAGAACTAACTGTAGTAATATTTAATTCCACTTTTTCACCACCACAGAGACGGGGGACTCAAGTACTAGCAGTGGTACTAGTAGCAATGGTTGGGAATCTCTGCGCTACAGTACAGTATGCTACTGTACTGTAGAACACTATATTACATACTATACTGTACTGCTTCATATTGTAGTAAATGCAGAGTGCATAGCAACCTCATAGTGTATTATTATTTTTCTTGTTTTAATCAGTGTTTGGAATATTACTTTACCTTGTTAATGTATTACTTATTATATTACTTATTATATAATTATTACCTTCATTTTAAAGCAATATACTATATTACAATATTACTGTCTGAGCAAGTGTAATACATTAATATTACTATTACATATTACTTTAAAAAAGTTTACTAAATATATAATTAAATGTCAAGTATCACTATTAATCAAATATTGTGTAGGCGAGTGGCATACCTATGCTACAATACAGCAAGCCCACTTGGCTATCTGGCCAAACACATATGAAATCAACTTGAAAAAACGTCACTCCTGAATAAATAATTTGATGACAAATGATAGAAAATAAGTAATCATTTAACTTCTGCAGTTGTCAAGATAATTTCACAAGAACATTTTCAATGAGACAGATTGGCAGAAAGTAATTTTGAAAGTAAAGCAGTAATGTAGAAAGAAACGTATAATATATTAGATGGTTTTAGTTAGATAATATATTTATATTACAAGTTATTGCGTTTTGGTAATATATTATGTAATATATTAAGTTACGTAGTGCACATGTCCCAACACTGGTTTTAATAACATTACATCTCTATAGAGTTTGTTTCTTTTGATCTCAATTATTCCAACAACTCTACACGCAGACATGGATGAAACATCACATCACTGCATACCATTATACATATACACAGTATATGGGCTCTACAGTATTTGCAATAAGCAAATAAACCAATAGGGATTCAGACACACCCCAGTCATAAGTAAAGCACCCAAAATGTTTGGTTTCAGACACCCCCAGTCATAAAGTCATGCCCAAAATGTTTCTCTTGTTAAACATGATTCTTATCTGATTCAAATGTTCTAGAAGAAACCTTTTCAAGTGACAAGCTTGTGGTCATATCGGATTTGGCCACTATGATGACCTGTGATGGTTGGTTGCTGGCTGTCACAGATACAGCAAACATGACTATTCTGAAAATGTTGGGCATCTCTGTAGCTCCCTCCAATTAGAAGTTAAAGCTACTGTATGTCATTTCTGTTACTCCACTCCGGCTAGAGAATTTTTCACAATTTCCATGTTATTCACGGCGATCATATTAGCCAAGAACAATTACAATATTCTCTCCTAAATGAAGCACATACAAATCTTAGCCAGGTCCTCAACTATATGGTCCTGTGATGAACCGAATTGCCTGCTGGGGCGATTGTACTGTTTGCTTGCAGTCAACCAGGAGCCAAAATGCATTATGTAAATATACCTGATTACATTGAACATTGCAATATATGACAGGTGAACCAATATTCCCTAAAACACTTTATTTTATTTTTAATGGAAAAAAGAGTGGAAAAGTGGAAAATTAGCATGTCGATTTAGTTTTTTCATGCTAGGTACCAACTTCCAATACAAAATATCTCTCAAATGACCCAATGCACCATCCCCTGAAATGGGCGTAATCATTTTTTAGGCCATTTATCCCCATACCCTACTTTAGATAATAAACATGCATTACGGTAGGCTACTGTTGGTCACTGTCTGACACGGTAAAACTCGCATAGTGGAGGCCAACACATACAATCCAATCTAAGCATCCTTGATTTTACATGGTTATGAGACTGTATTCATAACCTACAACCTTCCATGGATAGCATATAATACACATAAACATCCTGCATGAACATGAAATACATAACACCTGTTTGGTGATTAGAATATATACTTTAATTGTGATTTATTTATTGTACACAATATGTAGAATATTGTACATAGACTGTAAAAACATTGAGATTCTACACAGGTGTTGGTTAAAAGGGTTCAAAGGATCTTTTCACGATATTACATATACATATTATTTGTAGCTCCATGTACACTCTGCTACAAAATCCTTATTATTAAAGACCCTGTAAACCAAAATCAGCCTTTTTCTTATAGACATGAAAATCATGTACAAAAGTCATTTTTATACCCCTGGACAAAAAACTAAAACTTTATTTTACAGCATTGTAGAATAAGACCACTTTATGTGTTTTGGTTAATCTCATGGGTAGGTTTTGTCTCATTAGCATAATTCGGCTTGATGACGTAGTCAAGCCGAATTATATGCTAATGAGCCTACAGTACTACTGTATATAAATCATATTCCATATAGTCAGTTAGAAGCCGAAGCCCCGCCCCCTCTTCTTCACAGCGGAGCGGAGCTGCTGGTGGTGGTGTTGGTTGATAGCTAGCTAGCTAGTAGCTACTAGCTACCATAGACATACATGTATATAAGAAAGTGTAGTTACTACAGTGTGTTTTGCCTGTAGGCTGACAAGCACTGACATTTGTTTGCTCTCGATGCGTGATTTTGTGGATGACAGCTGAAAACTACTCTGTTTTTAGTAACTGTCGATGATGGAGAGGTTGGCGACGTTTTCACATTCAAGGACTATCTAACGGCTGCTGCTGCCTGCCAGCAGTATTGCCAACTGCCAAAATCCAAAGTGCACTAGTGGCACTTCCAAAATGCACTCGAATGCGCTAGAGCATTGGGTTTTCAACTATTTTCATACCTAAAAAGCACTTGGATTTTCCGCCAGGAGTTTTTCCATTAATTTCGGAGGTAGGGGGGTCTCGAAAAAAAATCTAAATATAGTGACAAATGCGCGAAGTTGGCAACACTGCCTGCCAGCCCTGCTGCGTACTAGAGCTATCTAGTAGATGAGTTGCGACATCGAGGGGTCACAAACTGAGCGCTCCAGCGCTGTTCATGCAGCCCGAATAGGGACAAAGTGGAGATGGAAATGCATTGTTTTCAATGAGGGCAGAAAATAAAAGAGCCGCCATTGGACTAACCCCATGAAGTGGCTGGAGTTGTCGTAACTCCTGGCTGTCCCATAGCCTGTAGGGACCGACCGTGGCCGTCCAGGCTATGGGACCATGATGATGGGACCGCTGTAGTCAGTCAGTCTCTTTTCTCAGATCCGAATGTCGCACACACACACACACACACACACACACACACACACACACACACACACACACACACACACACACACACACACACACACACACGACGCTAGTAAAGTTAGCGCGCTGTAGTACTGGCTTGTTGTTGACAAACAGTTAGGCTGTATGGTTTGGACGGCGAGATATGCTAATTAGCATACTGCTCATGAATATGCTAATGAGCTTACAGTACTGGCCACGCCCCTACAGTCCTGGAGAATCAGGCCAGATTTTTTTCCATTGTATTTCACACATGTTTAAACATCATTTCTGAAACATAGCAACTTTTTTAATCATAAATATTTGGTCTGTGGGGCTATAATACATTACTCTGTGGTGTGACAAACTGGGAATACATTTTGTATCATATATTTTTTTGCTTTACGGGGTCTTTAAGTTCAGTACAAACATTATACCATTGCTTTGCGTGGTAGATAAACAACAGGATATTCTGACAATATTTCCGCTCTGAGCCTCATGGTGTCGGGGGTCGTCCCTTTAAGGTCAATAAACAGAAATCCATAGGGCTTACATGTTGCATCATTATATGCCTGTAAAAAGTATTTTGATGCGCCAGGATACATCTGGCGCGCGAGAGTCATAACTTGGTTTTTATCACGAACATTCTTGAATAGAACCATATAATGAGTGTTCAAACTTATAGTCCTACTCATTTTCCCTTGTACAAATATGTTTTGCAATAAGTAAATACAACTCAAATTACGATGATGTACGTATTTGGTAAATAAATTTTGTATTTCATTTACCCTTTACAGCCCAAATCTTCGCTCTACCCTAGAGTTTCTACCAAAACCCTAACCACCCAGTCTATTATAATAGTATATTAACTTAATATGTAGTCAAAAAACGTTAACAAACATTGTATGTCTGCATGTTGTAAACTAACGCCGTTACTAACGCCGTTACTTTTCTCTATAGTATTCTCTCTATAGCATTATTATAATTACAAACACAACTTAACCCACAGTTACTAAAGTAACAACGTTACTTTCCTCTGTAGTGTGTATGCTGATTAATTATTTTATCCTATGTTACAACATTGTTATAATTAAAAGATTTAGGTGTTCTCCATAATGTTCTGCGAGAAATATTTGATTTTTTCAAAACAATAAGCTTCTCTGATGGAAATGCGCCTCACACATCCTTCTAGCCTAGAGGGACACTATACTGCCAAGAAGGCTAGGCGGTTGAATTACTGTGCATTATCCTCAGGCTCTAGCAGCTATACATATTGGTACTATATTGACAAGAAGATTTCCTAAATCAGCGAGGCCTACCAAAAGGCACAACCTACGAACAGTAAAAAACAAAAGCTGCAGAAGAGATGACGAGTGCTACGGAGGATCAACTGGGTAACTTGGCGTTTACCAATTGGAGATATAAACACTACTTCTCTATCATTGAGAGACTGGGGAAGAACTTGTATGTCAAGTGTGTGTTATGTCCGGAGGGGAAGCGTTTGTCCACATCAACAGTGAGCAACTCCAATTTAATGAAGCATTTGACCATAACACATGCAGCACATAAACTAATGCCAAAAAACTTGAGCGATAACAATGATACTATATCAGCGGACAGCATCAACAAAGATGAGCATGATGGCGTCACGCAGGCTAAGCTGCAGAAGTGGGAACCGATTTCACCACTTAGCCATATGGCTACTGAATCGAATGTTGATACGGTTACTTTTAGGGAGGTAGAAGGGTTCGAAAATAAATTACTACATCCCTTCAGTATGATAGTAGCGGGACCTTCTAATTGTGGTAAAACCCATTTTGTCAAATCCATTATCGAGCATTTAGATGATGTTGTTTCTAGCAAGATTGATAATATCCTGTACATATATTCTTGTTGGCAAAAACTATACGATGATTTATTGAAAATCAGACACATCAACTTTATTCAGGGTATTCCTGAATCATTATGTGATGAGAACTTGTTTCCACAGGAGCAACGCAACCTTATAGTAATTGATGATCTTATGGATGAGGCATGTAAAAATGAAGAAATACAAAATTTATTTACCAAATACGTACATCATCGTAATTTGAGTTGTATTTACTTATTGCAAAACATATTTGTACAAGGGAAAATGAGTAGGACTATAAGTTTGAACACTCATTATATGGTTCTATTCAAGAATGTTCGTGATAAAAACCAAGTTATGACTCTCGCGCGCCAGATGTATCCTGGCGCATCAAAATACTTTTTACAGGCATATAATGATGCAACATGTAAGCCCTATGGATTTCTGTTTATTGACCTTAAAGGGACGACCCCCGACACCATGAGGCTCAGAGCGGAAATATTGTCAGAATATCCTGTTGTTTATCTACCACGCAAAGCAATGGTATAATGTCTGAACTGAACTTAAGTGCAATATGGATTTTGTTGCAGAGTGTACATGGAGCTACAAATAATATGTATATGTAATATCGTGAAAAGATCCTTTGAACCCTTTTAACCAACACCTGTGTAGAATCTCAATGTTTTTACAGTCTATGTACAATATTCTACATATTGTGTACAATAAATAAATCACAATTAAAGTATATATTCTAATCACCAAACAGGTGTTATGTATTTCATGTTCATGCAGGATGTTTATGTGTATTATATGCTATCCATGGAAGGTTGTAGGTTATGAATACAGTCTCATAACCATGTAAAATCAAGGATGCTTAGATTGGATTGTATGTGTTGGCCTCCACTATGCGAGTTTTACCGTGTCAGACAGTGACCAACAGTAGCCTACCGTAATGCATGTTTATTATCTAAAGTAGGGTATGGGGATAAATGGCCTAAAAAATGATTACGCCAATTTCAGGGGATGGTGCATTGGGTCATTTGAGAGATATTTTGTATTGGAAGTTGGTACCTAGCATGAAAAAACTAAATCGACATGCTAATTTTCCACTTTTCCACTCTTTTTTCCATTAAAAATAAAATAAAGTGTTTTAGGGAATATTGGTTCACCTGTCATATATTGCAATGTTCAATGTAATCAGGTATATTTACATAATGCATTTTGGCTCCTGGTTGACTGCAAGCAAACAGTACAATCGCCCCAGCAGGCAATTCGGTTCATCACAGGACCATATAGTTGAGGACCTGGCTAAGATTTGTATGTGCTTCATTTAGGAGAGAATATTGTAATTGTTCTTGGCTAATATGATCGCCGTGAATAACATGGAAATTGTGAAAAATTCTCTAGCCGGAGTGGAGTAACAGAAATGACATACAGTAGCTTTAACTTCTAATTGGAGGGAGCTACAGAGATGCCCAACATTTTCAGAATAGTCATGTTTGCTGTATCTGTGACAGCCAGCAACCAACCATCACAGGTCATCATAGTGGCCAAATCCGATATGACCACAAGCTTGTCACTTGAAAAGGTTTCTTCTAGAACATTTGAATCAGATAAGAATCATGTTTAACAAGAGAAACATTTTGGGCATGACTTTATGACTGGGGGTGTCTGAAACCAAACATTTTGGGTGCTTTACTTATGACTGGGGTGTGTCTGAATCCCTATTGGTTTATTTGCTTATTGCAAATACTGTAGAGCCCATATACTGTGTATATGTATAATGGTATGCAGTGATGTGATGTTTCATCCATGTCTGCGTGTAGAGTTGTTGGAATAATTGAGATCAAAAGAAACAAACTCTATAGAGATGTAATGTTATTAAAACCAGTGTTGGGACATGTGCACTACGTAACTTAATATATTACATAATATATTACCAAAACGCAATAACTTGTAATATAAATATATTATCTAACTAAAACCATCTAATATATTATACTTTTCTTTCTACATTACTGCTTTACTTTCAAAATTACTTTCTGCCAATCTGTCTCATTGAAAATGTTCTTGTGAAATTATCTTGACAACTGTAGAAGTTAAATGATTACTTATTTTCTATCATTTGTCATCAAATTATTTATTCAGGAGTGACGTTTTTTCAAGTTGATTTCATATGTGTTTGGCCAGATAGCCAAGTGGGCTTGCTGTATTGTAGCATAGGTATGCCACTCGCCTACACAATATTTGATTAATAGTGATACTTGACATTTAATTATATATTTAGTAAACTTTTTTTAAAGTAATATGTAATAGTAATATTAATGTATTACACTTGCTCAGACAGTAATATTGTAATATAGTATATTGCTTTAAAATGAAGGTAATAATTATATAATAAGTAATATAATAAGTAATACATTAACAAGGTAAAGTAATATTCCAAACACTGATTAAAACAAGAAAAATAATAATACACTATGAGGTTGCTATGCACTCTGCATTTACTACAATATGAAGCAGTACAGTATAGTATGTAATATAGTGTTCTACAGTACAGTAGCATACTGTACTGTAGCGCAGAGATTCCCAACCATTGCTACTAGTACCACTGCTAGTACTTGAGTCCCCCGTCTCTGTGGTGGTGAAAAAGTGGAATTAAATATTACTACAGTTAGTTCTGACCAACTAATTGTTTTGAAATAGGGTCAACACACCTAGCCGTTAATAGAAGATTTGAGAACAGATTAACCATATTAGAAAATTAAATCAATGGGGTCTAATTAGTGAATAGACAATTACTGTGACAGTCAGTCATATAGGGTCATTACTGTAGCATAGCCTGGTCTAGCCCTCAATGATTTTGGCCTTGGGGGGCGGTGGTGTCGTGGGATCCACACGGCTGGAAGTGCTGCGCTCTGATTTGATCTCACTAACATGTCGTCATCTCCGCCCCCTCCCCCTCCCGTCCATTGCTGTTCTACGTCACATCATTTAGAGCGGCGCCCACCCCTGAAGGTTCACTCCCACTTGAAGGCCACTTTCCAACGTGCGTTAGTCCAGGCTTTCCGTTCTCGCGCAAGGCAAACAAAAATGAACGCCTGGGTGTCGAGGCTACTGGTAGCATATTCCTTGACAATGAAATACCTAGTTTAATTTTACAGGTTCTTGATTATCCTAACCTATTTGGCTGCAATAGACATTGAGAATTATAATTTTGTGTTTCGATGGATGAAGCCATTTGTAGCATATAGTTAACCATAGAGTTAGGGGCTGATTAAACTTGCCATACAGTTGTCTGTATGTAAATTCTATGTTTGCAAATCTAGTGGTTGTGTGCATATACATTACGCAATTTAGACCTACTGTTACAGCCCCTACAGTTTGACAACTAGAGAGTGGGTGTAATAATTAAATAAAATAAATGGGTACATTACCTAGATCTGTCCACCACCATGGATTACACACGTATACCGATCCTCCACAAGTTAGAGTGGGTGAAATAAATTAATTAAGTTAAAATTGTTTAAATAAAATTGTGTCCACAACGCTCACCCATAATGGTAAGCACCCTGTCATGTCCATCTCATCACAACATCCATGGGACATGCAAAATAATCAGTTCTGTACTATATGCACAACATTCAGGGGCATGCAAATAATCAGTTCTGTACTATATGTTAGGGTATGAGTTTAAACATTAGTAGTAGTAGCAGTAGTATGTTAAATAGATTTTGCTATATGAATTGTGTTACACCTGTTTACATAGACCCCTACCCGGGTGCATGTTTGGACACGTCCTGCACATATCATGGCTCTCTACATGATATGGCTATATCATACTCCTCATACTGTATCAGTGGTCTAACAGCTGAGAACCCAAGACATATCGCAGGCCTGTGGCACTACATAAAGCTAGGGGGTTACTAATGGGGCATAGGTGAAGACCCTCACAGCAGGACAAATGACCTCATGGGTCTCTCACACTCACGCACGCACACACACACACACACACACACACACACACACACACACACACACACACACACACACACACACACACACACACACACACACACACACACACACACACACACACACAGTACAAACAATGCAGTGGGACACTGCTGGATTGAGCAAACGTATGTGATTGACAAAAAAACCATAAACATGGAGAAAATGCAGTCAGCAGCCATGGGATGGTCTCCCACCTCAGAGGCGGGTGTTTGTCTATTCATGACCCCCAGCGAGAAAGCAAAACACATCACACACAAGTCCCATAGAAAAAACAGTGTTTGTTGTTGAGTTTGTTCTTAATTTAGTGTTCAAACATTTAAGATTGTTGTTAGGAGGTTGTAAAACAGATTCTCTGAGTTATGAGAAAACAGTACGAGAAAACACACACACACACACACACACACACACACACACACACACACACACACACACACACACACACACACACACACACACACACACACACACACACACACACACACACACACCATACAGTGTCAGAGTGGGTGTGTAGACAAAAAGGCACAGAACTGAGAAAACAAGTCAGAAACATTCTCAGCTTTAGAAATGTCAATGTCCTGCTGGTTAGTTTAAACCAAATTACGGTACTACCCATTAACACAGGCTCAGCTTACTGTAGGGATTGGGGGAAAAAAACATGCCATATGGCTACTTTACAGCTTCACTACCTAAAACAATGTAACAGTTAAAATGGGAAGGAGATTTTGTGTCCTTGGGATTTGTGAAATGTGTTTTACAAATTCATGTTATTTTTTTAATAATAACTCAAAATGGTTGTTATTGGTGTCAGCTCATGCATTGAGTGAAGGTTTTAGACCTTTTGAACATCTGATCCAAAATAAAACATAATATCCACATGTAAAAAGCATAACTGCCACATGTGAAGTTCATAAAAAAATCTTATGCTAATCTTGGGTCTACGGGTGCAGGCATGGTATGTGTTTTAAATGGCAAAAAACAAGATTTTCATTTCCAGAAATTAACATTTCGTGAAGTGAAATTTGTTAACTTCCATGCAAAATACAGGGTTCTACAAAACATTGTGAATCAATGAGGGGGGATTTTTATAAAAACTTCTATCAAATCGGGGCTGTAAAAACAATAGTACACAATAGATGTACATTATGACGTATGTAAGAAAACTAACATACATTATTGTTTGAGGGGAAATGTATCTTAGCTCCATTACTAACCAATACTTTTACTTCCATTGCAACTGAAACGGAATAGATCCCCCAATTCATTGTACTGTGCCTCTATCATTTGATGACATTTAACCTTTCAGAACCAAAACTAAAGAATATTTTGTTGTTGTTGGATATGTTTTGTCCACAATTCCATGCTTTGCAAACATTTATCAAATTGATTCAATTTACATTTTGGTATGTAATCTTATGTATTCCAGGATTTTGCTGTATAGTCTGTGTGCTAGGGGCAGGCATGGTACTGTATGTGTTTTTAAATGGCAAAATACAATCTACAAGATAGTAGAGTTAAGTAGAGTCAAGTTAATCTACAAGATGGTAGAGTCAAGTTAAGTCTCCAATTCAATCAATCTGTGGAATACCCTATTAAATTGGTTGTAATGGTTTTCTAGGGTTGGCTTAGAGCTAAAAAGATTTTCATTTCCACAAATTAACATTTCGTGAAGTGAAATTTGTTAACTTCCATGCAAAAATACAGGGTTCTACAAAACATTGTGAATCAATGAGGGGGGATTTTATAAAAACTTCAATCAAATTGGGATTGTAAAAACTGTAAAAACAATAGTACACAATAGATTTACTATGACGTATGTAAGAAAAAACTAACATGCATTATTGTTTGAGGGGAAATGTATCTTAGCTCCATTACTAACCAATACGTTTACTTCCATTGCAACTGAAACGGAATACATCCCTATGCACTGTACTGTGCCTGCATGTAGCCATCATTTGATGACATTTAGCCTTTCAGAACCAAAACTAAAGAATATTTTGTTGTTGTTTGATACGGTTTGTCCACAATTCCATGCTTTGCAACATTTATCAAATTGATGAATGAAGAATTGACTTCTTAAATAAAGAAGTATTACAGATATGTGACAATAATGTAACTATTGAAAGTTTTGATCTCATATTACACTCTCATCAGCCTATGGCCCTTGCAAGCAGTCTGGCAGCACAAAAGACCTCCCCACCTGTTCCCTCTATTTGCCTGTATCAGTATGGATGGGTCCTCCTGAGAGAGCTACACCTCTCCCAGTCTGGGGCTATCTTAGCTCCATTGCTACCCAATACTTTTACTTCCATTGCAACTGAAACAGAATAGATCCCAAATTCATTGTACTGTACCTGCATGTAGCCATCATTTGATGAAATTTAGCCTTTCAGAGCCAAAACTAAAGAATATTTTGTTGTTGTTGGATACGGTTTTGTCCACAATTCCATGCTTTGCAACATTTATCAAATTGATGAATGAAGAATAGACTTCTTAAAATAAAGAAGTATTACAGATATGTGACAATAATGTAACTATTGAAAGCTTGATCTCATATTACACTCTCATAAGAGTTAAAGATCTGTTAAGATCCATTAAGTTAACTCTCCCTCATTTTCAGCCTATGGCCCTTGCAAGCAGCCTAGCAGCACAAAAGACCTGCCCCACCTGTTCCCTCTCTTTTGCCTGTATCAGTATGGATGGGTCCTGAGAGAGCTACACCACTCCCAGTCTGGGGGGCTCATGACCTTCTTTGCTCAGTGGCAAAATATATACAAATAGTACATCCCCTTTTTGATCCAAACGCACACCCGCAGGTTCATGCCAGGGTCACATTACAGTCAGCCTAACCATGACCTTTCATGACCTGTCTATATTGCGCACGTGCAGTAGACAAAAAAGTCATAAACCTTTGTACTTATGTAAACAAAAAAGCCATTGGCCACTGGCCACTGGCCTGGCCACCCCTGCCCCCCCCCCATCTAGATCCGGGTCTGAGCCGTGTTCATAAGAAAGAGAGCAGGATTGTGCCTGTGATTGTCCCAGTGAGGGGCTCTATGTGGAGGGACAAAGGGACATTGTTAGAGAGCCTCCGCTCTGCCCTCAAGGCTGTGCTCAACGAACGAATAGCGCTGGAACAAGTGAGTCCGCTTGGAATGTCACGACGTTGGGATTGCTTCATCATATATTTATTCTCACTTGGATCTCTCTCGCTCTCTCTTTTTTTCGAGTCCTTATTTCTGGCCCTTTATTTTTTCGTGCCGTACTTGACCCTGTAAAACCCAGTGGTTTTCAACCATTTTCAAAGTACCAGGGCCCACCATTTACTCTGCATTTGAGCCACGGAGGACCACCATTTGATGTTGAGGTTAGTCTCTCGGACCCCAAACCAAGGTCCATAATTTAGGAAAGATAACTGGCAAAATAACAATTCTTCTACATTTGCTAAACGTGTAGATTCTTGAAAATGAACTCATTCAGATGATTAAATATAATTTAACTCTTGAGAACATAAAATGAAACCAAATGGACCCCTACGGGTCCATTTGGTTTCATTTTTGCTCTTGTAGATCTGCTATTTTCACTAGTTTGCAGGCAAACAAGTAATATCTCTTTTTTTTCGTGTCGACCCACTACAATTATTCTGTGTGCCTGCCAGTATGGCAGAAGCACACAGGTTGTGATTCGTCAACTTAATCCATCTGACACTCATCTATCTATCCGAAATTTTGACCGCTATGGCCGGCCGCACGGTTTGCACAATCCCCGCAATATATACATCGAAACGTGCGGCTCGGCCGGGAAAGATGTGCTTGTGCTTTTCTTTACGATACGCGTTACCGTGCCAACGTAATTCGCAATAAACGACGCAAAAAATCCCCATTCGAAATGAATGGGGGCACACCGAAAACATCAGAAAAAGAAGCGCTTATTTGGAGCCACATTACTCTGGCACACTGTGGCGTAGAAACACGATTTTAACTTTAAACAGCAGACGCGGCTCTCGACTTCGTCACGGTTCAGATGGTATTCGAATATGTTGCACGGTTTGTCCGCTATCGCAGTTCAAAGTGTGCATGGTTCGAGAATTTAGCGGAGCTTAGAGGCTCGCACGACCAGTGAGCGAGTGAAACAGAGTGCGAGATGCAGTGTCTCGAGGTTCGGGTCATGACCGAACAAATCGTCCTCACGGCCACAATATTCGCTTTACATGCGTGGTTTTCGGACATTTTGTAGACAAACTTCTCGCCTTTCACCCAATGTGACCATCAAAGCCCAGTCAGGTACAGAACCGGTGCTACGTGCCTCAGAGCGAGATGACGTGACCTCCCGTCCCCATATTAATTACATTGTAATGTGCTGCATTTTGGCGTTTGACGTTTGTTTTCAAACGCGAATTCTTAAATCGCTCTCACGACCACGTCTTTTATCGTACCAATACCACGATCGCACACAACATAGCTTGCGAAGTCGTAGCGCCCACATCGAAAAAAGTAAACACTTACGAGTTTTAATTTTTGCGTGAGAGGCCTTTGTTCCAAGAGAGTGCTACCCATTCCCACTCCCTGTTTAAACTAATGGACAATAGTATCTGTACTGACACACTGAACACAGGTGTAACAGATTAGGCCCTAATTAGATGGCTGCCACTAGCCACACGCGCGCAGAGACACGCACACACATGCTCTCCTCTCCAGTCTATGCTTTGCTGCATAGTGTACTTGCTCATGGAGTTCTTCTCCATGGGGTTACATATGCCCAAATATGGAGTGTGTGACGCACACACACACACACACACACACGCATGCACACGCACACACACACACACACACACACACACAACCACACACACACGCGCGCGCACACACACACATGCGCGCGCATACACACACACACGCACGCATGCGCGCACACACACACACACACGCATGCGCATACACGCATGCGCATGCACACGCACACACACACACACACACACACACACACACACACACACACACACACACATGCGCGCGCATACACACACGCACGCACACGCGCACACACACACACGCATACGCGCATGTGCATGCGCATGCGCATGCACACGCACACACACACACACACACACACACACACACACACACACACACACACACACACACAACCACACACACACACACAACCACACACACACGCGCATACGCGCATGCGCACGCACACACACACACACACACACACACACACACACACACACACACACACACACACACACACACACAACCACACACACACACACAACCACACACACACGCGCGCGCGCATACACACACACGCACGCACGCGCGCGTGCACACACGCACGGACGCACACGCACGTGCGCGTGCACACACACACACACACACACACACACACACAACCACACGCACGCACGCATGCACGCACGCGCGCGCGCACACACACACACACGCATGCGCATACACGCATGCGCATGCACACGCACACACACACACACACACACAACCACACACACACGCGCGCGCATACACACACACACGCACGCGCGCGCACACACACATACACACACACACACGCGCACGCACACGCATGCACACACACAGTCCGGGTCCTCTCTGAGGTCACCTGATGGGCCACGACTGGTTATTCATGCATGCAGCAACACACGCACACACATATACACACGCACACACATATACACACACACACACACACGCAAGCACACATGCACACTCACGCACACACACATTGGCAAGTCAGTTGGCACAAACTCCTCAATGCTATGTCATAGAGACATATGGGTGGCATCATGGACTCGGGTAATGAGTCCCTGACGTTGATTGGTGTAACTTAGCCCCGCCCCCTATTCTGATTGGTCGATACTATTTCCTGCCATAACTCCTCAATGATATGTCATAGAGACATATGGGTGACATCATTGGACTCGGTAATGAGTCCCTGACGTTGATTGGTGTAACTTAGCCCCGCCCCCTATTCTGATTGGTCGATACTATTTAGGGTTTGCTACTACGTTAGCATAGCATGTTAGCATGCCAACTCCCGTGAAAGTTTGCACACACTTGGCGAGTGGCAGGCACACAGTAAAATTTCTTAGAAATTTTGTTTCTAGTTATTACTACATACAATATTGTCCTCATTGTGACTCTAAGAAAACAACCAATTCTGTTGTTGAGAAGCATGATGATTCTTCACCTCAATGTCAGATTTCAATTTTCAAATTCTACTGTGTACAAAATACAAGAGAGGAGATCACCCATATTCTTAATACTAACAGTTTTCTGAAAGGGAGGAAACAAACATGTGTGCCGACACAAAAACATCTCTGATGAATGTGTGAATACGACAAAAACAAATGAGTTCTTGAGTGTGTTGTTGTTTAATCGTGTATTGTCCTGGAGTGGCGCATTGATTGTATTGTTCTGTAATTATCATTTTGTTTACTCTGACCCGTGAGGCACTTTGGTACAGCGAGGAGTTTGTTTTCAGATGTTCTATGCAAATGCATTTCATTTGAATTTTACTCCAAATACTACGACAGAAACTAACTAAAAAACAACAACAACAATCAGACCCCCGAGGGTCCTTGCATGAACAGCCACGGCACACAGCCCACACCAACACACTTCCATCCACTCCTGAACATGACCTTTGCCCACCGAAAGATGCAACACCATCATCTCTTCAGGGCAGAGAGAGAGAGACCCAGTCTCTCAAATACCCCTCCCCTGACTAAAACAACCTCCACTAACCAAGCAACAAGACGATTATACAGTACCACCTATTGGACAAACACAGCAAAAACCCAAACCCAAAAGTAGAATGCCATTTGGCTATCAATAGAGAATACACAGTGGCAAGTTACCTGACCACTGTTACCGATCCAAAACTGAGGAACATGTTGACTATGTACTAGAGACTCAGTGACCACCGCCTGGCTTTAGAAACCGGCAGACACAGACAGAACTGGCTGCCTAGGGAAGACAGGCTGTGTTCACTCTGCTCTCAAGGAGATGTACAATGTGAAAGATATAAACAGATCAGAGAATCAATCTTCGCTAAATTTAAAGAATAATATAAAGAATTCGACCCCACCAATAACAACTCATCACTTCAATATGTTCTGGGAGAACAGCCCAAACAATGCACATTGTTGTCAGCAAAATACGTGTGGAGTTGTCATCAACTGAGGGACAGCCAGTGGACAGAGGAGCAGATACAGTATATCTGGCTGAACATTATTTATCTTTGTTTGATACTACATTGTTCATTATTGTATGTGTGTATTTATGTGCGCAATGCAACAATTTCTTTGATTAGATATTTATTTTGTCATATTGTTATATTTGTGCTTTGTGTAAAGTATATTTTATCATGCCAATAAAGCATTTTGAAATTGAGAGAGAGAGAGAGAGAGAGAGAGAGAGAGAGAGAGACAGAGAGAGAGAGAGAGAGAGAGAGAGAGAGAGAGAGAGAGAGAGAGAGAGAGACAGAGAGAGAAAGACAGGGACACAGAGAGAGACAGAGAATGCATGCCATGTCGACATCTTACCAGTGCAAATGAAGAACTTGGACTCCCCGACACTCAACTCCACTTTGTTCAAAGATATGGACACCTGGAGGACAGCTGAGAGAGAGAGAGAGAGAGAGAGAGAGAGAGAGAGAGAGAGAGAGAGAGAGAGAGAGAGAGAGAGAGAGAGAGAGGGGAAATAAATCACATTATTGCCGCAGCAAAGTAGCTTGAATATCAGTAGTGCCATGAGTGAAATGGATGGATGATTTCAGTTTGTCTTTGAAGAGTGTACAACGGAAATTATACCACAATCAACACAGCATGGAATGGAATTGCTTTAATCCATGTTGTCCTGACTAGATTCTAGTTTCTACATTCTAGTTCATGACACTAGATTCTAGTTTCTGATGTTACATTCTAGTTCCTGACACTACTGTAGATTCTAGTTGCGGGGACTAGATTCTAGTTTCTGATGGTTGATTCTAGTTTCTGATGGTTGATTCCAGTTTCTGATGCTACATTCTAGTTTCTGACGCTTGATTCTAGTTTCTGAATCTAGATTCTAGTTTCTGACACAATATTCTAGTTTTTGACACTACATTCTAGTTTCTAAAATGAGATTCTAGCTTCTGATGATACATTCTAGTTCCTGGCGCTTGATTCTAGTTTCTGTCATTAGATTCTAGTTTCTGACACTACATTCTAGTTTTTCTGAAAAAGAATCTATGTTTCTGTGTCAATGATGCTCAACATATTTCATGCCACGGACCACCAGAATTATCTATATTTGGCTGCAGAACCTCACCTGAAAACATGTTAAGTTAAAAATGTTTGCTTCTGAAATTATATATTCAAAGATTTATGCAACATTTTCACGATTTTTCAAAAAGGCGCGCTATGAGCTTGTAGATCTGACATTTTTCTATGGCTAAAGAACAGCAAAACGCGATACAGTACAGGATGGATTAATCTCATCAAAGGGCGGTCCGCACAGACTCAAACGCCGACGTGCACACAAACATGTGTACACACATGCACACACACACACACACACACACATGCGTGTGCACACGCGTGTGATTTGTTTGGACCTCTCTGATAAACACACAGCACGCAGACTGACTTCAATGACTGTCTGAAATGACAATTATTATGCTTTCATCATCACATTCATACTGCCAGTGTTTGACCCTGTAGAAAGTGGTGTTGTGTGACGCACAGTTCTGGATGCTATGCTGCCAATCCTTAAATATCTTTTTTCTAATGAATAAGTGACCTTGACGGATTGATCACAGGAATTGCTAGCAGTCTAATATAAAGTTTATCTCAAAGAGTTGGTGCGTCGGTGGAGATCATTGAATGGGTGTGTGTTACACACTTCAATGAAGCAGGGCCGGATGTAACTTTTCCCAATTGGGGGGTGGGGGCAGGAGAAAATGGTATGGGGGCGGCTTCATCGCCCGTGTAACTTCGTGCCACGAGCGATTAAGTCGCACCCATACCATTTTTGGTTACAGGACTTTTATTAGGCAAGTAAAACATCAATAATAACATCAGTTGTTGTTGAAGTTGCAACAGACACGCAGCATGCATAAAGCTAAAGGTCTGACTCAGAGAGTTTTCTGTTTTCAATGATGAAATGCTGTTGGTTTAGTGGTGACACAGCTGTAGTTAGTTAGTAGCAGTAGTAGTGTTTCAAATCATTTTAAATATAAGCACTTTAATTTGAAATATCTTTGAAATGTGGGTTGTTTTGCATGCTATCATGTTTGGTGGGGCAGTCTGGGCATTTAGGGTGGGCATTGCGCCCCCATGACCATGCCTAGATCCAGCCCTGCAACAAAGTAATGAGTCCATATCAGTGTGATTGGGTTTTCTGAGTTCACTGGACATCATGGAAATGCAAAAGACAGTTTACACCAGGGGTGGGCAATTATTTTTCCCAAGGGCCAAATGAGATACATAAAATATTGTGGAGGGCCAAGAGTAAAGGCTGAACTAAAGTCTGCGTAATATTCATTTAATTTCAAGATAAAAGTAAGCGTAAGACCAACCATTTTGACACCAGGGACCTCTATTTGTTCAGTATTTGTGCCACAGAGTACCACCATTTGATGACATTTTAGCCCCACAGACCCCAAAACTAAAGATTTATTTTGCTTTTGTCCACAATTCCAGGCTGGATTTGGGAAACAAAACAGTCTAGTTGTCTAGACTTGGGGCTAATTCACATGATGAATATTTTAACTATTGAGAGTGTAAAAATGAAACCAAATGGACCCGCAAGGGTTACATCTGGTTAACTAACTTTCCATAATTAACTGGAACTCTCTCAAGGACCACTGGTGGTGGTCCCCGGACCACTGGTTTAAAACCCTTCCACGGGCCGGTCATTATGCGGCCCCCGGGCCGCATAATGCCCAGGTATGGTTTAACACACACACACACACACACACACACACACACACACACACACACACACACACACACACACACACACACACACACACACACACACACACACACAGGAGAACACATGTTGTTCTGTCCAGTCCAGTCAACATTCATTAAAACAGAATCTACTGACCTCCTCACTGACTGAGTCCGAATGACTAACTAGACAAACACATAAACAGAAGTCACACTAGTCCGGTTTACCACAAAATAACAAAAATGCATTCCATCACATTGTACTGTTTCCATAATGGCAAATCACCATCACAGTGAGCGCAGTAACAATGGCCAGACACACACACACACACACACACACACACACACACACACACACACACACACACACACACACACACACACACACACACACACACACACACACACACACACACACACTCAGTAGGGTTATCAGAACAAATTCATTTAATGAAAGAAATTCTTAAAATAATAGGATTCGAAAGATTGAATCGATTAAGATTTAAAGATTTCAAAATTTTCCTGAGAGGGTACAAATGTGAACCAAATGGACCCGCTATTGTATCCTCTCAGGAAAAAGGGCTCTGAAAGAAAAATCATTAACATGGTGAAATACATCTTGATGATGTCATCAGATGTATTTCACCATGTTAATGTTAATGTTTTTTTTTTTTTTTTTTTTTTTTTCAGACCTCCATTTTTAGGAAATACAGAATTGGGGGAACTTTTTTTCATGTCCACACAACACCTCTAAGGTATATTAATGACATATTAAAATGTTGAAAATGGGTGGAGTTCCCCTATAAGCCAGTAGTAGACTGAAGTAGGGAGAAATGCAGAGTGGACTCAGGCAACAGCCTCAGCTTTAATGATCCTAAATCCCTTTTATTTTAGATACATACACAACATTATAAACACTACAGGCTACAGAGTCTTTAGTCGTTACTCTACAATAGGCTACTTTAACACAGTTGTCATGTTGCACATAGGCCCTAAAATTGGTCTTATTCTGCGCCACACCGCCACCCTCATTGAAAACAATGCATTTCCAACTCCAGTGTGTCCCTATTCAGGCTGCATGAACTGCAGCTGGAGCGCTCAGTTTCTGACCCCACAATGTCACAACTCTGAGGCAGCTCTGGCTAGCATTAGCTCCTGGTTGCCAAACTACCAGCACGACATGACTGTAGTGACCTAAAACAGGGGTTTTCAACAGGTGGTCCGGGGACCACCAGTGGTCCTTGAGAGGGTTCCAGGTGGTCCCGAGCTAAGTTGCTTAACCAGATGTAACTCTTGAGAACGTAAAAATGAAACCAAATGGACCCTGGCGGGTCCATTTGGTTTCATTTTTACACTCTCAAGAGTTAAAATATCCATCATGCAAACTAGTCCAAGTCTACACAACTAGAAGATTAATGGTCATGGACAGAAGCAAAAGAAATCTTTAGTTTTGGGGTCTGTGGGTCTAAAAATATCCTCAATTGGTGGTCCGTGGCTAATAAATGGTGGGCCCTGGGATGAAAAAGGTTGAAAACCCCTGCTGTAGTACACTAAAACAAATTGTAGAGCCAGGAGGTTTCATAACCATCGCGACAGTTTTGCATAACAATGGCGGCCATTTTGCATAACAATGGCGACTGATTTGCATAATAATGTCAACTGTTTTGCGTAACATTCGGCCATTTTTCCTACCAAACCAAACCAGATTCTTCAGAACCCTAAACATAACCTCAGTAAAACTATGACTAAAGCTAGCTAATCTTTATGCAAAACGTCATGACTGTTATGCAAATCCGTCGCTATTGTTATGCAAAACGGTCGCGACTGCTATAAAACCTTACCTTTCACACTATAATCATATACCCTGGCCATATACTATTTCATATGTTTAAATAAACCCACTTTCAGTTTCTTATCTTACCTGAAAGACAGTTCAGACACACCTTTTATCCTTCAGTGTGGCTTCATGGACGACCCTTATTAATGTAACACAAGCACGGGGTGGGTGCGTCACTTAATGTGGTCCCCTGTAACTGGACATTCAAAGGTTCCTCTGCATATGTTGCTCTATCCAGCCATCACATTACAATACAATACAACAGAATGTATAATGCAGAGGTTTTCAACCTTTTTGACACCAGGGACCACCATTTATTCAGCATTTGAGCCACGGACCACCATTTGAGGACATTTTATTCCCCACAAACCCCAAAACTAAAGATTTATTTTGCTTTTGTCCATCTTCTACTTGTGTAGACTTGGGCTAATTCAGATGATGAGTATTCTAACTCTTGAGAGCGTAAAAATGAAACCAAATGGACTCGCAAGGGTCCATTTGGTTTCATTTTTACGTTCTCAAGAGTTACATCTGGTTAAACAACTTAGCTGGGGACCACCTGGAACATCTTTGTCATCTTTTGGTTTTGTCCACTTTTTTTGCAAACACAACAGGCACACATAGGCCTACAGTAAATCAAAATGACCATTAATCTTCTACATTCTCTTATTTTAACTCTTGAGAGTGTAAACATGAAACCAAATGGACCCGCAAGGGTCTCGCGGGTCTATTTGAACCCAACTTAGCTGGGGACCACCTGGAACCCTCTCAAGGACCACTGGTGGCCCCCGGACCACTGGTTAAAAACCACTGGTGTAGCGTATTGCCCTCTTGTAGCTTAGAGGAGCTATAGCTCTGTCTGTTCTTGGCAGGCAAGAAAGTTTGACTATTTGCGTATAAAACATTACATACAACAATGACAAAAAAAAATCAAATACACTCATGGACTTTTATCTGTTTTAACTATTTGTCTTTTAACTACATGCCAACTATCATGCCATCATTAACTTCTATAAGTGATTTCACTTAATTTAAATAGCCTAATGTTATTATTTTTTTTACCCCCTAGATTTAGTTTGTGCTTTGGGAGAAAAACTTTTCGTCCAATCAGGATGGAGGGGGTGTGGGCCTGGTAACCCCCCACTGTAGAGTCGATGAAAGGCAAACATAAAAAATGAGAGCGTGTCTGAGTTTAACGCATGTGCGTTAAACTCAGATGGGCACATCTGTAGCCAAAGCCACCCCCTGATGTTTGTTTTTATTAAAGTCAATATAATTCATCCTATCTTTAATTAGACAGGAAAGGTGAAAAGAGATGGGGGAACACATGTGGCAAATGCCGACGGGCTTTAGACTTGAACCCTAAACACACGTCAGCCTGGATTACCGACTATGACTATACATGCATTGACCGCGGCCCAGGCTCGTTTTGGCACTTTTCATTAGTGTTATTATGCTTTAAATTATTGCCAACATAATGTTCTTATTTCTAAGAAAACGCCACATAGAAGGGCCAGTGACATGCGACCATGCAGGGCGGAACTGAGCGTTTGTGAGGCCGACGTTGGAGTCAGCACAAAGAGAATCTAATCTAAACGAAACGCTGCCACATCCTCGGCAAAACACCATCAATCTGCTAAAACGTCCACTAACGAGGCCAAACCGCGCGCAGCACTTCTGTCAACTACAGCCACTGGCGGATGACTAGCACTGAGCGGCAGCCAATGGGAGATCTCTGGGGACAGAGGTTGGGGACAGAGGGTGGGCAGGGCTTGACACTAACACTTGCCCGCTTGCCCGGGGCAAGTAAAAAAAAAATGGTGGGGCAAGTGAAGACTGCTACCTGGTTGCCCGATCGGGCAAGTGAGCAACTTAGTGCACTATAACACAACACAAGATAAATTTGTCTTGAAGGCAGTCATTGCACTCTGCCTCTGTGTCTTTCCCTGCTTTCTAGCTGTCCACAATTCCAGGCTGGATTTGGGAAACAAAACAGGCAAATTAACATACACATCAAAATGACCATTAATCTTCTACATTCTCTAGTTGCGTAGACCTGGGCTAATTAAGATGATGAATTTTAACTCTTGAGAGTGTAAAAATGAAACCAAATGGACCCGCAAGGGTCCATTTGGTTTCATTTTTTTTACGTTCATTTTTACTTGGTCAACTTTCCACATGTCCCAAGATTTTATTTAACTGCCATAGTGTCAACCCATTACCTCTGTGTCGGATCTGTAGTTAGACTGGCATATTTCCCAATAACAATATGAGCCCATAATGACAAATAAGGGCTGATACGAATACTTCTCTGATACTGTTACGACCCCTGGGTCGTTTATTGTTTATTGTTTATAGTTATGAATTGTTTTGCTTATGGTTATGATTTTGTTTTCTTGTGTTTAGTAGGCTGTTGTTAGAATTAAATTAAGGCTGTTGAAAATAGTTAATTAATGGGATTAAATTAATTTTGTTGATTAATCTGATTAAAAAATTTAACGCAATTAACTCATATACTGTACACACTGACTCAACTCACTGAGCATTTTCTCATTGAAAGAAATGGGTAGAGCACGGTTTTACGGAGACATATAACCTGTAACCAGAGCCATAGAGTATAGCTGGAGGATCTACAAGCATTGAGGGCCTGTAGATCACCTATTTTGATAAATATTTTAAAGATAAATGGTTATTTTTTTCACAGATTCTGTTTCTTTTTTAAATGCTGGAATCCTGTACAGGAAAACATGCATATTTTGGACATAGTTCGAATTGTGATTAATCATGATTAAATTAATTTTAAAGCTGTGATTAATTTGATTAAAATTTTTAATCATTCAACAGCCCTAAATTAAATATATTTATATATATAGTAGTTCACATCACAAGCTGTCTATATAGATATATTTATTCTCATACATATACGTATAGAACCACACAGGTAGATGCCTTAAGATGCCTTTAGATAGGGCGCCATCTATTGGTATGCTTTTGTGCTCTCCTATATGTCCTCTGTAGGTCAGACTGACGGTCTTCCCTCATTCGTCTACCAGCTAGAGCAAGGGTGGGCAATTATTTTTCCCAAGGGGCCACATGAGATACATAAAATATTGTGGAGGGCCAAGACTAAAGGCTGAACTAAAGTCTCCATAGTATTAATTTAATTTCAAGACTGAAGTAAGAGTAAGACCAACATTTTTGGTACCGGGGCCCTCTATTTCTTCAGAATTTGAGCCAAAAATAACCACCATTTGATGACATTTTAGCCCCACAGACACCAAAACTAAAGATTTATTTTGTTTTTGTTCACAATACCAGGCTGGATTTGGGAAACAAAACAGGCAAACATAGATCAAAAATGACCATTCTTTTACATTATCTGATTGTGTAGATTTTAGGTAATTCAGATGATGAATATTTTAACTCTTGAGAGTGTAAACATGAAACCAAATTCCAAAACCAAAATCCATTTGGTTTCATTTTTACATTCTCAAAGAGTTACATCTGGTTAACCAACTCTCCATATTTAACTGGAACTCTCTCAAGGACCACTGGTGGTCCCCGGGCCGGTCAGAGTCAGCCAAAGGGCCGCATTTGGCCACCGGGCCGCATAATGCCCAGGTATGAGCTAGAGGGAGGCTGGCATCTCTATCAGGGTCTGATCACCCCTGGTTGGTCCTGCTGGCCGGTTGGGCGTAGCCCATCACTCCGTCTACCTTACTTAGTCCACTCCAGTCTGATGCTGAACTCCAACGGGGAAACATCATTCCAGATCTTTCCCCCGAGCCGTCGCCTACTATTGTATTATGTTTGATTAGAGTTCCGTTATAGTTCTGCTGTGTTTTGCTTTGCTATTGTTGAGATTCTGGTTAAGTTAAAACCCCTTCGGAAAGGGTTTTCTTATTGTTTAGTTTTGCCCAAACATTGTCTTTATTTTCTCTTTTCTATTATTTGTAAATAATTGTAAATACTGACATTCATTGACCACAAAAATAAGACTATAAAATAAACAACTTGTATTGTTTATACCTTGTTCAAGTCGCCTCCATTCAGGTTTAAACTCTTAATACCCCTAGACCAGGGGTTTTCAACAGGTGGTCCGGGGACCACAGGTGGTCCCTGAGAAGGTTCCAGGTGGTCCCCAGGCTAAATGATGGAAAGTTGGTTAACCAGATGTAGCTCTTAAGAATGTAAAAATGTAGCTCTTAAGAATGTAAAAATGAAATGGACCCTTGCGGGTCCATTTGGTTTCATTTTCACACTCTCAAGAGTTAAAATATTCATCATGTGAATTAGCACCACTTAATTAAGAAGTCTGCACTGTTTTGTTTGCAAAATCCAGCCTGGAATTGTGGACAAAAACAAAATAATTCTTTAGTTTTGGGTCTTTGGGGCTGAAATGTCCTCAAATGGTGGTCCGTGGCTCAAATGCTGAATAAATGGTGGTCCCTGGAGTCAAAAAGGTTGAAAGTCCCTGATCTAGACTGGCATATTTCCCAATACCAATATGAGCCCATAATGACAAATAAGGGCTGATAGGAATACTTTTCTGATACCCATACAGTATTTGCCGGTACTGATGACAATAAAGGGGCGATCTGATACTTTTTCCAATAGGATACAGTATCACATCATTACATTTTCATTTAAATTCTTTAGTTCTGTGACCCACAAGATTTATATCTTGTACATGACTTATATTAGGCAAGTAAGCATCAATATCATCAGTTGTTGTTGAAGTTGCAACAGACACGCAGCAGCAGCATGCATAAAGCTAAAGGTCTGACTCAGAGAGTTTTCTGTTTTCAATGATGAAATGCTGTTGCTTTAGTGGTGACACAACTGTAGTTAGTTAGTAGCAGTAGTAGTGTTTCAAGTCATTTTAAATATAAGCACTTTAATTTGAAATATCCTTCGAATTTGGGTTGTTGTTTGCATGCCATCATGTTTGGTTGGGCAGTCTGGGCATCTAGGGGCCCCCAGTCTGGGCATTGCCCCCTCCATGCCCATGCTTATACCCGGCCCTGATGCCGCCCCAATCCCGGAATTAATTCAAACCTGAATCCCATGGGAATCGGGTTAAATAAAATAAATAATCCAGCCTGTCTCGCGGTGTGAGGGGTACACAGTGTCAGTTCCACTGCTGGCTCTGACTGATGGCTGCAGCCAATCGGAGTGCAGGACAGACAGCGTTGGACAGATGACTGATGGCTGCAGCCAATCGGGTGGCAGGACAGACAGCATTGGACAGGCATGCAGGAGGTGATTTACCGTATAAACTCCTGTGTGTCCATAAATAGCTCCATTAGAGCATGGCGACGGATAAATACAATGCACTGCACTGTGCTGTACGCTACAGAAGGAGCAGCACAGTGCCAGTGCCTGCGGCCATGTATTTCTGATCTGCTTATTTTTTTGGCAAACTTTCTGCAGCGTGAAACTAAAACAGGCATAACTTATTTGGCCTATGACCTATATGTAACCCTGTTGGTCTAGGCATATTAATGAACTTCCTCCAGCTGGCTTAGTGTTAGGCAACATTCTCACGTCCCCTTTGCTAACCCCGAGGTGGGGTTAGCAAAGGGGCCTTTCTGTGTGGAGTTTGCATGTTCTCCCCGGGTCCCCTAGGGTAGATACCCTCACAAAAAACATGCAGTAATCTGCCTCCCCCTGGCCAGCCGGGGGTGCCTGATATGGAGTGGACACGAACTGGTTGGCATAACACGTTCCTTCCACACGCTACATCCAACCAGGGAAACTCCCCCCTGTCAGGTGAAAAGAAGGCAGCTTGGACTCCTCATGCATTGAAGGAATCATGAGGCCAGTCCGCTGCCTCCCCAGGTTGGCGGAGGGTGTGTAGAGCCCAGGATCACAGTAGGAATTGGCACTGTGTGAAAAATGGGTTGCAAAATAGTGGGATAAAAAAAAAGAAAGAATAAAAACCTATGCAATAAATTCTGTACTATACGGATGAATACTATATCAGCATGTGGACTGGCAGGAGATGCAGGATTTCATAGTCAACCCAATAATGTTGGGTTCCCCGCCATGCTGTACGTTTATTCAATATCCTATGTGATGTGAATGTAAAGAACTTCAGTCTTGGCTGGTCACGCCTTGCGATCAGTCAGAGCGTCGGGCTCTGAGAGCTGGGCTGATGTTTCTCTCTCTCTCTGAAAATAAATAGACCTGATCAACATCTCCTATATGTGCCGCCAACCCGCTTTTTAGAAGTACTTCTGCACCGCTTTATACGAGAATCTCTAAGAGCTATTTGTAGCAGGAGGACTCTTTAACCCTTTAGTGTTCTGGCGTTCTAAGCATTATGTTATACTTTAGCTATTGAAAAATATCAGACCTACAAGCTCATAGCGCGCCACCGAGTGGCGCGCTATGAGCTTGTAGGTCTGCTATTTTTGAAAAAAATGTGAAAATTTGGCGCAAATCTTTGAATGTATTAGATCAGAAGCAATCTGAGTGGCGCGCCACCGAGTGGCGCGCTATGAGCTTGTAGGTCTGCTATTTTTGAAAAAAATGTGAAAATTTGGCGCAAATCTTTGAATGTATTAGATCAGAAGCAAACATTTTTAACTCAAATCTTTGCTTCTGGAGGATCCCTAGAACAACATGATTTCAGATGGGAGGCCGCAGCCAAATGTAGATAATCCTGGTGGTCAGAAAAACTAGAATCTAGCATCAAGAACTAAAATGTAGTGTCAGAAACTAGAATGTAGCGTCAGGAACTGGAATCTAGCGTCAGGAACTAGAATCTAGAGTCGGAAACTAGAAGAATCTAGAGTAGCAAACTAGAATGTAGCGTCATATTCTATAGTCAGCACAAAATGGCTTAAAATACACAACACACATGCACTCGCACACGCATGCAGGCACACACACAGCCAGAGACAAGACGGTCTCCTCCACACGGTAGCCAACTGGAGGTATGCGTTGTGTAAGAGGCTTAAAGGATGTGTAGGCAGCAGTAAACTTGGCAGGAGTAAAAGTGCAGCATGACGGAGAGGAGATAAGAGCTCTGGCTGTGGGTTGTTTCTGAGACGCAAGCTGTGTGCATGCACCTGTGTGCTGATAGCACACACACACACACACACACACACACACACACACACACACACACACACACACACACACACACACACACACACACACACACACACACACACACACACACACACACACAGGGGCGGATTGGCCATCTGGATTACAGGGAGTTTTCCCGGTGGCCTGCGTCACCTAGTGGCCTGGACAAGATCCAAAATGCACTAGTGGCACTTCCAAAATGCACTAGAATGTGCTAGATGCTCGCCTGGAACATACAGATCAAAATGACCATTAATCTTCTACATTCTCTAGTTGTGTAGACTAAGTTGGGCTAATTCACATGATGAATATTTTAACTCTTGAGGGTGTAAAAATGAAACCAAATGGACCCGCAAGGGTCCATTTGGTTTCATTTTTACGCCCTCAAAGAGTTACATCTGGTTAACCAGCTGCCCCCCCCCCCCAGGGTGGCCTGGCAAAGGCAAAATTGTCCCGGTGGGAAAATATGTGCCAATCCGCCCCTGGATGTGGCTGTGGGTTGTTTCTGAGACGCAAGCTGTGTGCATGCACCTGTGTGCTGATAGCACACACACACACTCACACACACGGGCACACACACGCACACACACACACGGGCACACACATGTCAGTACCATTGGACACACTCCATCGGCTCCAGAACCTTGTAGGGGTTGTGTATTTTCGAGACATTTACCCACTCAAACCGTCAAAAACTGACATGTCACTCTGCACTTCTAGTGCTCTTCTTGCCCCCTCCTCTCTAAAGCTCTTTGCTGAAAACAGGAGCTAGGTATGGTGGTTGAGGAGAAAAAAGAAAAGAAAAAGAAAATCACACCTGTGTGAAATGAGGGGCGCTCTTATATCGTCATTCATCATACAAAATTCCTTGTGCATTTCAAGGTCAAGGTAAACTTTATTGTCCACAAGGGAAATTTGTCTTGGGCTAACAGCCCTGCTTCAGCCACACATGAAACATAGATGACACACAAAATACAAGACGGAGGGAGACAACATTACGCAGTGCACACAGTATGAAAAAAAAAAAAAAAAAAAAAAAAAAAACTGGCCTGCTACAATCACTGCTGTTTCAGAGCATCATTCAACATTTTAGTTGATGCTGGTACAAATGATTTTTTAAACCTGACATACTTCCACTTAGGTTCTTTGTACCTTCTCCCTGAGGGCAGGAGTACAAACTCTCCATTTAAAACATGGGTGGTGTCGGCGACAATTTTTGGGGCCTGTTTTAGTGTGGCCTGCTCATAAATAGACTGCAGAGACGGGAGTTGTCTAACCCCAATGATCTTCCCTGCTGTTTGCACCAATCTGAACAGTTTGGACCTCAGTTGCACTGAGAGATTACCGAACCAAACTGTGATGCCAAATCTGATCAGGCTTTCTAAGACTGCACGATAGAACACCAACATAAACTTTTGGTCAACACCATGGACTCTGAGGCGTCGCAGGAAATGCAGCCTTTGCTGTATTTAAGTCACATTCTGATCCTGGATTGGACCAATCAGATGTCGTCCAATCATTTCCAAGTCATTTTCCCGGGAAAACTTTCACTTTTCGATGAAAACCATACATTGTATTTAGAATAGGCCTTTAGGACTGAGATTCAGGGAATGGCTTATGTGACAAATATGACAGTCATAATGGATAGGTATCAAATTTAAGTTTTGTTTATTGTTTTGATGAAAACGTTTGTTTGCACTCACTCACGCATACAAACACCCACACACACCCTCAAAGGTTGACATAGGAGAGGCTAACACAAACTCAAAAAGAAAAATGAAAACGGTGTACTTTTTGTGGGGTTGGAAACAACAGCAAATATTCACATCACAACATTTCCGAGCTATAACTTCCAATAACTTAATTCATATAAACCAACAGCTTTCTCCCGCTGATTTATTCACATCATTTGTTGTGGGTTTTATTTTCCTGAGGTGCTTTGAGAGTATACACTACAGGAGATGTGTTCACAGTTCACATATACGGTCGGGTCTCCAGGGGCGGATGAAACATGTCCCATTTGGGGGGGCAAGAGAACATGTTGGAGGGGCAAGAGAAAATGGTATGGGGGGGGCGGCTTCATCGCCCGTGGCGCGAAGCGACACGGGCGAGGTAGACCCTAAGTTAAATTAACAGTACTTTTACAATGAATTGGGGGTTTCAGTGATAGAAACGCCTTCAAATGCGGGTCTGTAGACTTAGATTTAAGCAGATTTAAGCTTAGATTTAAGCAGAATTTACAATACACTTTACAATATACATTGTAGGCACTAAAGCATTGGGTATCCTATATACAGTATAAGTCACTGCTGCAAGTACATAAGTCACTCCTGCTTTGATCTTGCTGCTGCATGACTGCCGATTCTGAATCCTGAAGAAAAGCACTACTCTTGGACACTACAGGTATATGAGGTTTCCACCGGACAGAGAGGAAATTACACGTCTGTGCAGTCCGGGCTGAACTCCTTCCGCCATCCTTTTCCACTGCTAGACAGACAGTATTAGGAGGAATTCTCATCAACAGGTCTGAATGGAAGGACGATTTCTATGAGCAGCCGCAGGAAAGAAAATGAAGTCGACAGAACTCTGACTGCCGGTGGAGAAAAAAAAGGAACTCGAGTTCAACTCAACCGAGTTTTTGAACCTTTGTCCTATATAGAAGGAGGGAAAGTACAAAAGGAAATAACTTCTCAAGTGGAAGGGACCTGAGAATGAATGAACGCCCGGCCAGCGCCAGACAAGCACAGTACAAGCTACAAGAAGAAAGCTCTGACCAGCACTCACCCGCAGACCATCATCCTTCCTGAAAGGTTCAACCAAGTGCAACCCGAATCACGCTTTGGGTTTGGTCTACTAGTTCTGTGTGTCTGCCAAACGTTATAGATCTGCTGTAGGGTTTGGAACTTCACACATTTATACGCAGTCTCCAAAACCCTCCGTTTTTCTTGTCTCCTTCCTGGTGACAAGAAGAAAAGCGACGGAGCTAGTGCCAGAAACTGATTCTTTGCTCTACAGCTGCAATCTGGGAAGCCGCTGGCAAAAGAAAGAAAAAGCGGCGCCCTCTTTTCCTTTAACAGTCTGTTCTGAAGACAGTATGAATAGTAGCTGTGATGTAACGAATTCTGATGAATTGAACTCTGATTCTATATCCGCATTTTTTTCAATGGTCAAAAAAATCTTGAATCTTTCTCCACAATGTGGATGCTAGGGTTTAAAATTTGCAGAGAGAATGATATAATTAGCGTTACAGATTGTGATATAATATCATTCTTAAATAATTCAATGAAAATAGTGGATATGAAAAATATACTCTGATCAACATGAGTAGATACACTTTAATGAAAACAATATATCTATTTTGATTGAAGGAAAATGAGAATTTCCCTGTCGAGGAGGTCACCAGAAATAATAATAAATCTACAAGCCCTTTGGGGAAAACATATCTATTTTTGTCCTTTACCTTTGTTTGTTCTTGCCATTTTCGCCTTTGCTGTGGATGTATAATTTAGCCAGGTCTTAAGAGCAACGTATAGACACATGCTAGAGTGATGGATGTATTCATGCTGACAGTTCTCACCCGCAACACCACAGAATGGAACCACAAAGTGGTGTGTGGAGATGCAGATATTAACTCTTTGACAGATCAGCAGAAAAGCTAGGCTCGCTCCCATTAGGCTCAATATTAACACAATAATTTATAGAAAATCCTCTGTTGTGAATTTGTACAAATGAATGATATCCAAAGACAGTTTAAGGTGTCTACTTTAAGGGAAAAAATAAAATGAGTTGATCAAGTGTTTCGGCTTTTTTAAATACATTTGGCAAAACAAGCTGTATTTTCAGATTTCACTGTTTCCAGGGCTCATTCAGAGATAAATGCATTTAAAGTTATATAATTTATCATTTATCAATGATAGTTGTAAAGTGTGTGAGGTGTTTTCTGGGTTTTGTAGTGTAATCACCACTCAAAGGACTTCATGAGGTGGTGTGCAGTGAGTTAATGAGCTTGTTAATAAAACAAAACCTAAAACGACTTTTGGAGTGATAAACAGACAACAGAATAACCAATCACTCCAAAAGTCGTGGTAAAACAGTTAAGGAGTTAATCGTTCTGTCCATAATGCGAGCAAAACAACTAGTCCAGGCCTGTACTCTATGTTTAATACTTCCACAGGGCATTTTATTCCGTTTTGTCCTGACTAGATTCTATAGTTTCTGACACTAAATTCTAGTTTCTGACACTAAATTCTATTTTCTGACATTAGATTCTACTTTCTGGCAGTAGATTATAGTTTCCGACATTAGATTCTAGTTTCTGACAATAGATTCTAGTTTCTGACAATAGATTCTAGTCTCTGATACTAGATTCTAGTATCTGACACTAGAGTCTACTTTCTGACACTAGATTCTAGTTTCTGACACTAGATTTTAGTTTCTGACACTAGATTCTAGTTTCTGACACTAGATTTTAGTTTCTGACACTAGATTTTAGTTTCTGACACTAGATTCTAGTTTCCGAAGCTAAATTCTAGTTTCCGGCGTAGGTTCTAGTTCCAGACGCTAGATTCTAGTTTCTGGTGCTAGATTCTATTTTTTTATTTTTTTTATTTTTACACTTCATGCCAAGGACCACAAGAATTATCTATATTTGGCTTCAAAAACCCCATCTGAAAACATGTTCTAGGGATCCCGCGGAAGCAAAGACTTGAGTTAGACTTAGTTGACTTAAAATGTTTGCTTCTGAAATAATATATTCACAATAAGATTTGTGCCACATTTTCACAATTTAAAAACAAAACAAAAAATAGCAGAACTAGATCTGATATTTTTCAATAGCTAAAGTATAACATAATGCTTAGAACACCAAAACGCGTTCATAAAGGTTTATATAACATTTGACAGCTGAAAAGAGGCCACGGTGCTGGTGATATCTTACCACTGCTGCCCACCAGAGACCAGCGCTAAATGCACAACATGCGGCCGTCTGTCTTTCCCAAATAGATTTGTTTAGAGGGTAAAGGGAAAAAAAAGATAAACACTAATACTGTATCTGTCAACAGAGGCAAATGATCCCACGCCTAATTGGTTTCCCAGGGGGATTGCGGTTTGCTTGGGAAATATTGGCCATTTTGTTTATCTTAATGCCAATTAAGAAACTGGAGCATTACGTGCGCAGATATTTACTTCGCGGCTCCTTGTGTGTCAAAGAATCAATTGCATAACATCGACTACCTGTACGCTGGTCTGTAGGGCATTGCGGTGGCGGCCATTTTCCATTTTGGGAAAAAAAAATATTTAAGATTTTATTATATGATAAACTATAGTGAATAAACACTGTTTGTGTTGCTCAGAACCATTTGTATAAATAGATATTTTTAAATCTCTATGGGGAAAAAAATAATGGGCTTTGGAAACCGGTGAAGTGTGCAGTCCAGATAGGGAATGGTAGTATAGTATATATCTATGGCTTCTAAAAACCTGAAAGAGATACACCCTCTATTGAAAAGGTCCTGAATAGACCTATTTTTTTAGGATGTCTGTGTGAAATTCAGTACACACACGCGCACACGCACACGCACGCACACGCACACGCACACACACACACACACACACACACACACACACACACACACACACACACACACACACACACACACAGCATCCATGTCCATTGTCCTGTCCTGATACAAGATGTATCAGAACATGACATTCTGTTCCTTTGGGGAAATGTTGTGACATTTGGCAAAAAAATAAAATAATAATAATGTCCATTTGGACTCAAAATGATGAACTACATGGTCACTGTGACAGCGCACAACTCATTCAATTTCCTGAATTAATGTTGCTCAATTCTGGAAATTAATTACAGCTGTTGTAATTTCATTGTTGTGATCTGAAGAAGTCTTAGTTTTAGTCAACTAAATATCATGGGATTTTTGTTCGACTAAATGCACAGTTTATTTTGCGGCGAGCGTTGATGGTGTCTCAAAATTGCTCAATGTATTATAGTTATTATAGGAGGTCTTACGACATGAAATTGCAACTTGGTGTGTTCTCTATCCCCACAAATATGCAATTTTGAACTGGCTTTCTCGTTATATAGGGGCTTTTGTATCTATATGGCCTTACTTTGTCCACCATTATTCATTTTACAAGCTGGCATGGACTAGGATTACAGTTTTGCACTTGAATGCATGTTATAGAGCTGTGCAGTCCCGCCCCCTCGTGACGTCGCGACCAGTTCCAGAAACGTTTTCTCATAGACTTTTTGAAAATGATTCATATAAAGACGATTACGCCGCGGACAAAGCCAACTCGGGTCATGCCAAATCATGATGACACTCACAATCTTTTGGGACAATCCCAACATAAAAGTGTTTTATCCTGCCGTTTTCTACTTCTTGCTAATTAGATATTGTATGATAATATTGTGTTTGTTGTCACGATTTGTCACAACCCGAGTTGGCTTTGTCCGAAAAAAAAGTAAAATGAATGAGGATTTAGTTTCTGGAACACGGGCGACATTGTGACAGGCGCGGGACTGTGCAGCTCTATAGTATCTTTAGTCATCATAACTTCATTTTTATTTCATGATGAGTCATTGTTCCCTACACCACTCAGAACATCTTGTTCCCTTGAGGGAAGGTTGTGACATTCTGGACCCAAAAACAACATGTTCTTCCAGTCCAAGTGGACTCTTAGACCGCCATGTTAGTCCCTCAGTAACCTTTGAGCACGGGGACCCTCCTGCACAACACAACGCTAATTCAATTCCCTTGAATTAATATTCCTGGACCATGTACAGCTGGGACGTTATTCCCGACCACACATTAGTTTTGATATAGTCTTTTTAGGTTCCTCTTCCCCAGTGTATGCTTACATCCAATAGATCAGTGGTTTTCAACTTTTTTCATACCAGGGCCCACCAATTTATTCAGCATTTTACCCACGGACCACCTTTGATGATGAGTTTCGTCTCCAGGACCGAAAAGCAAAGATTTTCAAGTTTTTGTAAACTTTATAAACTGGCAAAATGTTGGTCAAAATAACAATTATTCTACATTTTCTAATCATGTAGATTCTAATTAAGTAAGTCACATAATTCAGTTTAAATATAACTTAGCTCGAGAGAGTAAAATGAAACCAAATGGAACCCTGAGGGTCCATTTAGTTTCATTTTAACACTCTAGCCTAAAGAGTTACATACTGTATCTATAAGGGTCTATTTGTTTACCAACAGTCAATCATTTAGCTGGGGACCTCCTGGAATCCTCTCAGGGACCACTTGTTGAAAATCCCTGATATAATACATTGGATTTTAAACTCATGGCGGAGCTCCAATGAAGGCAACCCGGTTGGCAATATAGTATGTAGTATATTCATAACTTTGTGGTAACCTATGAATAGTCGCCACTGAGTACAGGTTCAGAATAACGGACTCAAATAGACACACCACGTATAACATTACATATTTGACATTATATAAGGTTATGTCTCCAGCCATCATTGGAATGACCGCTCATTGAGACACCTTTAATTAGCTTCTCTGTACTGAGAGAAAAGGAGCAGCTGCTTTGTTTCTGCCCTCCCTTCCTTTTATTACCCCCATGGTCTGGCTGGGACCTTTTCACTGTGATGGATGGCTTTATTACCTGGAGAAACTTAGACAATACACCGCACCCGCAGGGCCGGATCTAGGCATGGGCATGTGGGGGGCAATGCCCCCCTAAATGCCCAGACTGCCCCAGCAAACATGATGGCATGCAAAACAACCAAAGATATTTCAGTGCTTGTATTTAGAAGTATTAACTATACTGCTGCTAACTAACTACAGCTGTGTCACCACTAAACCAAAAGCGTGTCTGTTGCAACTTCAACAACAACTGATGTAATTGTTGATGATTTACTTGCCTAATAAAAGTCCTGTAACAGAAAATGGTATGGGGGCGATTTCATTGCCCCCATACCATTTTCTGTTACCATTTTCTCCTGCCCCCCCCCCCCCCCCCCAATTGGGAAATGTTATATCCGCCCCTGGGCACCAGGGGTCATTAACAATAGCAGCTCCCATTGCCATGGTATGACAGGCATGTTTTTGAAAATGTACGTTCCACGACTGTATGTGCGGGAGACGTTAAAATTGCCAGTACATAGACTGTATAATAACCTTTCCTTTCCACTTTGTTTACAATGTTCAACATTGTTGATATTCTAAGCCGGCATGGAATATCAACATATGTCCATTCCATATGCATATCAGTGCTCCCAAGGACAAGGACTGGTTATATCAGTGATGATTGGTGCTCAAACCATTAGAAATATCCTTGAGGGACAAGTATTAAAAAAAGTATTAAAAACAATGTTTATTTGCATTTGTACATTTTAATGCCTGCTATAACGGAATACTTTCACTCAAGTAGATTTTGAATTGCGGACTTTTTACTTCCATAATGCACAATTGATACTTTTACTTGTTACATTTTCCAACACCAGTTTTAACCAAAACATAGCAATCGAGTCACCCTGTGCAAAGGTTGCGCTTTAGAGACTATCAACAGTAGTTGCGGAAGTTGTTTTATTTACAGTCCCCAGAGAAACAACCCTGTTCAGTCCTCACTAGTGTCTTGACTTGTTCACTCTTTTTTTTTTTTTTTTCCAGAAAAAATATTTCAACGAACAAAGCAGTTATAGATATGTGCAAAGCGCACACAATTTTAATTTTTTAAACATTTACAACAATTGTGTGAGCGCAAAGGGAGAAATAAAATGTTTCTGCAGGGTATACATTTTCGGGAGCACCGCGCCACGATTGGCTGAGAAATGGCAACTTCCGGGGGAAGTTCAAGAAAAATAAGAGGAATGGAAGCCAAGTCTGCCGCGGCTGCGCCATGACACCTCGGGTGGCAAAACTCGGAAAACTACAAAACTACCGGAAGCCAGGGCAAATACATGGCAGTGGATGGCAGCACACTGATTTTTTTGTAATCAAATATTATTTCTGAACGACTGATACCATTGTAAGTTAACTCCTTAACTGATCAGGCAAAAAGCTAGTCTTGTTCCCATTGGGCTCAATAGTAACAAAATGATTTATAGAAAATCCTCTGTTATGAATTTGTGCAAACCAATGATATCCAAAGACAGCAGGGAAAAAATAGCCCAACTCGATAATATGTTTTCTTTTTTTTATATAAATTGTACAAAAGGGCCCCGTTGTTCACACTGGCATTTCCTCCAGGACTAGTTATGAGATAATCAGGTTTAAAGTTTTATCTTTCATATAACTTTTTTCTGCTTCAAGTAGATACCCATATGCCTATACCATTTTAAAGATCAGGTGGTTGGCTACAATAAAAAAAAGAAAAACTTTCTGACATGTTCCAGTGTGGAGATGGCGCCATCTAAAGGTAGCATGCATGAAAAAGCTGACCTATCCATCATCTGGGATCGTTTGCTTTTGACTGGACAGAAACACGATCCCAGAGCCCCCCCCCCCCCCCCCCCCCCACACACACACACACAGAAGAGAGGAAAAGAGAAAGAGAAAGCGTCGCGACACACACACACACACACGCGCGCGCGCGCTCAATGCATGCAACGAAGGAGAAGAGCGGTGAGTTCCTTTAGCATTGTTCTGTAGCCACATGGCACAACAACAACAACACCCAAACTAATGGCTCTCTATGGGGCCGGCTGATACCACATCACATGCGCCAGTGTTTTTTAGGCTATTTTAGTGTCAGGTCAGTCTTGACTGACCTTCGACGAGGCAACACCTCTTCTCTACAGCTCTCCACAGCCCTACAGCCCTACAGCCCTTTGGAATATATACTTGGAATATATACTTTTTTCTTCACAAAAACGATAAAGGAATACACTCAGGATTACACTAAATTCTTCAAAGACAACAAGGAAAACAAGGATTAACAGAAGAAAAGGGAATAAAGAAAAGAAAAAACAAAAGTACTTGGAACTAAAACTTCCACCAGGAAAAGAGGTCGGAGTAAGTAGACATTGTATAGTGTAGGACAGTCTAGGGTAGAACAAGTAGATATTAGGTAGTCTATTGTACAAGTATAGTAAGACAGGGAGAATGCACATATAATACATAGTAATCTGTACTAAATTGGAAAAGTTTAAACTTTTAACCAGATTTTACCAAGCAGAGATAGAAAGTTAGACTTGATTTTAGGCCCAGGTAGACACAATAGACAAAGGAGTCAAGGACAGGACAAAGCAGTGGGGGAGGAGAGAAGTGCAGACTGTAGAAACCACAGTAAATTTAGGCCCAGGTAGACACAATAGACAAAGGAGTCAAGGACAGGACAAAGCAGTGGGGGAGGAGAGAAGTGCAGACTGTAGAAACCACAGTAAAAAGTAAAAATAAGGGAAAACAAAACAAAACTTTAACTTATTATTAGCAATAGTAGTTGTTGTAGTAACAGTATTAGCATAGTAACAGTATTAGCATAGCAATAGTCCAGTCTAGCATCATATAAATTGTAGAAAATTGGAAAACACTAAAAACACTTAAACACTTGTAGAAACAATTAAGCAATATCACAAAATAGCATTTAACACTTAAATAGCTTTAGCAAAAAATAGCTTTTAGAAAGTAGTACTCAACAGTAGCACTAGTAGTAGTAGGAGAAACAGACATAATTTGCATTAGGAGTAGTAGTAGAAATAGTTTAGCATAACAACCAAGCCAGGTGTGAAAGTACTTAAGACCAAACAATGGCAGCTACATCAGGCAGCGAGGCACATGCACATGTAAACACAACACATAGCACCACACCCATTCCAATTGACTACCCAGAACATCTATCCCCAGATGAAAGAGAACTCTACAAAATAGAAGTTCTCTCAAAAAACCCAGAAACATTATATGCCGACTGTGATAAGACGGGCAAAATAACAAACCTCATATTCTTCACAAATAACTACATGGCATGGAACCAAGCCATGGTAGACCACTACCCAAAAACCATTGCCAGTGGCAACTCTCACTCAAGGAGAATTGAAATAGGTAAAGATGACAAGAAAACCACCATAAATCTTTATAGAACAGGAAAGGTGGTGATAAATTCAGACTGGAAGCCTTTCCCAAAGGACTTTCCCCAAATCAAAGCCAGTGCAGAGAGCAAGAAGCTCCATAAAATTGACCAAGAAATCAAATCCTCATCCACCGAGCCCAGTTGGCCCGCTGAGATGAAGGAAATGAGGGACAAAATCAGTCTTCTTGAGGCTTGGCAAATATGCATACAAGAGGAAGTTAGACAGAGCCAGCCCTCTCTAGACAACACACACATAGACAAAGACACTAAACTAGCTGCTGCCATAAAAAAAGTAGAGGACAACTCAGAACGAAAGATTAGAGAACTCGAAGAAAGATCTGCACAAGAAAAGAGACAGCTAGAGGGAGAGTTAGCGACACTCAGAGAGAGGCTAACTCAGGGGAGCAGACAGTTAGAGAATCAGGTGGAAGAGCTTAGGAAAGAAATTAGACAGCTGACCAGCGAGCTAGAGATAGCAAGAACGCAGATCAGAGAGCAGAATAGAGAAGAGAGAACAGAGGAGGAGCCGAGTGTAACCCACAGCCCACCAGAACCCACCCTGGGCGGGGCGGAGTCACAGGAGCTCCGACTGCCAAATCCCCTCCCTGATGACCCCCAGCCAAGCAACCTAGAGCAAACCCCGCAGATTGTACTCCTAATGGACTCAAACGGGAAGTACGTAGATGGAAAAAAGCTTTTTCCAAACCACAGAGTTAATCAACAAAGGTGTGCAAACACCAAACGGGCCATAGAGCTGCTGACTGGGGAAACCCTAGGATCACCCAGCCACATCATCATCCACACAGGGACCAACAACCTGAGAACTCAGAATGGACCTGAGGTGGTCGAGTCTGTCAAGAAAGTGATAGATAGAGCCACCTCAAAGTTCCCAGCCGCAACGATAACCATCTCAGCACTGCTACCCAGAAGGGACTTCTCTGACTACCCCGGGTACATCCCGAGAATCAACGCAGAGATTTCCAGATACTGCTCAACCAAGCCAAAAGTGTACTTTGCGACTCATCCAACCCTAGGCGAAGACAGCCTATGGGACGCAGTACACCTATACAAAGCAGTCGTCCCGGACTTCGCAAAACGACTGAAAGACGTCGCACTTGCACGGAGTGTGAAGCAGCGGAACAGTAGGGCACTGCTGAATCCCACACCCAGAGGTCCCCGTACTGCACCGAGACATCAACGTGTTGCCTTTAGAGCCCAGCCAAATGCAACTCAGCAGGGCAAATCACACACCCCGCCACTCTACACCACAAACACACCCACCAGAGCACCCACTCTACAGTACACAGCTTCCCCACACTCTCCTACGCACAGGCCACGAAGTACGGCACCACCAGCGCTTCACCAAGCAACATGCTGAGCGAGCTGCAGCACGTGCTCACCGACGTGTTCACACGCTTCCTGGCCTAGGCCAACACTGGAATATATCATACCATATATCATCATGGAACATAACACTAAAATGGAATATAAATCATTCACCATCTCAACTTGGAATATACAAGGCCTGAGGTCATCTACCTTTGGTAACAAGAGCAGAAACCCAGACTTTGTCAAAGAAATCGCAAACACAGACATCATCATCCTGCAAGAAACATGGCATAGAGACGGCCCGACTGGCTGTCCAGCAAACTACAGAGAGCTGATGGTTCCGTCCACAAAGCTGACAGGAGTCAAGCAAGGAAGAGACTCAGGAGGAATGCTACTTTGGTTCAAAACAGAACTAACACATGCCATAAAGCAAATAAAAACTGGACCCTTCTACATATGGGTTGAAATAAACAAAAGCCTCACTTCAACTGAAAGGAATGTATTTCTGTGCGCCACCTATATCCCCCCAATAGAATCCCCCTACTTTAAAGAAGACATGTTCACAACCTTGGAGGATGACATCAGCCTCTTTCAGGCCAGCGGACAAATTATACTCTGCGGTGACATAAACGCGAGAACAGGACAATCACCAGACACCCTCAGCACACATGGAGACAAACACATACCGGGAAGTGTAAACACCCCATCCCCACCCTGCCCCGCCAGACACAATTATGACAAAACCACAAACAAACACGGATCACAACTCTTGCAGCTCTGTCGGTCACTGGGTCTGTATATAATGAATGGTAGGTTTCGAGGAGACTCATATGGTAGATATACACATAGCTCCTCTAAGGGCAACAGCACTGTAGACTACATTATCACTGATATTAATGCAACATCAGTAAGAGCGTTCACAGTCAGCCAGCTAACACCAATGTCGGACCACAGTAAAATCACAGCGTACCTAAACAGAACGACACCCAACCAAGAAATGCCAAAACCAAGCAAGTTACACAATATCAGACAGCGCTACAAATGGAAGGAACAAAGCATAGAAGCGTTCCAAAACGCCATCAAGCAAAACCACGTGCAATCACTGTTAGACAAATTTCTAAAGGAAACACCCGAAGACACATCTGAAAGTGTAAACATAGCAGTAGAAAGACTGAACAACATATTTGACATTACAGCCTCACTAGCAAACCTAAAACCCTCCACACGGAAAACACAAACCAAAGACAACACAAACGATTGGTATGATAACGAATGCAAAAACTTAAGAACTAGACTAAGGAACTTGTCAAACGAAAAACACAGAGAGCCTGACAACCAAGTCACACGCCTACAATATACCGAAACCCTAAAGCAATATAAAAACACTGTAAGGAAAAAAAGAAACCAACATACTAGAAACCAGCTACAAGCTATAGAAGACTCAATAAAAACAAATAGCTTCTGGGAAAACTGGAACAAACTAAACAAACAAAAGCAGGATGAGTTACCCATTCAAGATGGAGATATATGGGTAAACCACTTCTCCAAATTATTTTGCCCCATAGAGGAAAACAACGAACAAAAGCAAATACAGGACAGACTAAGAAACCTAGAGTCAGTCATCAAAGACTATCAAAATCCACTAGATTCCCAAATTACACTAAAGGAGTTACAAGACAAAATAAAAATACTCAAACCCAAAAAAGCATGTGGCACAGACGGTATCCTAAATGAAATGATTATATACACAGACTCCAAATTCAAATTGGCTATACTAAAACTCTTTAACACCGTCCTCAGTTCCGGACATTTCCCCAGTATTTGGAACCAAGGACTGTTAACACCGCTCCACAAAAGTGGAGACAAATTCGATCCAAATAACTACAGAGGAATTTGTGTCAACAGCAATGTTGGGAAACTCCTCTGCATGATAATAAACCAGAGGATCTTACACTTCCTCACAGAAAAAAACGTTCTGAGTAAATCACAGATCGGCTTCCTACCAAACTACCGTACAACAGACCACATTTTCACTCTCAATACGCTTATCGACAATCAAATAAACAAAAACAAGAGCAAAATATTCTCCTGCTTTGTCGACTTCAAAAAGGCCTTTGACTCAATTTGGCATGAGGGTCTACTATATAAATTGCTAGAAAGCGGTATTGGAGGGAAAACCTACGACATAATAAAATCGATGTACACAAACACAAAATGTGCTGTTAAGATTGGGAAAAAACACACAGAGTTCTTCCATCAAAACAGAGGTGTTAGACAGGGATGCAGCCTGAGTCCAACACTCTTCAACATATATATCAATGAATTGGCAAAAACACTAGAACTTTCAACAACACCGGGCGTCCCACTAGGCGGCACAGAAGCCAAATGTCTACTGTTTGCAGACGACCTAGTGCTACTGTCACCTGCTAAAGAAGGCTTACAGCAGCACCTCGACCTCCTACATAAATTCTCACAGACTTGGGCCCTGACAGTAAACCTAGCCAAGACAAAAGTTATGATATTTCAAAAAAGGCAGAGCCATTATAACCAACAATTCCTCCTAAACGAGACAGTGCTAGAACACACAAAGAACTACACTTACCTTGGCCTAAACATCAGCAGCACAGGAAACTTCAACAAAGCTGCAAGCGATTTACGAGAAAAGGCAAGAAGAGCCTTCTATGCCATCAAAAGGAACATTAAGCTAGACATCCCAATACAAATCTGGTTAAAAATACTAGACTCCGTCATAGAACCCATCTCCCTCTATGGGTGTGAGATCTGGGGTCCCCTTACCAACCAAGAACCCGAAAAATGGGACAAACACCAAACTGAGACTCTGCACACAGAACTCTGCAAATCCATCCTCCGCACGCAACGGAAAACAACAAACAATGCCTGCAGAGCAGAACTAGGGAGATACCCACTTAACATCAAAATAAAGAAAAGAGCACTAAAATTTCATGACCACCTCAAAGAAAGCAACCCAGACACGTTCCATAATATAGCCTTAGTAAACTCAGAGGGATGCCCTCTTAGCCAGCTGGTCCAGGGACTATACACACAATCACTAGCACAACCACCAGTTGGAAAGCACATTGGACCAAGCCAAATTATAAGAAAACAAAAAGAAACCTACCTGGCACACTGGAAAGAGTCTACCAAAAACCAAAGCAAAATGGAATGCTACATATCACTAAAAAGAGAATATACATTGGCCGAATACCTAAGTACAGTGAAAGACCCAAAACTCAGGAAAACACTGACCAGATACAGACTCAGTGATCACAGCCTCGCAATAGAGAAAGGCCGCCATAGACAGACCCCACTCCCAAGAGAAGCACGACTATGCAGTCACTGCACACAAAATGTGGTTGAAACAGAGCTACACTTTCTAACCACCTGCCCCTTATACCAAGACATCAGAGACACATACTTCCCACAAATCGCACACACTCAACGCGAGTTCGAAACCATGACCAACGAGGGAAAACTTCCATACCTATTGGGAGAAATACAACAATGTGCAAACACAGCAGCAAGATTCGTGCACTGTTGCGACATAAGAAGATTGGCCAATGGAATTCAACCACCCTAAGGACTACGATCTGTACTATCCAGACTTTTCCATGTAAACAGAGCTGCTACATTTAAACAGATAGTGAATCTGTTTGTTTTCTTCTTATTCTGCATGATCTGTCTTGAAGTAGCAATAAAAATGTTATAATGTTATAAAAGTGTTATAATGTGCTATAACCTTTTAAAAAAAAATGCAATGTAGCATAACTCTGTCTACAAAAAATCTGTACCCCCCTCCAACTGTATATATTTGTCCCCATTTTCAACTGTTTTTATTGTATTGTTTTGTGACTCTTGCTTTGGCAATGTAAATGTCTGTTTTATCATGCCAATAAAGCTCCTTTGAATTGAATTGAATTGACATTAACCCCTAAGTGACTACATGGAATGATAGTCTGCAAGTTAATCTATGCTTATAGATTAAAAAAGTACAACACGCGTTTTCGCGTGGGAAACAGGGGACAAAATATTACATCACGCTTTTAATCGTGGGAAAACTGTAAAGGTGTTAAGCACTTCTGGAAAATAACAGAATATACACATAAGACATTGTGGTCTGCTGTGTTGCTTTTCGATATGTACACTGTGTAATGTTATATAGCTATCCAAAGAACAGAAAGTTTGGGTCTCGTCCACATTGTTAACACGACAAAGCTGCGTTCTGCCGTCGTAGGAGAGGGTAGGACGGCCGCGAGGCTTATGTATTGAGCACAGAGCGATTCATTACTGGCGTCGTAGGTCGGACGTTCTACCAATCTTAAATAGGCTAGTCTCTCTGGGGTAGACCTACCCTGGGTCCAGGATTTCATTTCACAGCACAGATGTGAGCCTGTAGATCAAGGATAGTAATCGAGAGGATCTAAGTTTATACATTATGGATACAGTAACAAGTCCCCTGTAACCATAATGTATAAAATATGGATACAGGGACTTGTCTTATAGTTGGTTCTTTCTCGGAACTGCTAATGATGACACTTTTATTGGCCGTTTTATTGGCGTTAGGAATGGGAAATAAGACCTATTTTTTATGCCTGGATTTGATTACTTTACCAGAAAATGCTGTTTTAAGCGACCTTCATGAAATGAATTGAGTAAAGACTGGGGGACAGCTGAAGGTGGAGACTTCACTGTAGTTCAGTCAGATCATCTATCAACAGACAGTGTCCTTGGCTGCCATAGACAGTGAGTGACCTGGACGTGTCGCTGCATCTAGTCTAAATGGAAGCATTAGCACTCACAATTATTATTGTTTCTAGATCGCTGGTGCTAAAAACCTTTCTGTGTCAACGACCCCCTTAATTGATTTAGTCATCTTCAAAATGAATTAAGAAACTGAAAGCATTTTTATTTTTATTTCAGATTATCATCATTTTAATAGGCTATAAACATGGCATTTTATGCCACTCTGAGCATAAAAGAACCCACAGATTGTCATATTGGCTGTTTAAGAGAGACCTATGAAGGGTAACAGTGGAAACTAAGGGATGCTACAAAAAAGGTGAAATAGTATTTTTACTTTTTTTTGTTTTTCTCAAATATACTGGCACAGTAGGATAAAATAGCTATTCCTGAGATGTTATATCTCAGGAATATATTGTGATAAAAGCAAAAGTACACTAATTTTGTCTAAAAAAAAATGCGAATAGCCAATCTACAAGCTCACAATGCACTGTGAACTTGTAGATGGGCTGTGTTAAATGTAGTTAACATATAGCATCAAAATCATTTTTTATCACTTTGTGTTGACACATTGTGTAGCACTTTGAGAGTTGAAGGCTACTTACATGTACATTTGTTTTGCATGTCATATATTATTCTTACTAGGACCTTACCCGTTGTGAATATATGAACACCAAATGATATACAGTGTAAAGTGAATTAATTGATCATAACAGTGTAGGTAGTGAATTAATAGATTATAGCAATGATCATGTGAATTTCTGCTTGCTTTAATGTAATTGTGACTGTGAGTATACTTGATCATGGGGGGATGGGAATACAATTAAGGCAAAGTAAGGGGGGTCAGGAACGTGTTGATGAATGTGATTTCACTTTTGTTGCATTAAAGTAGCTGTTTCTGTGGACAGTCATCATAAAGCCACTGGCAAAGGGGGACGTAATAACTGTGTGTGTGTGTGTGTGTGTGTGTGTGTGTGTGTGTGTGTGTGTGTGTGTGTGTGTGTGTGTGTGTGTGTGTGGGAGGGGGGGGTTCTATCTAGCGATGCAGTACGCGTCGCGCGCACACACACGCACACGCACAGCTAAAGTAACACATATCTCGTGAATACAGCGGTCGGTGAGCTAGACAGCTAGTACAAAAGCTGCTGCACCGGACCGAGCGCGCAGCGCAAGAGTCGGCTGTTGTTAGCTTGTAGATCAGCTTGTTTTTAGCGAAAACTGCCGCTGTACGATAGAAGAATAAATGTAGTCGCAAACGCAATACCCATTCACTGTAGACTGAGCGGGGGAGTTGTTAGCTTGCAGATCTGCTTGTTTTTAAAAGGTGACGGTGACAATAATATCTCCCAGTTCGAGCGCATGTTCAGTTCGGACAGTTCCCATGAAGCCTGGATCAGTATATACAGTAAAGTGGTGTCTGTCGCTCCCTTCACACTGCCTCCGTCCTGCTGCTCCAACATCGCGTCGAGTTAAGTGTATCAAAAGCATATTCTGTGTCGATAAAACGGGTGAATTAACGTTCCAGCCCGCAGCCTGTGCCGGCAAATGGACAGTATGCCGTGCCATCCGTTAAATCGAAACTATAAATACATACAGAGATGCAACGACACGTCCCAAAGTTTAGAAAGCTGTTGCAGGTTGGCTAACAAACCTGGAGGAAATGAGTAATGACGGTGGCCCGTGTGCACTGCGCATGCCACAGTATAGGCAGCGAAATTGTATGGGTCACCATTTGTTCCAGTGCTGGTGTAGCAGTGGAAATATGACAGTGGGGTAACAGCGATAGTGGTGGGCTGTGATTTGTGTAACGTTAGGGGGCCCGTCGGACTTTCCCATATAAACTTAATGGGGAAATTTACACGCACAAATAAATTCAT
>CM076986.1:39416999-39476999 GCA_039105355.1 Benthosema pterotum | reverse complement strand
TTCTCCTCCATCTGGTGATGGAAGAGGAGAGGAGAGACGGCGCCGAAGCGCAGAGGAGGAAAACTATTTCTGCGCTATCAGACAGAGGGAAGGACGGAGACTCGGAGAGATCACATCAGAGCTGGATATAGGCACGGGCATGGGGAGGGGCAAACCACCCTAAATGCCATGACTGCCCCAACAGACACCACTAAACTAACTGCCATTTTCGGTTGCCCCCCACAATTATGTTACACCCGGGCCTGACTTTTTTTTTTCAGCTGAGGGGAGGGACTTTGCGACACACACACACACACACACACACACACACACACACACACACACACACACACACACACACACACACACACACACACACACACACACACACACACACACACACACACACACACACACTCACTCTCTCTCTCTCTGGGTCTGTCTCTGTGTGTGTATCGGCGCTGCAACAGGCGTTGTTAGACTGAGTTGAATGCGAGCGTTGGACTCGAGTGTGATATATGATACAGCAATAGAAACCTCATGCCAACGTCATTTGCATTCTAACTGAAATATTCGACCAAAACATCTTTTTGTTCAATGAGGTTTGCTAGGAATATGAAGCCATAAAAAACGTTGAAACCACTATAGCAACAGACATGCAGTAGTAGTGGTAGCCTGGTAGGCAGGTAGGACGCCTCACTCAGTTGCCAGCTGATTGGACCGTCGGGGCAGTCGCTCGCGCTACAAAACGTTTTCGATTTGACCACGTGATGTGCTCTAAAATCGTGAGGATGTCAGAGGCCCTTTAAGGTGTCTCACAACTGCTCGTGAGTGGGCCCGCAAACAAATATTGTATTTATAATGTAATGTTTGTGGCGTGACACGGAAATAAAGTAGAGCTTTATTAACATTTTTGTCAGGTGAAACATGACTAATGACCTAAATAGTTATCAATGCATGAGCGAGCTAGTCATTAATGGGAGTCCCACCTCAATACCGCCTTAGCCAATGAGGGTCTAGCCTCGACACGCAGGGTTTCTTTTTCGTCCACGTTGCACGAAAACGGAAAGCCTGGACTAATTTGTTATCCACAGTGGCCTAGAGTGGGGGGGGGGGGGGGGCATGTTGTGTAGACATGAGTAAATATGTGTAAACATGAAACCCGCAAGGGTCCATTTGGTTTCCTGCTCTCAAAGAGTTACATCTGGGTAACTAACTGTCATGTCATCATATAGGCTGGGGAGCGGGGGTGTAGTGGAGGGGGAAGAAAAATTTAGATGTGAGAAGTGGGCGGACGGCGTCCCCCCTTCTCACATCTAAATTTTTTGGGGGCAAAAGTAGGCCTATGTTTTTTGTCTTGTCATTTACTTTTACAATTAGGCATTCTAAACAATCTTTCTCAATATGCTATACTTGTTTTCATAGTGTTTTAATAGATGTGTTTCACCATGTTAATGAGTTTCCTTTTTTCTGAGAGTGTACAAATGGACTCACATGGACCCGCTAGGGTCCATTTGGTTCACATTTGTACACTCTCAGAAAAAAAAATGAAAATGGGTGGAATTCCCCTTTAAGAGGCGTCCCCCCACTTCTAAAAGTCCCACTACAACACTGCTGCATGGGGAGACCACCTGGAACTTTCTCAAGGACCACACTGGTGGTCCCCGGACCACTGGTTTGAAAACCACTGTACTAGGGGAACAAAATGGGGACATCTGTCAGACAGGTAGGGGGGACAGCGTGGGTGAGAGCGCGGGCAGCAGGGGAGAGAGAGAGAGAGACGGGACGTTGCTGCAGACCACGAGGACACCTGCCGCTTTGCTTTCACATCTACATCAGTGGGACATCGCAGGAGACGTGAGAGCCGTCTGTCTGTCTGTCTGAATGCTGTAACGGGTGAACGCTGGGGTTGCCAGGCCAGGCCGTCTCTCTCTCTCTCTCTCTGTCACTGTCATCGTCGTTAGTTTGCGACGACGCATCGTTGCTTTTTGGGCAAGCCGTCTGCCCTGGCCATGTGTCACTGCTAGTGGTGTTACGGTTACACACAGGGACGTGCACACTGCACACAGACCAGGGCCGGATTTAGCCGCCCCTACTAGGGTGGGCACGAAGAATGGCAGGGTGTATGGGCAACCCCAAAGTTTTTCATATGTAGCAGTGGTTTTCAGTCCTTTTGACACCGGGGCCCACTATTTATTCGGCATTTGAGCCACGGACCCCAAAACTAAAGATTTCTTTTGATTTTGTCTACAATACCCGACTGGATTTGAGAAACAAAACAGTCAAACATACAGATCAAAATGACCATTAATCTTCTACATTCTCTAGTTGTGTAGACTTGGGCTAATTCTCTTGATGAATATTTTAACTCTTGAGAGCGTAAAAATGAAACCAAATGGACCCGCAAGGGTCCATTTGGTTTCATTTTTACGCTCTCAAAGAGTTACATCTGGTTAACCAACTTTCCACAACTCTCTGAAGGACCACTGGTGGTCTCCGGACCACTGATGAAAACCACTGATATTACCTTTCAGTGATATTACCTTTAATAATAATGGATTGCATTTATATAGTGCTTTTCCAAGTGCTCAAAGCACTTTACAATGGTCCATTCATTCATACATAGGTAGAGCGGCGAACGGTCGACGCTCCGCGTCCTAAACTTCACACATTCACACAGCAATGGTGGCAACAAGCTCACACCGACCAACTCATTGGAGGCGGTTTGGGGTTCAGTGTCTTGCCCAAGGACACTTCGATATGTAGACAGGAGGTGCCGGGATTCGAACCGCTGACCCACGGGTCGTTGGACGACCTGCTCTACCTCCTGAGCCACAGCCGCCCCCTGACGCTTCCAAGCCCCCCTGGGATGGCCTGGGATGGATTCTGTAGGGGAACCCCTTATGTTGTCCTAACACTCTCTGCACGTCCCTGGATTATGGCACTGTCAGTCACCACTGTAAGCATTTCACAGGGGGGGAAGTGTCAGCACACAGGTTTAGATATTCTACTTCACGTGAGTAATCGGGTAAGGAAATAGTTTGACTTGTAACAAAGTACTTCTGCAGGGATATTGCAGAATTTACAGCATACTTTCATATGTTTTGTCCCGTTTCATTTTGCACTCACATCCTTTCCATCCTTTTTCTACATTCAGAAGCCATCATCTCAGATTCTACCCCTCGATATACACTGGATTACGTCATCTTACTATCCGGTTTCCGAGATCTGGCGCTTCAAAATAAGGGTTTCGACAGGGAAAGCAGTGGCATAGATATCGTCTACCACATCCCCCTCACAGCAAGCACAGGAGAGTATGCAGAGCCCAGCGATGGCTTTCTTCCACAAAGCAATCACAAAGACAAATATAGCTGCAAGCAGCAATAAAACGGGATCAAGCAAGCAGCAATAAGGAGTAAGAACAATACGCACAAATAAGCCCTAGAAACATGGGAGCCTGAACTTCAGAAATACATCAGGTAATTATGGGAGCAGGGCAGGGTTTTTGATTCCTGCCCTGACTGACTCACACATTGTAATCTGGTGTGACTGAGTGAATGATTGGTGAGCTGTGAGTGAGTGGTGAACTGAGCTATGAACTGTCATTAGTGACAACATGGCCGAATAGTGACAGTCAAACAGCCTTGCCCAGCCATGAGGCCCATAGGGCACGTGCCTATCTCCTGTTTCTGTAGCATGAGGCAGCTTGATGTACAAGTACACCCTCTGGACATGACGCTAGTATGACACAGGGTCTTACCCCCAATCCAACCCTTGATGCTGAGTGCCAAGCAGGGAGGCATTGGATCCCGTTTTTAGAGCCTTTGGTATGACCCGGCCGGGAATCGAACCCCGGCCTCCCAGTCTCAGGGCGGACACTCTAACCACAAGGCCACTGAGTTGCTGAATGAGTAAATGATTGGTGAGCTGTGAGTGAGTGGTGAACTGAGCTGTGAACTGTCATTAGTGACAACATGGCCGAATAGTGACAAAACACAACATGGCCGAATGGTGACAACCACCATTACATTGAGTTTTACCCTGGGTTACACATAGAACCATGAACTTAGATGTAGAAGACCACATGAGATTGTGCATGATTGACTCATATTACTAGGTGTCCGTGCCGGGATTTGAACCCAGGAACTCTCATTTCCAAGTCATGCGCTCTACCAATGAGGCTACCCAACAGACACAAGACATACTGGAAACAACACACACATTCAGTGGACTGCTTGGTAAATGGTAAATGGTGCATTTATATAGCGCCTTTATCCAAGGCGCTTTACATAGATTGTGCATCACATTCACCCATTCACACACACATTCATACACTGATGGCAGTGGGACAGGGACACATCGACACTAACTCTGCAGGAGCCCGGGATCGAACCGGCAACCTTGTGGTTACCATCCGGTTACTCTACCTCTGAGCCACTACCGCTCCTTAAATATGCACAAATAAGCCATAGAAACATGGAAGAAATACATCATGTGATTGTGGAAACACAGCCGAATAGTGACAAAACACAACATGGCCGAATGGTGACAACCACCATTACATTGAGTTTTACCCTGGGTTACACATAGAACCATGAACTTAGATGTAGAAGACCACATGAGATTGTGCATGATTGACTCATATTACTAGGTGTCCGTGCCGGGATTTGAACCCAGGAACTCTCATTTCCAAGTCATGCGCTCTACCAATGAGGCTACCCAACAGACACAAGACGTACTGGAAACAACACACACATTCAGTGGACTGCTTGGTAAATGGTAAATGGTGCATTTATATAGCGCCTTTATCCAAGGCGCTTTACATAGATTGTGCATCACATTCACCCATTCACACACACATTCATACACTGATGGCAGTGGGACAGGGACACATCGACACTAACTCTGCAGGAGCCCGGGATCGAACCGGCAACCTTGTGGTTACCATCCGGTTACTCTACCTCTGAGCCACTACCGCTCCTTAAATATGCACAAATAAGCCATAGAAACATGGAAGAAATACATCATGTGATTGTGGAAACACAGCCGAATAGTGACAAAACACAACATGGCCGAATGGTGACAACCACCATTACATTGAGTTTTACCCTGGGTTACACATAGAACCATGAACTTAGATGTAGAAGACCACATGAGATTGTGCATGATTGACTCATATTACTAGGTGTCCGTGCCGGGATTTGAACCCAGGAACTCTCATTTCCAAGTCATGCGCTCTACCAATGAGGCTACCCAACAGACACAAGACGTACTGGAAACAACACACACATTCAGTGGACTGCTTGGTAAATGGTAAATGGTGCATTTATATAGCGCCTTTATCCAAGGCGCTTTACATAGATTGTGCATCACATTCACCCATTCACACACACATTCATACACTGATGGCAGTGGGACAGGGACACATCGACACTAACTCTGCAGGAGCCCGGGATCGAACCGGCAACCTTGTGGTTACCATCCGGTTACTCTACCTCTGAGCCACTACCGCTCCTTAAATATGCACAAATAAGCCATAGAAACATGGAAGAAATACATCATGTGATTGTGGAAACACAGCCGAATAGTGACAAAACACAACATGGCCGAATGGTGACAACCACCATTACATTGAGTTTTACCCTGGGTTACACATAGAACCATGAACTTAGATGTAGAAGACCACATGAGATTGTGCATGATTGACTCATATTACTAGGTGTCCGTGCCGGGATTTGAACCCAGGAACTCTCATTTCCAAGTCATGCGCTCTACCAATGAGGCTACCCAACAGACACAAGACGTACTGGAAACAACACACACATTCAGTGGACTGCTTGGTAAATGGTGCATTTATATAGTGCCTTTATCCAAGGCGCTTTACATAGATTGTGCATCACATTCACCCATTCACACACACATTCATACACTGATGGCAGTGGGACAGGGACACATCGACACTAACTCTGCAGGAGCCCGGGATCGAACCGGCAACCTTGTGGTTACCATCCGGTTACTCTACCTCTGAGCCACTACCGCTCCTTAAATATGCACAAATAAGCCATAGAAACATGGAAGAAATACATCATGTGATTGTGGAAACACAGCAGGGTTTTTGGAGACCCTTTGTATTGTCAGCAGTGGGACTTGAACCCTCAATCTTGTGTTCCGAAGTCAGGCACCCTACCGACTGAGCTATCCAGGCACAATGATTTGCTTAGTTGTTGTCATCAATGAAACAACCCAACAACACGCCACCAAGCAGTAAGCAATATGAACAATATGCACAATTCAGCAGTCCGAGGGTGGAGCTTAGTGGTCAAAGTGACAAATGGAAACAAGTTCCACATGCTTATTCCTCTCACACAATCTGGCACAATGTACTTGCTCCAGTGTTGCCAGAGAGAAACAAGCAGAAGAAGACTCTTCACAAACGAGCAACTTTCATTGGCTTATAAAAACGTCATTTTTTTGATGAAAACAAATTTGCTTCTGAAGTTTTGTCCGGATGGGGCCAAAGTTCTCATGTAGCAGGTGTCATGCAAATTGATCAAAAATCCAGGCATAAAATCAGACATGAGCATTTTTCAAACTGCTTAAAATGGCAGACACTCTGGGGGTGGAGCTTACCAGTCGAAATTACAGATGTGTTCCACATGAATCAAGGAACGTGTAGAAACAAGTCCCATGATTTTAAGCCAAACGAAGCCTGAGTTATGCTTGTTCAAATGTTTCAGTTTCAAAGAATTGCTATAGCGCCCCCATTTGAGCGATTGGAGCAAGACTGGTTTTAGTGCTATTTGGCATCCCCCTCTACAAAACTGTAAAATCCCAGAAGCAGATTACGTTGCATGTGTAGATTAGGGGCAATAGAAGAATTTTCACAAACGAGCAATTTTCATTGGCTCGTAAAAACATCATTTTTTTCCACTAAAAACATGATTCACACCCATTCCATGTTTGTATGGCTCCAAAGTTCATGTGTAGGTCATTGTTATGCATTTTGATCAAAGATTGTAGGAGAAGAGACATTTTAACTGTTTTACATATAATTCAAGATGGCAGTTCATCTAAAGGTCAGAGGTGAAAAGTCAGAATACAAAAGTTGTTTGACATAAGCAGACGCATAAGTGAATATAAGTTACATTTCTGAGAGACGAGCAGTTCATGAGTTATGAGTGTTTAAAGTTTGCAATTTCAGTTGAGTGCTATAGCGCCACCATTTGACCAGTGGTCACAGGCTTCGCATCATCACCGTTGGCATCACCCTCTACCAGATTACCAATTTTCGCGAAAACCGACTGCACGGTTCAGCCAGAACAGCTATTTCTGGTGGAAGGAGAAAAAAAGAGACAGAATCAAGAAGGTATCAAGGTCCACTTCGTGGACTGCTTGATCCCTTAACAAGAACAGTGGTTTTCATGGCATCTAGTGATCACATCACTAATTAGGATTATATTGTTGGTTTGGAGCAGAAACCTGATTCAAACCTTTTCATGTTTTTGCTTTGTTGCTTTGCTTTTGTTGCTTTGTAAACGAATGGCCCTTTTTCTGCTGGGTGGCTTTGTAAAGAAAAAATAAATAAATAAATAACACTGATTACAGAACTGCACTTATCATAACAACTCACTCTCTGTTAGTAGAAGTACAAATACTGTAGCATTGTGATCAGTGGCTGGTGTGGAGGATGTGTTTCATCCAGGCTGCTATCTGATCACACTGACATGGATACAGTGTTGCCAACTTGGCGCATTTGTCACTATATTTTGCTTTTTTTCAGACCCCCCTAGCGCCAAAATTAGTGAAAAACTCCTGGCGGAAAATCTAGTGCTTTTTTGTTGGTGAGTTGAAGCGAAATTGGTTGACAGGCGCCAGAGATAAAACCCTCGTTTTTCACCATTTTTCCTCCTATGATAGAGTCCTCTTTCCTTCCTAGAAAGGACCATTGGGAACCAAATGGACCCTTATAGTTCTGTAATTTAACTCTTGAGAGCGTTAAAATGAAACTCTTGAGAGCGTTAAAATGAAACCAAATGGACCCTTACGGGTCCATTTGGTTTCATTTTACGCTCTCAAGAGTTAAATTATATTCAAACATCTAAATTACTTAATTTCTAAGAATCTACACATTTTCAAAATATAGAAGATTCTCCTAAATTAGTCAGAGAGACTAAACTCACCATCAAAATGCAGAATAAATAGTGGGACCTGGTATGAAAATGGTTGAAAACCCACTGCTCTAGTGCATTCTAGTGCATTTTGGAAGTGCCACTAGTGCATTTTGGATTTTGGCAGTTGGCAACACTGCATGGATACAGTTCTTACACTTATACATGTGTTGATTCTCTGATCCCACATCAGATATTTATCACACACATTAGTGATAGGTTTGATAATAAATGAAATGAATGAAATACCACAGTTTAATAATTTAATTCAGTGTTTTTTTTTTTACAACAGGGCCCAGTATTTAATCAGCATTTCAGCCACAGACCAAGGGAAATGTTAGAATGGATATAAATAAGTAAAACAGTGATCTGGCATATGGCTGGATATTGTATTTGAACACAAGATTTGTTTTTGTGTCTTAAAATTGCAAATACAATGCAAATATTAAAATTAAAATTGCAAAAAAATGCCAATACATTACCAATTCTTTCCATTGCACATCAATATAATACAGCGGTTGACACTAAGGTCTCTGAGGCACTTGCCCATTGCACTTGCCCCCCAAAATATATTGTAAATTTTGCAAAATTTGCATTGAAGTTTACTTTCTACTTGGATGCTTTAAATATGTCCTTTTGCAGTTGAAGCCTGTTTTGTTTAAGTCACAATCAGCAGTAAATATTCAACTTGTAAGCTAAATCAGTGTAAATCACTGGTTCCAGCAAAATGATAGTTTGGAACGAAATGGCAGAGAAATAGGAGAGATAGCTAGAAAGCAGGGAAAGATACAGAAGCAGAGCACAATGACCACCTTCAAGACAAATATATCTTGTGTTGTGTTATAGCTCACTAAGTCACATACTTGCCCGATTGGGCAACCAGGTAGCAGTCTTCACTTGTCCAACCATTTTTTTTACTTGCCCTGGGCAAGCAGGCAAGTGTTAGTGTCAAGTCCTGTAATACAAAGTCAAACGATATAATATGTTATATGTTCTGTTATACATACATAACGATATACTTTTTTTATTTTTATTAAAATGATTTCAATGTTAGTATGTTGTAACACCCCTAAGGGGGAAGGATCAACCACCTGGGGGGAGATCTCCATCCCTGACAATGTCGTGCCAAACAAAACACTGACGAGAAACGCAGTCAACAAAGGTAACTGTGACCTTGGGTTGCAACAACAGACTGAAACATGCACTCAACATCCCACAAGTCCCCACCTGAAGGTACACGACACGTGCACTTCTCTGAGGCACGTTTACGCACACACAAAAACAACTGACAAAGTCGCACACACACACACACACACACACACACACACACACACACACACACACACACACACACACCACACACACACACACACACACACACACACACACACACACACACACGCGCACACGCACACGCACACGCACACGCACACGCACACACACAAACACTCCCACCCGGTACAGCCACTAACCCTGACTTGGAATAATTGTCGCCCGCTGTGTTACAGCACCTCAAAAAGACAACGCTTCCCCTCGGCTCTGGAGCATTTGCATATTCATAATTTAAGCGAGGGTAGCAGCTGGCTAATTGGCACGTGGAAAACACTTTGAATAACAGTTCACATGAGGAACGGCAGCGTGATTGAAATGAACCTGGGGAACAGATAGCAGCACAACGAGGTAACGCAGGAATGGAAATGAGCTGGTGAGGACACAGAGGGGGTTTTGGGGTGTGGGGTGGGGGGGTATGGGGGTGTGGGGGGGCATGGGGGTGGGGGTTGGTGTTGGGTGGCAAAAGTGATAATAGCAGTCAGATCAGAAGCAGCCAAGCATTCACTTTACATCAGAGGTTCCCAACCACCAGTGTGTGTGTGTGTGTGTGTGTGTGTGTGTGTGTGTGTGTGTGTGTGTGTGTGTGTGTGTGTGTGTGTGTGTGTGTGTGTGTGTGTGTGTGTGTGTGTGTGTGTGTGTATACTGTATATTATTTACCCCCAAAAAGTGGTGGGTGGATGGGGGGGAATGGGAAAGGAATTTGGGGAGAAAATATACAAAACAAAAAACAAAGAGTTGAACACATCATGCATACACTGACACTGACACTGACCCTCTTTGAATAAAAAAATTATAAAAACTCTAACTGGAATTTCATTTAAACTACTATGAATCAGGGAATAAAGTTCTCAGTCCCGGGGACTGAAGGTTTCCTAATAGGGCTCATTTAATCACTACAGATTTGCAAAAAAAAAATCGTTTCAGTCTTGAGATGTTGTGGAGCGTTTTAAGTCCTTAAAGATACATCTGCATCTGATGTCAAAAAAGATGCTGTGTATTAGAGTTTTCAAACTCTGCCCGAACCCGAACAGGCCCAACCTGACATTTAGGGCCGGGTAGGGCCGAAAATCTATCCTAATCAATAGGGCCGGGTGAAAAATAATATAATGAATTATTTTACTATAGTAAGAATAATAGTTATTTTCTGTATTTACCTATCATGAAGATGGTGCTGATTGCCATTTCATTTTTAATGTAGCGAATTCTCAAATTTTGCCCAAACCCGACAGTTTAGGGCCGGGTAGGGCCTAAAATCTATTCCATTTAGTAGGGCCTATAGGGTCTGAACTGTTAGGGCCGGTTAAGGCCAGTTAAGGCCAGGCCTTAATTTTCAGGCCCGTTGAGATCTTTACTGTGTGTGCCAGTAGCAGGGCAGGAAAAAGGAACAAACGATGTGTGACTCCGTCAGTCAGTCCATCGGTGTACCAAAAAACAAACCCCCAGCAGCTCCTGGATCGATAAATAGCATCGGTGCATCATGAAACCACGTCCTCAGAGTCCATCACACATGTCCCTACAGTCCTCTAGCAGTGCCACAGAGCAGAGTGTTAGCCGCTCTGCTCCCAGGGCTGCAGTTACTCTGTTTTAATGGACTGACATTCAAAACCCAACGAGTCCCACTGGCCTTCATGAACCAGACTGGATGGGAGGGGTTGATGGTGGAGAAGGGCGTAAAGAGAAAAGCTACTGTGAATCTGTACCTGCATTCTGGTTAGACAGACAGACGGACGGATAAAAGAATTCATTCTATCAACACATATGACGTGTGTCAGGTGCTCACTGGTCTCATAAAACCCTACAAGCCCTCCCATGCACTCCGATCAGCTGACACTGGGAAGGTGGCAGTACCCCCGCTAAAAAAAAAAAAAAAAAAAAAAAAACACACACGCACACCCAAGCTCTTCTCCCTCCTGGCTCCAAAACTATGGAATGAACTTCCCACCACAATCAGAACCGCAGACTCACTACCTATCTTCCACCGCAGTCTGAAAACACCTCTTCAGACTCCATCTCAGCCCATAGCACTTGTATTACATACCAACTATATAAGCAGTGACTTATAGGAGGTCTAATGTATTACCATATTTTAGTGCTTACATTGTATATTGTACAATTACATTACAATTTAAGTTACAAGTTAAATTGTAAGTTACAGTTACAATATTCTGCTTAAATTCTAAAATTTTACTTTGTAAATCCCTCTGGAATAAATTGTAAATTGTCCTATTAGTGAGATCTGTTAAGTAGGTTATACTGCAGCTGACAATGAAACCAGTCATGTAACATAACAACATAACACTCCAACTGCTTATTATGACAACATCTCATGGTCATCGTTTAGCTGTCAATACACTGGCGTTGTAGTAAAAAAAAAACACAGCATATTGCACACTATAGATGGCTGTCAAAACATGTTTTGACAGAATCTAATAGTACTAATCACAAGTGTTCAGATGCATCACTTAAGTAAAGTATACTCAATAGTCAAGTATACTCAATGTAGAGTAGGCATACATGTAAAGTAGCAACCGTTACCCATTATGCAAAGTTTCCAAGATACAGTATACTGCAGGGGTTTTCAACCTTTTTGACGCCAGGGACCACTATTTATTCAGGATTTGAGTCACGGACCACCATTTGAGGACATTTTAGCATCACAGACGCCAAAACTAAAGATTTCTTTTGCTTTTGACCACATTTCCAGGCTGGATTTGGGAAACAAAACAAGCAAAACATACATTCCAAAATGGTTAATTCAGATGATAAATATTTTATTTTTAACTCTTGAGAGTGTAAAAATGAAACCAAATGGACCCTGGCGGGTCCATTTGGTTTCATTTTTACACTCTCAAGAGTTACATTTGGTTAAACAACTTAGCTGGGGACCACCTGGAACCCTCTCAAGGACCACTGGTGGTCCCCGGACCACCGGTTGAAAACCCCTGGTATACTGTATATAAACTACTGTAGAAGGCCTTGAGACACAGTGAGCTTGTAGATTTACAACATACCATTTTCAAATGGCAGTAACTGGGTCATGTAGCCTATATATATGTTTTGTAATAATAATCATCATAATCTACAGGGTTGAATTGTTGTTGTGAAAATGACCAAATGGTGGGCAGCAGCCCACGGAAATACCTCCTCATCTACATTCACTGTGCACAGGCAGCATATTAGCAATATGACATGTTCTTTCTTAAATATGATCCTTTTTTCAATATTGATTTCACAGTTCCGGCTTGATGAGTATTACGGAGGGATTGGATTTCTCCGGGGTCTAGCCCTTGTTTTATGCATGAGGCGCATCCTGAACTAATGCCGCTCTGGACGAAAAGCCATCTCTGGGAAAACCAAACCTTAATGCTGTCATCTGAAGCCTGGTTTATTGCACATTGATTCACATGGCTTCCATCTATGGCTTCATGATGAGCCTGTCGGGTAGAAAGAGGACCTCACATCGCCGGGTGCCATTATTGCACAAAAGCAACAAAAAAAACAACTGATGCACTGTACAGTGTAGGTTGGCTATTTCCAAATGACTGACTGAAGTATTTTACTTGACTGAAGTAGTTTACTTGTATGTTTTACAATAATAATAATCAAAATTTGCAAAGTAAAGATTTATTGTTCTGGGGTGTAAATAATTGTTCTTGATGTCTGGGAAAGGAGTTGGCTTAGGGCATCTGGTTAGGATGCCTCTCGAGCGTCTCCCTCGGTGCATTCCCCATTGGGAAGGAGACCCCGGGGAAAATCAAGGACCACATGGAGGGATTACATCGACAAATTCTTATTTTGAACAATGTTTTGCCAGTTTATTATCTCTCCTAAATTGTGGAGTGGTAGAATCCTTAGTTCTACCACTTTTTCAAGTGACATGTTCAAATACTGGACTGTGATTGGGTAAAAGAGTGGTAAATAGGACAATCCTTAGTTTGGAGGTTTGGAGAGAATAAACCCAACATCAAATGCTGGTCCTCCCTGTCTAAAATGCAGAATAAATAGTGGTCCCCTGGTATGAAAAACGTTGAAAACCCCTTGTAAGCAGACAGTAACTACTGCTGTATTTTTTTCTGATGTGCAGCCTTTTTTCTTTTCCAGAGAGTCATGGCAGTGCTGATGACTAAAACCATCCAGTCTGTCATGCAACGCTCCACACACCATATAACACTCCTTCTGTACCGGATTCTATCTAATCCATCCCACACCATGACACCTCCTCCAGTCTCTCTCTCTCTCTCTTAGGAGGAGGGGTGGTTATTTCTTCAGTTTCCATAGAAACGAGCCTTCACCTCAGGTGTTCTCACACAGATGTGTGTGTGTGTGTGTGTGTGTGTGTGTGTGTGCGTGCGTGTGTGTGTGTGTGCGTGCGTGTGTGTGTGTGTGTGTGTGCGTGTGTGTGTGTGTGTGTGGTCTCTGATCAGTTGCTCATCAGCCTTTTACGGCCCCCTCAGATGGAAATGGAAACGGATGTTGGGGGGTCTGCCATGTGTACAGGGACACATCATCAACTCCCAGCATCCTGGGCTGTCGCTGTTTATCACCGCTTCCCCAAGCTCCTAAACTTACATCTTTCACATATGGAGATGACGGGAGCACAGTGGTTAGTGCTGTCGCCTCAAAGCTAGAAGGTCCTGGGTTCGATTCCCGCTAGGGACGCTGCTGTGGGTGCTGCCGTCCCTAGCGGCATCAGCGCCCATACCCGAGGTGTGGTAGGTGAAAGGCCCTTTCTGTGTGGAGTTTTCATGTTGCATGTTCATGTTCAACATGTGAGACACCCTCACATGTTCTGCCCGTGTCCCCTAGGGTAGATACCCTCACATGTTCTGCCCGTGTCCCCTAGGGTAGACACCCTCACATGTTCTCCCCGTGTCCCCTAGGGTAGATACCCTCACATGTTCTCCCTGTGTCCCCTAGGGTAGATACCCTCACATGTTCTGCCCGTGTCCCCTAGGGTAGATTCCCTCACATGTTCTCCCTGTGTCCCCTAGGGTAGGTACCCTCACATGTTCTCCCCGTGTCCCCTAGGGTAGATACCCTCACATGTTCTCCCCGTGTCCCCTAGGGTAGATACCCTCACATGTTCTCCCCGTGTCCCCTAGGGTAGATACCCTCACATGTTCTCCCCGTGTCCCCTAGGGTAGATACCCTCACAAAAACATGCAGTAATCTTGGGCTTTAGACTGCCTCCCCCTGGCCAGCTGGGGCGCCTGATGGAGGGGACAGGAACTGGTTGGAATAACGTGTTCCTTCCACTGCGCTACGTCCAGCCAGGGAAACTCCCCCCTGTAATGTGAAAAGAAGGCAGCTTGGACTCCTCATGCATTGAAGGAAGCATGGAGCAAGTCCGCTGCCTCCCCAGGTTGGTGGAGGATGTGTAGAGCCCAGGATCACATTAAGAATTGTCACTGGGTGGAAAAAATGGTTTGAAGACCACTGTGCTATACATCCCCACCCTCACCCCCCCAAAAAATGAAAACCTCCAAAAATAAAAGGTAGAGCACATCCTATGTGAATAGATAGCGAGCCAAAAGTACACAGACATTTCCATTCCTTCATCAGACCAAAACGAGAGGGAAACCTCTAGAAAGTATTACAGATGGGATGACATTTGGGAGATGGAGAAGAATAAACAAAAAAATTAAACTGAACGTCTGAACGAACGGATCTATCTCGCTTTTAGTTTTTGTAATATGTTAATCAAGTCAGTTTTGATTAGCTGAAGAGTGAGAACATTTTCCATCCCATAGCTGGAAGTGACGGGTCGTTGCCATAGCAACCAGACCAACGTTAAAAGAAAGCTGCCATAGGATTCAACAAGTATAGGGGTTCGTATTTATACGGAGCTGGCAAAAAATAAGAATTAAGCAGTGTAAAGGGGTCCTACTAATTGCACCAAAGTACCCAAAAGTACCCAAAAGTACCCAAATGTACCCAAAAGTACCCAAAAGTATACCCAAAAGTACCCAAAAGTACCCAAAAGTAAACCCAAAGGTACCCAAAAGTACCCAAAAGTACCCAAAAGTAAACCCAAAGGTACCCAAAAGTACCCAAAAGTACCCAAAAGTAAACCCAAAGGTACCCAAAAGTACCCAAAAGTACCCAAAGGTACCCAAAGGTACCCAAAAGTACCCAAAAGTAAACCCAAAGGTACCCAAAAGTACCCAAAAGTACCCAAAAGTACCCAAAAGTACCCAAAAGTAAACCCAAAGGTACCCAAAAGTACCCAAAAGTACCCAAAAGTAAACCCAAAGGTACCCAAAAGTACCCAAAAGTACCCAAAAGTAAACCCAAAGGTACCCAAAAGTACCCAAAAGTACCCAAAAGTAAACCCAAAGGTACCCAAAAGTACCCAAAAGTACCCAAAAGTAAACCCAAAGGTACCCAAAAGTACCCAAAAGTACCCAAAAGTAAACCCAAAGGTACCCAAAAGTACCCAAAAGTACCCAAAAGTACCCAAAAGTAAACCCAAAGGTACCCAAAAGTACCCAAAAGTACCCAAAAGTAAACCCAAAGGTACCCAAAAGTACCCAAAAGTACCCAAAAGTAAACCCAAAGGTACCCAAAAGTACCCAAAAGTACCCAAAAGTAAACCCAAAGGTACCCAAAAGTACCCAAAAGTACCCAAAAGTACCCAAAAGTAAACCCAAAGGTACCCAAAAGTACCCAAAAGTACCCAAAAGTAAACCCAAAGGTACCCAAAAGTACCCAAAAGTACCCAAAAGTACCCAAATTGGCTGGAAGAGAATTGGCTGGAAACTGGAGGGGGGAAAGAATATATAACAACTTAGTATAACGGGCAACATACGGTAACAGCTAGAGCATTATCTATGATATAGATCTATTATCTGTAAATACAAGTTGATTTTATATGCTTAAGGACCACTTCACCCATTTTAACATATATTCATATAATTGGTCCTCACTGTAGCACTGTATAGTATAGTATTTTTCACATGATAACTACCTAGTAATAGTATGTATTAGATGTATTTGATGTATTATGTTGTCTCTACTGTACTCTTTCCTAGTGTAAGTCGCTCTGGATTAAGAGCATCTGTTAAATACCTAAATTGTAAATTGTCACTGATCCTCATTATAGGCCCCATTTCTGTAATTTCAGTTTGTGTCGCAGACTCGTAGAGGATTGCTGTGGACAGAAACCTCCATACAAGTGACATCATGGGTAGGCAGGTTTTGCGATTGTAAAATATAATATTTTTAATGTATGTAATATTAATGTAGAACCTCTATTAAATATGTTGATTTGTTAATTTATGTTTTTTGCTAGAACAATGGCTTTTATTTCAGCATGCTAATTGCCTTAAAAAAAAAAAAAAAAAAAAAAAAAAAAAACACTGTAGCTACTATTGGCATGGAATCCAAATTCATGATGTCACTAGTAGGCAAGCTTCTGAACTGTCCACATCCCACCAATGAGACACAGTGAGTAGGCAGAAATTCATTTTTGTTATTAAAAAAAGAAAAGAAAAAAAAATCACGAATAAAGCATGTATTACATACTCACCAGGTGGGTAATAGCTCTGGATAGGAGTGCCAAGTACAGCAGTGAGAGCAAGGATGTGGTTCATATCAGAATAACTCCCCAGTGAGGCTGTTGTAGACAGGTAGCTTTCATAGTCATCCAGTATAAAGCAGGGGTTGTCCCCGGAAAGGTGAGCAGTAGTTCTGGTTCTTTGTGTCATACCAGGTGGAATGCTCTGCCATTTCAAGTACTGTAAGAAGTCTCAGAAGTATATGGTGGGCTTCTGAGCCAAAACGTGCAGCAGAAATGGCACGATACAAACAATTCCCATCAGCCCCTGTCTTCAGTGGTCTGTAGTCAGACGTGAGACTTGGTTGGTATTTTTGCAGAATGTTCAGTGAGGTAGAGTCAGTACAGGCCTGTTGACTGTGGGACGAGCACTCTGGGAGCTTGACTCCATAATGCCTTAGCAAAGCTTTTTCATTTTTGCATTTCTTTTGTATTTCCTCTACTCCTGAAGCACTCAATATTCTTTGAAGACATCTTTCAAAAAAAAAGGGTTGCTTCACACACTTGGTGCAGATGAAATCCATATCTGTGGCTAGCCATGACTGTGCCTGACTTTCATTCATACAGCATGAAGCATGGTAAAGAAACTTACATTCTTGGCACTGAAGTGATGCAGTTTTGCTGCAAGATTTGTTGCAAACACCACATAATTGACTTGATGTAGCATTAGCCTTGCCCTTGACTTTTCTTGGAGCCATAGCTGTAACTTGTACAGTAGAAAGTCTAGATGACAATATAGCTTAAGTTAACCCATAGGGGGCGGGAACGCGGGCTTGCAATTCTCCCTTATTGAGCGGGTGCGCTGTGCTGTAAATAGACCTTAGTGGGCGGGAACACCAATACGTGTTTCTGCTGTTTTTCAGCCGTTTCCGGGCCGATAGCCAATCAAATGCAGCATAAATCGATGACGTATGGCTCCCTGGGTATCGCAAATGCATTTCCGGATTTTTTCATTCCTTGGTTTAGAGTATATATTAAATAGAGAGATACCCGAGCTCCCCTCTCATCCACTTGCATTGAGTTGCTCACTCGCCTCAAGGTTTCCTCAGGGTGGTGGGTGTTCTCTCTACTCTATACATACTCTAAGGTGTTTTGGCCGGTAGCAACATTAGCATGTCGGAGAAAAGGATCGAAGGATCGAAGATATTCCGTGCGAGGATGATATTTATGATACTTTTGGGTACCTTTGGGTACCTTTGGGTTTACTTTTGGGTACTTTTGGGTACCTTTGGGTACTTTTGGGTACCTTTGGGTTTACTTTTGGGTACTTTTGGGTACTTTTGGGTACCTTTGGGTTTACTTTTGGGTACTTTTGGGTACTTTTGGGTACTTTTGGGTACCTTTGGGTTTACTTTTGGGTACTTTTGGGTACTTTTGGGTACCTTTGGGTACTTTTGGGTACCTTTGGGTTTACTTTTGGGTACTTTTGGGTACTTTTGGGTACCTTTGGGTTTACTTTTGGGTACTTTTGGGTACCTTTGGGTACCTTTGGGTTTACTTTTGGGTACTTTTGGGTACTTTGGGTACTTTTGGGTACCTTTGGGTTTACTTTTGGGTACTTTTGGGTACCTTTGGGTACTTTTGGGTACCTTTGGGTTTACTTTTGGGTACTTTTGGGTACTTTTGGGTACCTTTGGGTTTACTTTTGGGTACTTTTGGGTACTTTTGGGTATACTTTTGGGTACTTTTGGGTACATTTGGGTACTTTTGGGTACTTTTGGGTACTTTGGTGCAATTAGTAGGACCCGTGTAAAGTATCTAAGTACTCAAGTTCTGTATGTAGACATCATCAACTAATTTTATTATTCCTTAAAGTAGACATCTGGAGCTGTCTTTGGATAGCATTCAATTGCACACATTCACAACAGAGGATTTTCTATAAATTATAGAGCTGAACGTAATGGGAGCAGGCCTAGCTTTTCTGCTAATCTGTCAAAGAATTAATTATACTGTATGTACAATGTTTTCAATCGTCTACATACTTCTGCCCCACTACATTTAGTAAAATACTGTACTTTTACTCCACAACAATCACATGAAAACTTTAGCTATAGACTACAATATAACTGCAGTATGGATACTTTTATTTAAGTAAAACCTGTGAGTACTTCTTCCATCACTGATCCGGACATGTAACACCAATAGCCTTACAGTTTTTCATCGTTTTGAGGTTTTTCGAAAAATGACTAAAAATGACGAAATCTGGCAAAATCGCAAGGCTATAGCCTTATGGTCTTGCACAGCATGCCATTTTTCATCATTTTTAGCGTCTTTGAGCATTTTCGAAAAATGTCGAAATTTCGAAAAACCGAAAGGCCTTATGGTTTTTCATCGTTTTGAGGTTTTTCGAAAAATGACAAAAAATGACGAAATCTGGCAAAAACGCAAGGCTATAGCCTTACGGTCTTGCACAGCATGCCGTTTTTCATCATTTTGAGCATTTTCGAAAAATGTTGAAATTTCGAAAAACCGCAAGGCTATAGCCTTACGGTTTTTCATCGTTTTGAGGTTTTTCGAAAAATGACGCAGCCCCCCATCCCCCCCCCCCCCCACACACACACACACACACACAAAACACACACACAGACATACACGTTCCATGTGAAAGCATCCTCTTCCACAGGGCTCCAGATTGACTCCACCCTCACACGGGGAGCATTGAGGCGTTATCAGCAGACAACAACAAAGCATCCAGATTAGTGTTTGTTGTTGTGAGAAGCAGCGCTGTGCTGCGGCGCCGTAACTCTCCTTCATGAACGTCTAATCACAAAGTCAAGGCGTGGCATATTGTTGTCCCTTCAAACCCACCGCTGGGTGTCCTTGGCACGTGTGGCGTCAAAGAAGGAACAGTCGTTGCCCTTTTGTCGCCATGCACACACACACACACCAATGGCATGTTTTGTTTTGTTTTTTTTTTTTTTCTTACTAAAGCCCCGGACTGCAAAACACATGTTTTGCCACACGTGACCACCACACTGTGCTCTACGCTGGGGAGAAAGGATGACGCATTGCTACAGTTAAAAGGATCCCTGGCTAATAAGATAAACATCGCTTATAACCTTATACTTTCTCTATATAACTAAAATAAACAAATAAAAACACCATTGGCATCTTATTTCTTTCATAAATAGAGAATATTTCACTCAACAGGAACTGCTCCTGGCGCAGGATGATGATGTCACATGTCCTTGTGTGGTCTAGCTCTATGGAATATATGGATGAACAAGCACATGTGACATCATCATCCTGCAACCGGTGGCACCACCTATTGAGTGAAGGATTCTATATTTATGAAAGAAATAAAGTATTGAAGGTGTTTTTATCTGCATGTTTTAGTTATAGAAGGCAAGTATAGCGTTTTAAGGCATATTTGTCTTATTAGCCAGGCCCACCCAGAGAGAGGCTTCAAATTGAGCTCCTGTCTTCCACCAGCACAAGGTGGACTAGAGGTTCAGAATCTACCTGACTGACACCAAAGCCCTGACCTTTAGCATATGATAAAGAAACAAGGATAGTGCACAGAGGCGTGTCACGGTCTCCTGTGGGAGGTTTGCACATGCTCAGTGGGAACAGGAACTGCGATGATGGAATGTTCCAGCAGAGGTGCTTAGAGTTGCTGACCCTGAACTGAAATAATGAAAAATATAAAAAAGAAAATACAACAAGGCTTCTGTTTTTATTTTAATTAGCATATCAATTTAACAACTGTGTGGAAAAAATGTTGTTTATAACAGACTGAAAGACACAGACAATTATCTTAACTAAATGAAAACATTTTTGTATATTTTTCTTGCTTTGATTGTAGTGTTTATGAAATGACTACGAATCAGTAATGATTGTAGTAACTTTTTATGTTTATGAAATGACTACGAAACATGGATACTGTTCATTCAATTGCAGCGGATGATATAAAACATTTGAAAAAGAAGAGTAAAACAAGCCACTTTCTCTTGAAACTCTTGAAAGTGCCACTTTGAAGAGTTTGCATATATGACGTAATGTTCCATATGGGATCTAATTAAGTGTGTGTTAAAACGTGCCAAAAATTCATGAATAAATGAACGCCGTTCACGATTTTTCAAAAGAAAATCAAAAAATAGCAGCTGCTGGAGCTCAAAGCGCAGCGTGTATCTGCGTTTGAACTGCTGTTCTAAACCAACCACTGTTGAAAAATATAAATCCTAAGAGATTTCTCAAAACAGTTAACGGTCGCTGTTAACTTAAGACACGATCCTAAGGGACTTGCTAGAATAGTGTGCGTGTGTTCGTGCACGCGCGTGTGTGTGTGTGTGTGTGTGTGTGTGTGCGTGGACTCACAAATGGTCATTTAGCATTCCGCTAGTCAGCACAAGCCATTAAGTGCACAGAGGGAGAACGGGAAAATAAACAAAACATTTTTCGCCACGGGCAATTTCACATGCAGCACATCGCTGTGGAAGCACAAGCAACTTGGAAATAATCACCTCACCAGCCAAACAGATAGGCTTGCTATTATTATTTTTCTCCCCCCAAAAAAACTCCAAACAAACCGAGACCCGGGCCTTCTCAACTCACCCGGTGCCATTTGCGCCTTTTTGACACCTATTTTCTTATGTTTCTCCACAGTGGTGGTGACGCCTTTTCTAAAAACAATAATAAAACAAAAACATTAGGGGAATAAACTAGCGGGGGACGTCCGCTGGCCTAGCGGCCCAGGCCACATATAGCCAGAAGGCTATTCATCATTTTAGGACAAGAACCGAGACACCCACATGGGTCTTCTGTAGTGAATCATGTCCATGATGCATTTGATTTGTTCTGGTATTATTATTATTTTTGTTCCTTCTGATGTGTATCTGATGTGAATGCACATACTACAGTGTTTTTTCAACTTTTTTGATACCAGGGCCCATGACCGCATTTGACCGGACATAACAGGACATTTTAGCCCCACAGACGCCAAAACTAAAGATTTATTTTTCTTTTGTCCACAATTCCATATGGGAAAAAACGTTATATGCGAACTCTTGAAAGTGGCACCTTTCATACAATCGTTATGTAACAGAATAAAGTTACTATACTGTAAGACGCATAGTATTTTTTGTAAAGTGAAACATGTACAAAACATATATAATTTTGTGATTTATAAGAATTCTATATGACATACAAAACCGATCATTGTATTTTTTGTAAAGTGGCTTGTATGAAAGATGCTACTTTCAAGAGTTCAAATATATATATATATATATATATATATATATATATATATATATATATATATATATATATATATATATATATATATATATATATATATATATATATATATATATATATATATATTTTTTTTTTTTTTTTTTTTTTTTTTCCTATGAGATACCAGGCTGGATTTGGGAACAAAAACAGTCAAACATACAGATCAAAATGACCATTAATCTTCTACATTCTCTAGTTGTGTAGACGTGGGGCTAATTCACATGATGAATATTTTAACTCTTGAGAGTGTAAACATGAAACCAAATGGACCCGCAAGGGTCCATTTGGTTTCATGTTTACACTCTCAAAGAGTTACACCTGGTTAACCAACATTCCCATCATTCAGCCTGGGGACCACCTGGAATCCTCTCAAGGACCACTGGTGGTCCCCAGACCACTGGTTGAAAAAACACTGACCTAGTACACTCCAATCTGTGATCTCCGGACCCTTTTTCAGTCCTGTTCATAAAAATAAAAAATTAAATAAATAAATACAACTATCCCACCTTTTCAGGAGGGAAAAATACAGTAGCTATTCACAGCAGATGACTGACAGCCTCGAAAATGAAATGTATGGTCCTATTTCTTTTTTCCCCACATATATATAAAAGGGAGGCTGGGTAATGTTAGATCCTGAGTGACAGGACCTTTACAAGGCGGTGCTGTCTGTACCTGTGAGTGACATCCCCCCCCAGGAAGTGACAGGTCCCCAGAGCAACGTCCTTATATGGGCAACTGCTCCGTAGACACATTATCTAGATGCAGGGATGTCAAACTCTAAAACACAGCAGGCCAAAATAGAAAATTTGGTACAAGTCGAGGGCTGGTGCCGCCAGACTGTTTTCAAACTTTTTGATACCAGGGTGCACTATTTATTCAGAATTTGAGCTACGGACCACCATTTTAGCCCCACAGCCCATATGAAAAAAAAAAAAAAAAAAAAAAAAAAACTTCATATGAACTCTTGAAAGTGGCACTTTTCATACAAGCCACTTTACAAGAAAAATACTATGGATCTTATATCTGTTTCGTATGTCATATATAATTCTTATAAATTACAAAATTATATATGTTTCACTTTACAAAAAATACTATGATCTAGACTATGTATTTGTCAAATCAAATACATAGTGTGCCAAAAGAGAAAAATTGGTGCAATTAATCGAGGGCCGGTGCCGCCAGACTGTTTCAACACACAGGGCACTGGTTTACGAGGACGTCCCGAAAATCAGTGTCTTCAAAACGATTGTCCCTTAATAGCAAGATGAATGCAAAGATGAAACGGCATGTATTCAAAGCTGAAAATTAACGCCTTGGCCTTGAGTTTGACATACTATGTGATCTAGAGCTATAGGAGCTTGTGAACCTGCTGTTTCTTTGAAAGATTGTGGCGTTTTGAGATTCCATGCACTGAATGCAAATGCATAGAATGCACCGAAATGTGCATAGAATGCATATCCAAGACATTGCAGTTAACTCTTAGAGAGATTAGTAGAAAAGATATAGGGCTCACTCCCATTGTCAATTTATGCAAATGAATGACATCCAAAGACAGCTTAAGGCAGGGGTGGGTCATTATTTTTCCCAAGGGGCCAAATGAGATACATAAAATATTGTGGAGGGCCAAGACTAAAGGCTGAACTAAAGTCTGCGTTGTAATTTAATTTCAAGACAAAAGTAAGAGTAGGACCAAACTTTTTGATACTGGGGCCCTCTATTTATCTAGTATTTGAGCCACAGAGGACAGAGGATTTGATGACATTTTAGCCCCACAGACGCCAAAACTAAAGATTTATTTTGTTTTTGTTCACAATTTCAGGCTGGGTTTGGGAAACAAAACATGCAAACATGGATAAAAAATGACGATGAATTTTAACTCTTGAGAGTGTAAACATGAAACCAAATGGACCCGCAAGGGTCCATTTGGTTTCATTTTTACGCTCTCAAAGAGTTACATCTGGTTAACCCACTCCCCATATTTAACTGGAACTCTCTCAAGGACCACCGGTGGTCCCCGGGCCGGTCAGAGTCAGCCAAAGGGCCGCATTTGGCCCCCGGGCCGCATAATGCCCAGGTATGGCTTAAGGTGTCTACTTTAAGGGAAAACATAAAAATTGATGATGAGTTGATGATGTGTTTCAGTTTTTTTTTAATACTTTTGAGAAAACAGTCTGTATTTTCAAATATCACTGTTTCCAGGGCTCATTTAGAGATAAATGTATTTAAAGTTATTTAATTTATCAATTATAGTTGTGAAGTTCGTGAGATGTTTCTGCGTTTTGTTTTCCAAAAGCTGTGGTAAATCTGTTAAGGAGTTAATTAATCAAAGTTGGTATAAATTTAAATGCATATCAATACTTGACCCATCCGTCCGTCCGTCCGTCCGTCCGTCCATCCATCCATCCATCCATCCATCCATCCATCCATCCATCCATCCATCCATCTTCAGCCACCTATCCATAGCCAGGTCACAGGGGCAACAGTCCCACCACAGAGCTCCAGACTGCCCTCTCCCCATAGTTAGGGAAATTTAGAAATATTTTTGGACCATCTGTGAAAAAATTTACTACCAATAGCTTTCTTCACCAATGTGTTCTGATAGGTGTCTAGAATCACCTCTCAATTAGTGCAAGCCCAAATCCCATGGGAAATCCTGGAGAGCCAATCAAAGTTATGGAGCACAGAGTGCTTGGTTGAAAAATATGAACAAAAATTAAAAGTCTCAAATGAAATTGTGGGGTGTCTAACTAGGGGTTTTCAGGGGTGCTGAATCCATTCCAAACATTAGTTTTGGATAAAAATGTATCCCTGGCCATATAACCTATATATGTTGGTTATTAAGCTGTAAAAACACCCAAAAAATGCTGTCCGCTTGACAAATAACCATTTAATATGAATATTTTTCACTTTAGAGTGGATATTACTGCCAAATGTCAAATGTCAAATGTACCTACAAAACTGCCCAAACTCATAAGCTACGATTTGAGCCCAAGATGACCTCTCTGTCTAGAGAATTACTCTTTCTGTGGCCAAAAGTCTGCACTATACCTCAAATCGAAGATGATAACATTTTCAGTCACTACCCTTCCAGATGCCTAGAATAGCTTGTGTTCTCCAACTACTGCCATCTCAAGGTAGAAACATGAATTGTAAATAGTACAGAAGGAAAACAATTGCTTTTCATTGATATTCACACAATATATAAAGTCAAATATGCACATATTATAGCTGTTTCAGAATTATTGTTATGCCATGGCATATTTGACACCTTCACTATCATTGTTTACCTATCAACTACTTTAGGATTAATCATCATATTCATGTTCCTCATCCTCTTCATCATCATCATGTTTATGAATTTCTTCTACATCATTCTTGTCTGTCCCCTCTTCAGACAATATCAATGAGGGCTTTGGGATGACGTCACCTTCTTCAAACCATAAAGGCTCTAGCTTGCCATTTTCTGAGTTCAAATGAAACCTGTGGTCAAGAGATGATTTGCATTTCTGGGTTGTTCTCATGAGCCCTCTTTCAGATACATACCTGAAAGTTAAATCTTTTAACATACTGAAAGAGGACCCTCTTGCATAATAGAGCAAAATTAAGAAAATGACAGTCTTTTGCTCTGACTCAGTTTTGATGTGAGGCATTGTGTTTTTGATGTAGATGATCACCCTCACATCGGTAGAATGTGAATTATGTGAATCGGTAGAAGCAGAATTACGCGAAATTCCTCACATACAGGTACTTTGGGTAGAAAAATATGGGGAAATAGGTTTCCCTTTTGGGTAGATGCAAGAGTACAAGCTGTAGAAGGCCATCACTACGTCTGTGCAATTTGACTGCATAGACAGTATTTTGAGGTAAGATATTGAATCCAGACTATGGAAGAGGATTTAATTGTTTGGATCAGAATTCAGACATTCACTGGAATTGAAATGAGAATTCGAATGACCTTCTGGCAGTCTCACTCTAGCGCCACACACTATCCAGGCGGCCAATGTAGTGTAGTGTACTGTACATACAGGATGTTGTGTGTATATAGCGCAATATGCTACACTAAAGTATGCTACATTACACAACAGTGCAGTCTGCTGCAGTACAGCATAATAAAGTACAGCATGGTACAGTACAGTACAGAAGGTACGGTACAGTAGTTACGGCAGAGTACAGTACAGTACGGTACAGTACAGTAAGGTACGGTGCGACCTGGGCTAATTAAGATGATGAATTTTAACTCTTGAGAGTGTAAAAATTAAATCAAATTTACCTCAAGAGTTCTCAAGAGTTACATCTGGTTAACCAACTTAGCTGGGGACCACCTGGAACCCTCTCAGGGACCATGTGTTGAAAACCCCTGGTTTAAAGCACCCAAGTAGGAAGTAAACTTAAATGCAAAATTTACAATATATTTTTGGGGGGCAAGTGACCATGACCTGAGGGCAAGTAGAACCTGACTTGCACTTGCCCGATGGGCAAGTGCCTTGGAGACCTTGGCTTAGACCTTAGTGTTAACCCCTGTGTGTGTGTGTGTGTGTGTGTGTGTGTGTGTGTGTGTGTGTTGTGTGTGTGTGTGTGTGTGTGTGTGTGTGTGTGTGTGTGTGTGTGTGTGTGTGTGTGTGTGTGTGCAATACAGTACACGCATACGGTATACGGCTAAATATCCTCACAATTACAGTAGATTGTTTTATGCTAGTCGTAGTAATCCGCATTGTGAGGATTTTCCTGCATATCGCGAAAGAAGAATAGTCATTATTATGGTTAATGATTAGTGAGTGAGTTTATGCCTGGGAGCATGTAGGTGTGCAGTCTGTAGCTTCTCACAGCTAGAAGGTAGCCTTGGTTGGGTTGCCAATTTACGTTCCTGTGTTGAGACAGGGGAGGATTATCCAACGGGCATGTTGGGCCCAGACCCAGGGGGCCCTGAGTGGGACACACACCCTTTTCACTGTTATGTATCCCAAAAGTCCTAAAGCATCATGATACGGTACATTACTGCAAGTGTTTGCATTTATTTGGCTTCATTATTTTGGCTGTTTTATTATTTTCAATGTGCCTACGTGTAATAATTGATTTGCGGGTCTGCAGACACTAGGCACCGCATCGGGAAGAAAAATCCTTTGGTGTAGGAGATGTTCTGTTCTCCGCATGTCACCTAGGGTAGGCAGTGGCCCCCTCACAAAAAAACATGCAGTAATCCTGATCCTCTATACTGCCTCCCTCTGGCCAGCCGGGGCGCATGAGGGAGAGGAAAGGAACTGGTTGGAAATGATTTTTTCATGTATTATGTTATCGTCATTGTCCTCTCACAGTGCGGAATCGGCCTCAGGTATTATACTGTCTGCATCCACACTTACCCGCTTGCCCGGGGCAAGTAAAAAAAAAGGGGTCGGGCAAGTGCAGACTGCTACCTGGTTGCCCGATCGGGCAAGTGTGCGACTATAGCACTATAACACTATAACAGTAACACTATAACACAACATGAGATATATTTGTCTTGAAGGTGGTCATTCAATCTGCCTCTGCATCTTTCCCTGCTTTCTAGCTATCTCTCCCAGGTCCATTTGGTTCCAAACTATCATTTTGCTTGGGTCACAGACCCCTGAGTCTGTGACCACCATGGGAAGCACTGACAAGTTGAATATTTACTGTTTATATTTACTGATTGTGACTTAAAAAAAAAGTAAAGAAAGTAAATTAAATGCAACATTTATGATATATTTTGGTGGGCAAGTGACCATGACTTGAGGGCAAGTAGAACCTGACTTGCACTTGCCCGATCGGCAAGTGCATCGGAGACCTTAGTGTCAACCCCTGGTACAGTACTGCAGCAGGCCGTACTGCAACTTACTGCACTGTACTTTAATGTACTGTACTGTACTATACTGCATCAGGCCTTACTGTACCTTACTGTACTGTACAGCAGGCTATACTGTACCATGCTGTAGACAACTGTACTGTAACTGTAATGTACTAGACTGCAATGCAAGTTCATTTGATGGGTGATTATTATGGCAGTAGTTGGAGAACACAACCTATTCTAGGCATCTGGAAGGCTATAGACTGAAAATGTCGATTTGAGGTATAGTGCAGACTTTTGGCCACAGAAAGAGTAATTCTCTAGACAGAGAGGTCATCTTGGGCTCAAATCGTAGCTTATGAGTTTGGGCAGTTTTCTAGGTACATTTGAGGCAGTAATATCCACTCTAAAGTAAAAAAAAATATTTATATTTAAATGGTTATTTGTCAAGCGGACAGCATTTTTTGGGTGTTTTTTTTACAGCAAAATAACCAACATATATAGGTAATATGGCCAGGGATACATTTTTATCCCAAACTAATGTTTGTATAGGATTCAGCACCCCTGAAAACCCCTAGTTAGACACCCCACAATTTCATTTTAGACTTTTAATTTTTGTTCATATTTTTCATCCAAGCACTCTGTGCTCCATAACTTTGATTGGCTCTCCAGGATTTTCCCATGGGATTTGGGCTTGCACTAATTGGGAGGTGATTCTAGACACCTATCAGAACACATTGGTGAAGAAAGCTATTGGTAGTAAATTTTTTCACAGATGGTCCAAAAATATTGCTAAATTTCCCTAGCTACCAGCAGCATTATTATATAACTGTTTTCCTTCTGGGGGATCCCAGCACAGTCCAAGGCTGGTGAAGCATTTATTTCTTTCCCATTATAATGGATTCTGGCCTTTGGGCAAAACAAATGCCATCTGATTGACCTATTCTATCATTTTTTGTGTGCAAACAGTATTATTGGTAAGATGCCTGCAGTCCCAGACCTGTTTTTTCAGCGTAACCTACAGCCCTTTAGTGTGAGGGTCACTACTCACCCTAAGGTTGTCTTACTGGGTTACTTTATACATAGTCTTTACAATAATATCAATAAACATACCAAAACATTTTGTTTAGTTGAGTTTCTAAAGTAAACATAGTTTACTGTATCATTATTGTGATATAGTTCAATATCCTATAGTTGCAGAGTGGACTACAGTTGACTATTATATCTTATTTCATGGCTTGAATTAATGCTCCAATCAGAGGTGCTGGGTGGACATGATAAAAACATTACCCCATTCTGTGTTTCCTAGAAATGGAGGTCTGAAGAAAATCAGTAACATGGTGAAACATATCTTGATGACATCATCAAGATGTATTTCACCATGTTAATGGATTTCTTAAGACGCTTCTATTTTTTCTGAGAGCGTACAACATTTTTCTGAGAGTGTACACCCTCAGAAAAAAAATGAAAATGGGTGGAATTCCCCTTTAACTAAGCCATGTAATAAGTGGGATACCACCCTTCAAACCAGTGATTTGTTTCCTAATAACTGACCCCAGCTATACCACGGTCGGTTACGGTAATCCATACTATAATCCAGGAAATGTCTGTCCGTCTGAATGAATGAATGTCTGAATGTCTGAATGGTGTTGTCGCATTGGTAAATCAACTAGGGCTAGACGGCTCTTCCTGACTTGTGACCCGGATGTTTTTGCTGAGATCGTCAGAAGACCGGTCAGCCAAGACAACAGAAACAGCATGACAGAAACAGCACATCCTGTTTAGGAGATCTGAGCTTCAAAATAAGTTTTTTTTTTTACCGATCTCACTGGTTTGAGCCGTGGCAATGGGGAGAAAACAAAGAAGATGCGATCGCGGTAAATGAGTTAATACACCCTCATTACTCATTTCCTCCATGTTATTTCCTCCACACTGCCTCCAAATCACCGGTTCGTCGGGTGTTATCCCTTACATAACATACGTCGGTAAAAGAACCTAGTTTACAGGAAAAAGCCCTCCTTCTCTCTCTCTCACACACATATATTGGGAGCCAAGTCCAGTCCTCAGTTAACCCACCAGTAACAATTAAAAAAGCCAGCCATCCATTTAATGAAAGCAACCCGTGTGTCCGAGTCCCTGACACCGCGCCATCGACAAGACATCGTTCAAGACTCTGTTAATGGCTCATTCAACTCGTTTCAGACCTTCTGCCCGCAGCGTACGCACGTGCACACGCACACACAGAGACACAGAGACACACGCACACACACACACACGCCTTATAAAGTGCAGAACAATCTGCTTGTGTGATTGCGCTGTACTAATCGGCTCATTAAGCCGGTGCCACAGGCATAAGGAGGGAGCGTGACAACTTTGATAAGCGAGGGAAGAACCATTTCACTTTTAGTTTTTCTTCTTTTTTTCCTTAACAAGATAGCGATGATGAACTCTGTCATGGCTCCACCCAGCAGCCATGGTATTGAAACCACAATGGTGTCATTTATAAGGTTCAAGGTTCAAGGTTTCTTTATTAGTTACATCTGCTTTGACACAGACATAAAATTACGTTCATCCCTTCATCATAAAATGCATAAAAAAGAGAGATAGTTAAAAGAGGGGAGAACAGACAGAAACAGATTCATTTCATTCACACATCCAAGGATGCCCACAATTCTTAAAAATACTATAAATTAATATAAAAACAGATCTAAAAACTAATAGTCCAGTGTCCCTAAAGCAGCATTGTTTAAATAAAGTGCATCCAGTGACATCAGGAAGTAAAATGTCAGTGTGGGTGGAAGGGAGGAGGGGGAGGCAGGACAGGGAGAGAGTTCAGTTTTCTGACTGCCTGGTGCACAAAACTGTTCTTCAGCCGAACAGTCCTTGCCGGAAGACTTCTCAGTCTCCTTACCGGAGGGCAGGAGACTGAAGAAGCTGTGTGCTGGGTGGGTGGTGTCATGCATGACCTTGTTGTTTGGGATACTTGTTGACAGTGGCGCTTCTAAGCAATCAGCGTCACCAGCCCTGTTCCACTATAGTGGATTCCTCATTCATTTTCCTCAGACTTTTCAAAAATGGTTAATAAAAACACGATTGCGCCGCAGTCAAAGCCAACTCGGGTTGCGACAAATCATGACAACAAACACAATATCGTCATATAATATATAATTAGGAAGAAGTAGAAAACGGCATGATACAAGACTTTTTGTTTCGTTTTTCATCTTAGAAATTATTTGATTGTCCCAAAAGTTTGTGTGTGTCATCATGATTCGTCACGACTCCAGTTGGCTTTGTCCACGGCGTAATCGTCTTTATATAAATTATTTTCGAAAAGTCTATGAGAAAAATGAATGGGGAATCCATTTCTGGAACAGGGGCGGTGACGTCACTGCGCAGGTCTATAGGCAAGATTTTCCCTGGAGCCCCCCCTTACCAAATGGACCCGTAAGGGTCCATTCTCCTGTAAAAAGGAACCCCCCAAGGGATACAATTATGAACTATTTTAAACTAAATAACATATTATGTGTTTTAAATGTTCAATTTTAGTTATATAGGACAAATACCTGTATAATGTATAGTATAATTTATCCATGAGGCTTATCCATTAGCCCGGGGATCCTTTTAAAGCATGTCTGGAGGTCGCCCCCTCCCCTCATGGCACCCTAGTTAACTGCCTAGTCAGCCTAATGGCAAAAACGCCCCTGCTTGTTGAAACAGATGGATGAGAGATGTACTGTATACCACAAAGCAGACAAATCTGATGCACCTCTGAAGGCCCTTAACGGGGCTCTGATGCCCTCGACACAGCTGTGAGGCCCCTAACACGGCTCTGAGGCCCCTAACACGGCTCTGAGGCCCCTAACATGGCTCTGAGGCCCCTAACGTGGCTCTGATGCCCTCGACACAGCTGTGAAGGGCCCTAACGCGACTCTGAGGCCCCTAAAAGAGTTCTGACTCCCACGACACAGCTGTGAAGGCCCCTAACATGGCTCTGAGGCCACTAAAACAGTTCTGACTCCCACGATACAGATGTGATTGAAGGCCCCAAACACTGCTCTGAGGCCCCTAAAACAGTTCTGACACCTACGACACAGCTGTGAAGGCCCCTAACACGACTCTGGGGCCCCTAAAACAGTTCTGAGTCCCACAACACAGCTGTGAAGGCCCCTAACACGACTCTGGGGCCCCTAAAACAGTTCTGACTCCCACGACACAGCTGTGAAGGCCCCTAACGCGACTCTGAGGGCCCTAAAACAGTACTGACTCCCACAACACAGCTGTGAAGGGCCCTAACGTGACTCTGAGGCCCCTAAAACAGTTCTGACTCCCACGACACAGCTGTGAAGGCCCCTAACGTGGCTCTAAGGGCCCGTTCTGACTCCCTTGACACAGCTGTGAAGGCCCCTAACGTGGCTCTAAGGGCCCGTTCTGACTCCCTCGACACAGCTGTGAAGGGCCCTAACGTAACTCTGAGGCCCCTAAAACAGTACTGACTCCCACGACACAGCTGTTAAGGCCCCTAACATGGCTCTGATGCCCCTAAAACAGTTCTGACTCCCTCGACACAGATGTGATTGAAGGCCCCTAACATGGCTCTGAGGCCCCTAAAACAGTTCTGACTCCCTCGACACAGCTGCGAAGGCCCCTAACATGGCTCTGAGGCCCCTAAAACAGTTCTGACTCCCTCGACACAGCTGTGAAGGGCCCTAACACGGCTCTGAGGTCCCTAAAACAGTACTGACTCCTACGACACAGCTGTGAAGGGCCCTAACGCATCTCTGAGACCCTTAAAACAGTACTGACTCCCACGACACAGCTGTGAAGGCCCCTAAAGTGGCTGTGAGGCCCTCGCCACAGCCCTGAGCCCCTAACATGGCTCTGGGCCCATGATGCAGCCCTGAGGCCCTTGACAAAGCTCTGAAATCCCTGACACAGACTGACTTATAGGCCCCTGAACCAGCCCTCATGCAGCTCTGATATATTACTGTAAATCTTATTGGGAATTCATACAGCACAAAATACTCACTCGCATGAAAGTGACTCAGTATAGCTTTAACTCTAAAGCTATAGAGACCTTTATATTAAAGATATACTGTGTCACTTTTTCAATAGAACAAAAGTTCAGTTTGATATAGTTATTGACTGGCAAAAAAAACACCCACTCCAGGAATTTCACCTGGAGTGGAGTACCGTACAAGATAGATGTTATCTTATCTGGCAAAATTATGTCATCTCCTCTCCTCCCTCCTCTCTCTGACAGCTAAGTGATTGTTGTTCATTACAGGAACAGAACGTGTTTGACACAAGCCCTTTAAAGTTCAAAGGGATGATTTAAGGAGGTATATGAACTAAAGACATGCAATGACTGTAGTGACAAACAAGGACGTTGATATTTTTTGTTTTCTTACCTGATGAGGGAGAGAGTGTCGACCAAAGGAGAGGCACAAGGAGATGTAGAATGGTTCCATCAGTCCAGGTGAAACAGGGGGGTGGGGAGAGAGAGAGAGAGAGAGAGAGAGAGAGAGAGAGAGAGAGAGAGAGAGAGAGAGAGAGAGAGAGAGAGAGAGAGAGAGAGAGAGAGAGAGAGAGAGAGAGAGAGAGAGAGAGAGAGAGAGAGAGAGAGAGAGAGAGAGAGAGAGAGAGAGAGAGAGAGAGAGAATTCATTATTAAATCACCCAAAAAAACATAATCCAGGATGCCTTACCGTCACAATAGCCCAACAGGTTAAACTGTACATGCACGCACACGTACACACGTACACACGCACGCACGCACACACAAGCATGAACATTCTAACATAGTTTCGCAACTTCGAGAAACAGTTTTCAGTGACGGTCACACATCTCCCTGCCTTTATCACACATGCACGCACACGCACACACACACACACACACACACACACACACACACACACACACACACACACACACACACACACACACACACACACACACACACACACACACACACACACACACCTGCATGAAATGTACAAACAATCTCTCCTCAGTTTAGATGTTGGCAGATCGCTCTGCTAAAAGCCTTGCATCTGTGATGGCGATGTGCAGATGGTGATGTGCAGGGAACGGTCGTTGCCTTGGCTGCATGCCACCCGTTTTATACACCAGAGACTATAGGCAGTGTGATTTACAAAGAGCAAGAGCACAGGGAAATATTTCCCATTGTGCCTTTTGATGCACAACTCTTTCAGCTTTCAAAAAATAAATAAACCAATAGTACACATTGTCTATAGAGTAATGCAAACTCCATAGACACAAAAGAGTACAATAATCTATCCATTTCTAACTTTACCAGAAAACATGGCAACCTATGAACTCAAAATGTGTAGATCTGTTTTGGGGACATTGAGATCATTAGACATTAAGATCAAAAGAATGGACAAAAAGGAGCACAGAGGATGAAAGTCAATCAACCATAATTAACCATAATATATTCATCATGTGAATTAGCCCCAAGTCTACACAACTAGAGAATGTAGAAGATTAATGGTCATTTGGTCATTTCGATCTGTATGTTTGACTGTTTTGCTCCCCAAATCCAGCCTGGAATTGTGGACAAAAGCAAACTAAATCTTTAGTTTGGAGTATGTGGGGCTAAAATGTCATCACATGGTGGTCAGTGGCTCAAATTCTAAATATATAGTGGGTCCTGGTGTCAAAAACGTTGAAAACCACAGCTGTAGGTGCACTTGAGCAACATTCCCCATAACCCCATTCTAAGCTCATGGTGGGGTATGAAAAGGGTTTGGTTCACAGTCAGTCGATATATATTTTCCTTTTTTACTCCTGACAGCTTCAAGATATATAGCATAGCTATACAGTTCCTGGCAGGCCCAGATATACTCCCGTCAGTTTGACGGTGTTCAGTGTTCTTGGGAGCCATGCCAGCAGACTGCGTGATTTGTGTCGATCAACAACAAGTGCTTCTCGACGACGGTTGCCATTGTCTTGTCAGAAAGGTTTCAGCACTTTTGTTGTATGAAAGATTAATGTGCCCCACCACATCGGCATATTAAAGGGATCAGTCATGCAGTCAATCTCTTAATAGAGGAGAGTATATTGCTTTTTCTGTGCTTTGAAAAATGATTACATTTACCTAACAACTTCAGCCCAATACTTATTGGTATACGACAAGTGGTTTAAACAGCCAATCTACATGCTGGATGAGGTTATACAAAAGATAATGTGTGTGTGTTTGTGTTTAAAGTGACTAAGTACTCAAGTACAACTTTGAGGGTCCATTTGGTTTCAGGGTCCATTTGGTGTCATGTTTAATGTTAAAATATTCATTATCCGAAGTAGCCCAAGTCTACACAACTAGAGAATGTAGAAGATTAATGGTCATTTTTGATCTGTATGTTGGACTGTTTTGTTCCCCAAATTCATACTGGAATTGTGGACAAAAGCAAAATAAATCTTTAGTTTTTGGGGGTCTGTGTGCTAAAATGTCATCACATGATGGTCTGTGGCTCAAATGCTGAATAAATAGTGGGCCCTGGTATGAAAAAGGTTGAAAACCACTGGCATATAAGAGCAAAAAAGCCTTTGCTCTTCCAACACCTGATTTCTCCCTGTCATCAAACTAAAGCTCCAGTGAACCGTCTGCCATGTCTGTGGATACGCCCTGCCTTTACATCTGAGAGCACCATAGTCCATGGTTTTCAACCTTTTTGATACCAGGGCCCACTATTTATTCAGCATTTGAGCCACAGACCATCATGTGATGACATTTTAGCCACACAGAATCCAAAACTAAAGATTTATTTTGCTTTTGTCCACGATTCCAGGCTGGATTTGGGAAACAGTCAAACATACAGATAAAAATACCATTAATCTTCTACATTCTCTAGTTGTGTAGACTTGGGCTAATTCAGGTGATAAATATTTGAACATGAAACCAACATGAAACCAAATGGACCCTTACGGGTCCATTTGGTTTCATGTTTACGCTCTCAAAGAGTTAAACAACTGTCCATCATTTAGCCTGGAACACCGGTTGAAAACCACTGTCTTAAGTGCACTCTCTAAAAAAAACACTCTTACCTAGTTTTAACTTGAACCTTTTAGTTTATTCAAGCTGCGGGTCCCACAAAATTGATCATTTTTTCTTCCTTTCTTGCCATGTTTTAAACCCTGAAGCACATTTCATTTGTGAGAATATAAAGTGCTTCATAATTGAAATGCCTTCTACTCCTTCTTAGTAGTATTAGTAGTAGTGGTATTGTTATTCCTATTAGCTGTTAGAATTACAGTCCATTATCCACATATAAGCCCTGTTTTATTCCTTGACAAGTAAATGTTCTTCTTTTATTCCCCCAGAATACATTTGGGGTTCAAGTGGTTAAGTGTGACACTGTGGAGCAGCTAGTGCTCTTCTTCAAAAGGTTGAACACTTTTCTGCTTCAGGCACTTACAGGGCACTCTGTCAAAAAGAGAGAAAGAGAGAGAGAGTTTGGGGAGGAAAAACACACACCCTGCACTGAGGAGGTGCTGGAAAGAGCAGTCTGTTACCATAGCCATGCACGGCTGCTGGCACCTACATAAAAGCCTTTTGTTTTGACCCTTATGAAAGCTTTCTTGACTTTATACTAACTCAAGTATAACTCTCCTGTGCTTGCATGCTTTCAAAAAGGTTGGAGTGCCAACATTTGCTAAGAAGGAAGGCTGCACAGGGACGGATCTACAGTAGACATGGGCATAGGGGGGTGCAATGCCCCCCTGAATGTCCAGTCTGCCCCCGCACCAAACGCGATGGCATGCAAAACAACCCGATAGATATTTCAAATTAAAGTGATTATAATTAAAAGGATTTGAAACACTACTACTGCCGCTAACTAACTACAGTTGTGTCACCACTAAACCAACAGCATTTCATCATTGAAAACAGAAAACTCTCTGAGTCAGACCTTTAGCTTTATGCATGCTGCGTGTCTGTCGCAACTTCAACAACAACTGATGTTATTATTGATGCTTTACTTGACTAATAAAATTCCTGTAACAGAAAATGGTATGGGGGCGGCTTCATAGCCCGTGGCGTGACAGGGGCGATGAGCTGCCCCCATACCTGCCCCTCCAATTGGCAAATGTTACATCCGCCCCTGAGAAGGCAACACCTCCAATCCAGAAAGTATACTTCTTTCCACTCTACAGTGTTACCTTATGAGCCATGATGTTGCTGTCAAAGAAGGCCAAAAAGAAGGGGGGAAAATGCCAGGCGCAAGCATGAAGGTTTTATACTGCATGGCTTTGGGAGGAGGGTGATGGCTTCTTGTGGCCATTCTGAGAATAAAAGGCATGATTTCATGTCATGTAAGGATGCTTTCTGAGGCCTTCTTCCTCTGGACCGCGACGAGGGTTTGCATTTTAGACAGTGGAGGAAGGAGTAGTCGCATGCTTTATGTTAAGTATAAGCAGTGTTGGGCAGTAACTAATCAAATATTACATATTACTTACCGTAAAATACCAAATAGCAGCCCTTACTCAAACAACCGCCCACTACCAAATAACGGCCCATGTACCCACACCATTTTGCTTAATAACCGCCTCGTCCAAATAACCGCCCACGTCCAAATAAGCGCCCGGGGTCCGAATGGATTTTGCATAATAACAGCCCGGGCTACTATTTGGTATTTTAACGTTATATCATTACTTTTTCCAGCAAATGTAAACTAAAGATATTACTCTGCCAAAATGTGTAATAAGTAATATGTTACTGTGCCAAAACATGCCTGGTTACTTTTGAGCTTGTTGTTGCATGATGTGAAAATAGAACAGATTTACAAGCTATGAACAAGAGATGCACTGTAATTTGTAAATCCTAATTCCACTGCAGCATCCTGCTCACATGACCTACAAGTTATAGCAGTTGTCGCAAATGGTCCCGCAAGGTCCATTTGGTTTCATTTTTATGCTCTCAAAGAGTTACATCTGGCTAACCAACTTTCTATCATTTAGCCTGGGGACCACGTGGAACCCTCACAAGGACCACTGGTGGTTCCCTGGACCACTGGTTGAAAACCCCTGCAGTAGGCAATAACAGTACCATGAAAATGTGAACTACAGCACTCAGAGTGAATGTATTCAATGAACAGTTTGCTGGTTGTGCCACTGGTAATCAGAATCTATTATAGGAGCATGCAGCCCCCATAGGGCTGTGCATGTCTTCTCATAATCTACAGCAATCCCAAAACAATTATTGTCATCATCAGGCTTGATAGTTGTAATTGCATATTGCCCCCGAGAGGGAAAGACGGTAGAGAGAGAGAGAGGCAAGGCTTTATATTAATTAATTCATATCAATTAAAGTGTTATCCAATTCCTACTACATCACTATAAGTGTGTTGGTGTTAACACGATGAGCAGCCGGACGTAACTGGAGACCGTTCAATCAGTTCGCCCATGCAGCGCTGGTTTCTTCAGGGCCTGTTTCGGCGTGCAGCAGGCGTTAACTCGGAAGTTGCTAGAAGTCGCTAGAAACAGCTAGAAGTAGCTAAAACAACCCCGACGGGAGGTATGATCACTAAGACGACTAGCAACGGAACTGCAATTTACAATTTAGGTATTTCTCAGACACTCTTAATGCAGAGAGATTTACCAATAGTAAAAGCTTACAATTCAAGCAGAATTTATAATACACTTGACAATATACAATGTAAGCAATAAAACATTTGGCATCCTATATAAGTCACTCCTGCAAGTACTATGGGTTGGTACTATAGTTTTCAGACTGCGGCGGAAGATAGGAAGTGAGTCTGTGGTTCTGACTGCAGTGGGAAGTGCATTCCATAGTTTTGGAGCCAGGAGGGAGAAGAGCCTGGGGCGATTGGAGCGTTGTTTTTAGTGGGGGTACTGCCAGCTTCCCAGTGTCGGTTGCAGATTAGAATAACGTAGAATAACGGTATAGAAAAACACATCAGGCACCTGTGATCGAGCTAAGGTCTACAGTATATAGTATAGTATTCCTTAGTATGTTTACTAAGCAGGGGCGAGGAGACCATTGTATAACTGGGGCAGACTATATGCGGGGAATAGGGACTGTAAGTAGACAATGGCAATGTCTCCACTACGGCAACAGGAACTCAATAGATAAACCTGCTTGCCGTAGCAGCCGCTCTTACTACAACAAGAACCTACACTTTAACGCCTGTTTGACACACACTGCATAGATGCGTCACCATGGTAACGTGTCACCGTTGCAGGTGGCTGTTTGCTTAATGATTTTGACAGCTACGGCGATTACGTCGTAGCAACCGCACTTCCGGTAAGGGGTGCCGTTCTGAAAATACGGCAGCTTAAAGTGCGTAGTATTTTGGGGATAACCGCAGTTTTGTGCTGAGGTGGGGTGGATATTCACTCACTTAAGTCAAGGTACAATCACTGCTAACTGTTTCTGCCTGATCATTTTTTGTCTTCTTTCTTCCACTCTATTGTGGAGGGGGATCATCCCCCCACCTCATAAAACTGGGTAGTGATTACCCCACCTCCCCCCCCCCCCTCACTGTACAGTTACTAAACCAGACTGGAAGTCACCATTTTAGAAAACGCTGTGTCAACACTGCCTCATTTTTTATTCATTTTTTTTTATTTTAATTCCTCTTCCTGCATATACAGTATGATGACACAGTCATATATATAGTATATACAGCGTGTTGCTGACACAGCCCAGCTTAACCACTATATAGGAAAATCTGCAGCTTGCGTTCAGTGCTGAGCTGAGACGGCCCTGGACCGGTTGAGCTCATATACTGTAGCATCTGCAAGAAAACAGACAGTAAAAAGAAGACAGTGGATGACAGGCAGCATGCACACAGCCTCCACACCCACCACCATCACTGCCGCTATACCAACCCATGTGCCCTGGGGCCGGAGGCGCTACAGAACCTCAAAGCACACCGCCAACTCTTAATCAAAGCCTGCTCCTCCGGCGCCGGAGCACACACAGAGACACATCGACCTTGTGCCGCTGTTATGTCCTCCAATAGCCATTAAGACAGAGGCCCTATAGCAGCCGCAGCGGCCTTTCAATTCAATGTTTCATTAACGAGGCGAGCGGCGCTGGGAGTACTGATGTTTTAGCTTAATCGAAAGGAGTATTAGTACCACAGCCTCTGATCTGAAGAGGAGTATGAAAGTATGACGTAGAAATACTGAACTACATCTCAAAAAGTGGACACTGCCGATGGCCATTAAGAACTACATTTCCCACAGCTGCACCCCCCCCCCCTGCTCTGCATCTCAGCTCAATGATTCATTCATTAAACAAAGATCAGTTAGATCTGTTGAAGAAACTCAACTCAATGTGTGGAACTAATATTGATGTTACCGGCTGCAATTAATGGTAAGAACTAAAGGGAGGGCGCGCGTGCCTGTGTGTGTTTGTGTGTGTGTGTGTGTGCGCGTGCGTGCGTGCGTGTGTGTGTGTGTGTGTGTGCGCGCGCAATGTCCATATATCTCAACCGCAGTTGTCTACTGTGACTAATGAGTTTAGTTAAAACACTCCTCAGCCCTCAGTCTCGGTCTGTGTATGCACACACACACACACACACACACACACACACACACACACACACACACACACGCACACGCACACATGTATGTGCCACTTTCACAAGGACAGGCTTCGACCCGTCGCACGGCTTGGGTGGAATATGGAGTGATCAAAGGATGGAAATTCAATAGCAGTGGCAGAGGGAAAAATGTATAGGCCTATGCCCGTTTGCTGTCACGAAGAAATACTTCATTTATCTCCTTACGTCCTTTTTAGTGCACCTCTTTGTGAATATATGCGTGTGTGTTGATTAATCTGATTACCTTTTTTAAACGCAATTAATGCATGTGTATCCTAGCTGACTCAACCCACTGAGCATTTTTGTTGAAAAAACAAAAAGCGGTAGTGTACAGGGGCGGATGTAACATTTCCCAATTGGGGCAGCAGAAAATGGTATGGGTGCGGCTTCATCGCCTGCGTCGCTTCGCGCCACAGGCGATGAAGCCGCACCCACATCATTTTCAGTTACAGTACTTTTATTAGGCAAGTAAAGCATCGTTAATGACATCAGTTGTTGTTGAAGTTGCAACAGACACGCAGCATGCATAAAGCTAAAGGTCTGACTCAGAGAGTTTTATGTTTTCAATGATGAAATGCTATTGGTCATATAGCTGTGTCTCCCTGTAACCAGAGCCATAGAGTATAGCTTGTCTTCCTTGTATATTTTTAGTTTCTTCATATTTTTGAGGGGTGCCAAACCTGAGGTCTGGTGGAGTCTGTGGGAGTCTGTCTTTGGGAACTCACGTAGGCCAGGTCTAAACTAGGTCTAAACCTCAACGGTTATAGGGAATAGGGCGTATAGGGCTAAACTAGAGCACCTTAACGGACAGACAGGCACCTGGGGTTTCCAAGAGAGGTCAGATAATTATTGGGTTGCCAGGCCGTTAAGGGCTTAAAAAGTCAACCATACATTTTTTAAAATGAATTAAAACTAAAGGTTAAAGGCAGCCAGCGCAATGCTGCTACAACTGGGGTGATCTGAGCTGCTTGGTCTTGGCAGTACGTCTGGCAGGTGTGTATTGATGCCTTGCTGAGGTTAGAACAGGGTTGTAGTGGAGGGGGGACGCGGGGGACGGCGTCCCCCCACTTCTCACATCTAAAATATTTTTGGGTCTGAAAAAAAATCATTAGCATGGTGAAATACATCTTGATGACATCATCAAGATGTGTTTCATTTCACCATGTTAATGAGTTTCATTTTTTCTGAGAAACTCAGAACTCAGAAAAAATGGGGGGAATTCCCCTTTCAGAGGCACCCCCCCCACTTCTAAAAGTACCACTACAACACTGGATTAGAATAAAAGCTGAGATGAAATAAGGACCAATGATGCCTTTGTGGAGGTTAAGGGTGGATAGGGCTGGTTGGATTCTGTAGATATTGTGTCAGTGTTATGCCATATCCAGGAAGTATTGCATTGTATTGTGCACAATATTACAGGCCATTCTGGAGTTGTTCTGTGCCCACTGCCCAGCCCTGTCAAAACTTTGCTCCTGGCAAAACGACCAAAATGTTCTTCTGACTGTACAGTTTTAGTGGACCAATACACAGGGAGCTGTGCAGGCTGTACTCCATTCAGGGGTGGATCCAGGAATGGGCATCGGGGGGGCAATGCCCCCCTAAATGCCCAGACTGCCCCAACAAACACGATGGCATGCAAAACAACCCAAGATATTTCAAATTGAAGTGCTTATATTTAAAATGATTTGAAACACTACTACTGCTACTAACTAACTACAGCTGTGTCACCACTAAACCAACAGCATTTCATCATTGAAAACAGAAAACTCTCTGAGTCAGACCTTTAGCTTTATGCATGCTGCGTGTCTGTTGCAACTTCAACAACAACTGATGTTATTATTGATGCTTTACTTGCCTAATAAAAGTCCTATAACTGAAGTTGGTCTGGGGGCGAGAGGGCAGGAGAAATTGATATGGGGATGACTTCATCGCCCGTGGTGCGAAGCGACACGGGCGATGAAGTCGCCCCCATACCAATTTCTCCTGCCCCCCCCCCCCCCCCCCCCCCCCCACACACACACACACACACAATTGGGAAATGTTGCATCCGCCCCTGGACTGTACAGTTTTTAGTGGACCAACACACAGAGACCTGTCTAGACTGTCCTCCCCCTCACCCTGTGCTTTAATGAAACACAACGGAGTATAACTCCGTCCCGAACTTGGGCCGCGAGCATGGATCTGAGGACGGCTGTGGAATGCCAAACAGCACTACTGTCGCCTGGAAACGAGGCTCTTTTGTGTTGGGTGCTTTTCGTTGGTCAAATATTTATAAAACGTGACCACTTTCAGCATCACTTTCGAGTTTCATGAAGAGCGAAAGTGTCCAAGCTCTACAGGACAAACTCTCAGTATGAGTGTGGTGGCTGCAGTAATGCTTGGTTGTTTCGCTTATGTTATCACATGGCGGCTTGAATGTATGCTCCAATCAGAAGCCAGCGTTCTGGTCACGTGAGCGGTCACATATGTCACAAGAACAGACCACTCCGCTCAACAACAGACCTCCTTGCGTGGACAAACATAGCCTACACAACTGCAGATACGTATTTTCCGGTATTTTACTATAAGGCGCACCTAAAAGCCTTTAATTTTCTCAAAAATCCACAGTGCGCCTTATAATCCAGTGCGCCTTATATATGGATCGTTTGACTGCAGGTGCTTCTATTCTTTGTTAACTGTAGTAGCTTCTATTCACTGCGCCTTATAGTCCGGTGCGCCTTATATATGAAAACAGTTCCAAAAGGTGCACCTTATAATCCGGTCGTCTTATAATACGGTGCGCCTTATAGTGCGGAAAATATGGTACATAAAAGTAGCCTTGCATCTTTGCAGATGCAATCTACCATCCGTTTTCCACTGACATGATACAAACAAAGATACAAATACGCTGTGCAGCTGTGTATCTTACCCACGCAGCAGGAGGGCAGATGTAAAAGTTGTGGTGGAGTGTCTTTCTATACTGCATTGACATTTCTTTCATATTATCAATGTCCTGTTCCTCTCACTAGGACTCACCACACATGATCCATGAGTGCAGATGTGTTCTGTCTGTCTGAGGTAAAATTCCACTCTTACCTCAGGGTGCTTCAACAGGTGCATACTTCACTCTAATCTGATCTAGTGAAATATAAACCACATTAGGCAGAGGTTTTACTGCACCAGGCCCAAAAGATAAATGGGATGGCTCTATGCCCTGCTATGCTCCCAGGAGCTGGGTAAATATTAGGGATGGGCAGATATATCCACTCCAGTAGAAAAAGTAGACTTCAGACCAGACTAGATTTTGGCCCTCACTGGGCCCTAACTGATCGGGCCCAAGGCCTGACCTGGCCTAGCCTGGTCTAGCCCTCAATGATTTTGGCCTTGTAGTCCAAGAGCATTAGCTCAAAATGTAGTCAAACCCGAAAGAAATTAGTAACAAGCTGAAAATTTCAGGATATGTTCAGAATACCTTTAGAATGACATACTAAAAGTCCCCGTGAATCCCCCTTGTGCTCTCTGAGATATTCAAGATGGCGTCCAACTTGCCTATTAGATATAATGGCCCTAACCGGGGGTGAAAAAAGCAAAATTTTAAACTGAGAGATATTTCTACGAAAATTCACGGGTTGATCAATTGTATAAATACAAGCATTTTTTGTATTGGAACTTTCCATGAAATCCAATATGGCTGCCCAATATCGCGACCGCAATACTAGTGTATTGGCTATTAGATATAATGGGGGTGAATAGGGCAAAAATTTAAACTGAGAGATATTTCTACAACACTTCACAGGTTGATCAATTATATAAATACAAACATTTTTTGTATTGCAACTTTCTATGAAATCCAATATGTCCGCCCAATATGGCCTTCTTAATATTAGCACTAATACTAATACAAGTACACTAATATTCTGGTAACCATATTGGACGGCCATATTGGATTTCATGGAAAGTTCCAATACAAAAAATGTTTGTATTTATATACTTGATCAACCTGTGAATTTTTGTAGAAGTATCTCTCAGTTTAATTTTTTGCCCTATTCACCCCCCATTATGTCTAATAGCCAAATACACTAATATTGCGGTCGCCATATTGGGCAGCCATATTGGATTTCATGGAAAGTTCCAATACAAAAAATGCTTGTATTTATATAATTGATCAACCTGTGAATTTTCGTAGAAATATCTCTCAGTTTAAAATTTTGCTTTTTTCACCCCCGATTAGGGCCATTATATCTAATAGGCAAGTTGGACGCCATCTTGAATATCTCAGAGAGCACAAGGGGGATTCACGGGGACTTTTAGTATGTCATTCCTAAAGGTATTCTGAACATATCCTGAAATTTTCAGCTTGTTACTAATTTGTTCCGGGTGTAACCCTATTACTACTGGACTATTGGGGGGCGGGGGTGTCGTGGGATCCACACGGCGGAAGTGCTGCGCTCTGATTTGATCTCACTAACGTGTCGTCATCCCCGGCCCCTCCCGCGCCCGTCCACTGCTGTTCTACGTCACATTATTTAGAGCGACGCCCACCCCCGGAGGTTCACTCCCACTTGAAGGCCACTTTCCAACGTGCGTTAGTCCAGGCTTTCCGTTTTCGCGCAAGGCGAACGAAAATGAAAGCCTGGGTGTCGAGGCTAGACCTGGCCCGACCCAGGCCTAAGATGTCGGATCGGGCCTGGTTGGGTTCGGGCAGAGTCTGAGACTCTGAGTGTGTGTCTGAAATTCACATAACTCGAGAACCGTTCGCTTGGCGAACATCTAATTCGTCACACACCTTCCACGCCACCACAGGAAGTGCAGTGACCTCAAGTGACCTTGATAAGGTACAGTACGATACACCGTTGTCCAGAACTTGTGTATCTTTAACATCTGTTGTCATTCATTGGTGCTTGTTATGTGGGCCAAACTTGTGATACAATATGTGGCTATTATTCTTTCTTTCACCAGGACTACAGTGTACTCTGTACACTGTATTTCCAAACATATTTGCAGTTTGAGGTTTCTTGGTGGACATCGATGTGGACAGACTATAACTGACAGATATCAACAAACCATATGTAGCCGACTGGAACCGTTCCCCACACACCTGAGCACGCTCCTATGGCTCCGCAACTTCGGGACCCACCAGAAAGCACCACTTCAATTCACACGGGTGTGATTTTTTCACGTCATTCAGATGCAACATCACATGATTGACACTGACATGACTCACATGCTGATTAGCTATCGTATGCTCCAAGATGAGCACAGAAATTATGTATAGAAAAATACGTATTGTCTTGCACACTTAATTAGTTTATATTCTGAAACTATTGAGTATAATAATAAATAATGCTGGGAGAGCCTATAATTGCCTATGGGAGCATCCATTCCCAACTTGCATCGTTACAAGTAGTTACATGTAAGCCAGCTGTTCCTGACGGCACCAGTACATATTCCACCACAACTAGATGGCTACCCAGCCTCAGACCAAACTAACGACAACCTAAAAAAAAAGTGTGCTGTGGTTATTGGTTATTACAGAATGCTCCACAGATGTACCCACCGCTTTTACACACAGCAGACAGAGAGAGAGAGAGAGAGAGAGAGAGAGAGAGAGAGATAGAAGATAGAGAGAGACAGATAGAGAGAGAGAAAGTGGTTCAGGTGCGAGACATGCAATTTCCACAGCCACACAATGCAGCACACAATCGACTATTATCAATACCCGGAATCGTAACAATGCTACTGTAAGAGCTATAGCCTGTATACAACAACAACATGTTGAATGGAGGGCACATGCGTGCACCCGTGCACACTACTGCCATTGAGAGAGACCAGGGGCGGATCTAACATTTTACCAAAGGGGGGGGGGGGGGGGTGTTGGTGCGCTTCATCGCCCGTGGTGCGAAGCGACACGGTCAGTTACAGACTTTTATTAGGCAAGTAAAGCATCAATAATAACATCAGTTGTTGAAGTTGCAACAGACACACAGCATGCATAAAGCTAAAGGTCTGACTCAGAGAGTTTTCTGTTTTCAATGATGAAATGCTGTTTGTTTAGTGATGCGACACAACTGTTAGTTAGTAGCAGTAGTAGTGTTTCAAATCATTTTAAATATAGGCACTTTAATTTGAAATAGCTTGGGTTGTTTTGCATGCCATCGTGTTTGGTGGTGGGGCAGTCAGGGCATTTACGGGGCATTGCCACCCTAAATGTCCATGCCTAGATCTGCCCCTGAGACAGACACACGCTGCATTCAGACAGACACACACAGCAGCAGCAGCAGCAGCAGCAGCAGCAGCACCACACATTGCTAAGCAACAAGCTGACATGGCAGTGAGGCTCTGGCGAACTAATTTGCCGGCTGCAAAAAACAACTCCTAGAAGAAGCGGGGACGCGGTGGAAGCAGTGGGGAGGCGGGACATCTGCTCCACAACGACGACAGCGGTCTGCGGGTTTCAGAACTTCCTGTTGGGATGGGGAATGGGGGAAGGGGGGAGGGGGGAGGGGGCTATTTTGCAAATGATTGCGTGAGCCAACAAGTCTGTCTGCGGGGAATAGCTCATTAATATCCGACAAGGCTCTCCTTAATTCCTCATTAACATGGTACATGGATCGTGTGCGTGCTTGTTTCTGCGTGTGTGCGTGTGTGTGTATGTGTGTGTGTGTGTGTGTGTGTGTGTGTGTGTGTGTGTTGTGTGTGTGTGTGTGCGTGCATGCATACGGTACGTGCGCCATGCCACGTTACACACATTGTGCGAGAGTGGAACAGCTGCGCTTGTAATTAAATTGGGTGTCGACACAAATGCTGTTGTCAAGAGTTTGCCATTTTTTAAAAAAAAAACTATTTTTTTCCGCCTCCCTTTCATTCCAGCTCCTAAAGCGGTATAAAAACTGAACGCCTGCCCTGCATGCGTTTCTCGCAGAACGTTGTCATTTAATCCATTTTTCGCAGGAACGACTCTTGTTCTAAGTGTTCTAAGCATTAGCATTAACTAGCATTGATTAGCTTTAGCTAGTGAAAACATTACCATTAGCTTTAATGAACACACTAACATAGACATTAGCTTTAACGAGTGATAGCATTAGCAATAGGTTTTGCTAGTGAAAACATTACCATTAGTTTTAACTAATGGAAATAATTAACATTAGCTAGCTTTAGCTGGTGACAACATTAGCATTAGCTAGTCCAATAATTAGCATAAAACATTAGCATTTAGCTAGTGAAAGCTTTAGCATTAACTATTGAAAACATTAGCATTAGCTTTTGCAATTGAAAGCATTAACATTGAAAGCAATCACATTTGCTATTGAAAAAATCTGATCTACAAGCTCCTATGTAGGTCTGAAAAATATCAGACCTACAAGCTCATATGTAGGTCTGAAAAATATCAGAACTACAAGCTCATATGTAGGTCTGAAAAAATATCAGACCTACAAGCTCACAGCGCACCACTTAGTGGCGCGCTGTGAGCTTATAGGTCTGATATTTGTCAAAATGTGTTAAAATGCCCGTCTTCATGACACAAGCCAGGGACACAGCTTTATGAACCACTGCCACGGACGCTTGCACGGGCGCACGGCGCACGCGGGCCGCGGGCACCACCACACGCCATTTGTGTTACACAAAGCCAAAACAACAGCCAAACTACAAGCTCACACAGCACTGTGAGCTTAAATCAGAATTCCGCTCCCCAGAAGGCTTGCTTACCATTATTTGCAGTAGATTTATTTCCAACAAAAAAGTGGTCCAGTTTGTTATTTTGTTTTGTGGGGAAGAAAAAGCTTAGAATGGGACTATGGGATGTTGTTCCATTGTTCCAAATTGCACATTTTGGCTATATATCGTCTCTTCACCATGCAGGTTCAGCCTGGTTCAGCGGAGTGGAAATATAGTACTACCTCACCATTTTATTTTAAGCCAGTCACACCAAAGACCCAAAAGCAAGTTTTGGGTCTTTGGGGTGAAAATGTCAAATCAAATGGTGGTCCGTGGCTCAAATGCTGAATAAATAGTGGGCCCTGTATAAAAATTTTGAAAACGAGTGGTTTAGAGAAGAGCTAATTCCGCACATTTCGGCACAAGGCTCTAGACCAATCAGCCTGTAGCTTTCAGAACGACTGGTGTGCATGGAACGTGGTTGTTCTAGTGCATCATACGTGCATTTGAGGGCACCTGGATCCCGCGGGGATTGAGTTAACACCCCCTCTCTCTCTCTCGTATAGATTTAGATGCTTTATTGTCCTGTGTGTGTGGAAATTCGATCTGGAATCAAGCAACTGCAAGTGTGATGAATTTGGGCGTTAATCTGCGAACAAGCCATAAAAAGCTGAAACATGGAGCGCTCTCCTGCCTCTTATGAATATTGTATTGTGATTTTCGTGCTGCTGAGATAAGATACGATCTGAGATGTGCAGAAAGATGAGACCGATGAGATTAGTAGCACCTATACTGTATATCTGTACGGTATAGAAGTACAGTGGAATCGAACGGACAGGATATTACTTTGAGATCCTACTGGTTTATTTCATGGAGGGATAACCAGTGTTGGGCAGTAAGTAATTAAATATTACATTTTACTGTCATATTATTACTTTTTTTATTACTTTTTCCAGCAAAAGTAGTAAAGCTATTACTCAAAAATGTGAAAATAAGTCATACGTTACTCTGCCAAAATATGCCTAGTTACTTTTGAACTTGTCGTTGCATGATGTGAAAGTAGAACACATTTACAAGCATAATCAACAGATAAACAACAGAGATTTGCAGTAGTTCTCATCATCCGCGCTGCAAGCCTGGAGTCTGGGTGCCCCAAAACGACTGACGGAAGTCGGGACAATCCGGTTAGTTAACTTCCGCCGGAAGTTGCCACTAGTCACGAATGCAGTGCTCCTGAAAATGAATACCTGCACAGAAACATTTCATTTCTCCCTTTGTGCTCGCAAAGATGTTGTAAATGTTTAAAAGATGAAATCATGTGCACTTCTATAACTGCTTTATTCGTTGGAATCGCTTTTTTTTTTCTGAAAATAAGAGTGAACAAGTCATGTCGCTAGTGAGGACTGAACAGGGTTGTTTCTCTGGGGACTGTAAATACAGTCACTTCCGCAACTAACGTTCTCAGTCTCAAAAGCGCAGCGTTTAACCAGCGTGGATTAAGCCTTTGTGGTGCCACAGGGCAACCCTCCGAGTGCGGCAGAAAAGGTTCAACACGTCTGACAATACTGGTGAACAACCAAACTTATCTTAAAGTTCCTTTCTGACTTAATCAGTGACAACTCTGGTATTTACAAGCAGCTAAAAACAGCTTCCCCTGATGTCCATGTGGGCTCCTGGGCACGTTCCCAAAGTACACAGGACAGTCCAGGACACGCTTTTTGCCCCCCAAAAAAGACAGAATGCTTGCTTTTTCAGATAATGGGCCCTCGAGTTGTGTGTTTGATCAACTCGAGCGATTCCCAGCTTTAAACTATTTTTTTCGGATTGCTGTAAAAAGAACCGGCCAAAATCTCCCGCTGCGATGCCAGCGGAGTTGGCTGAGCATGTGTCAAACAGCTTCACAAGCACCGGCCAACAATCCACCACAAAAAAACCTTCTTGTGAAAGCCATTCTAAATGGAGAGCACCGTGTGGAATAATAGCTGATTTATCTGTCTCATTTTTTCTAATTGAACGGAGTCGGAGATTAGCCAAGAGAGAGACAGAAAGGGAGATACGAAAAAAAAACAAAAAGAAATAAAACTGGCTTCGGGGTTTGGTTTGGTTCTGTGCCATGTCTGAGGCTCTGCACTCATGGAAACACAGTGGAACTGCTACAGGGTCTCGTTCAGGGTTGTTTTTGACAGGAAAACTAGGTTTAGTCAGAGTCTTTTTGAATACAATTCATATTTGTCATATTTCAAAATGTATTGACGAAATGAATAAGATAAAAAATAAAAATGGTGGTTGCCAACAGACAATTTGGTCTTCTCTGTGCCACTCTCTCTTTCTCTCTCTCTCTCATGACATATAGGCGTGCAATATCCACCTGTATTCCAGCAGGATTTTACAGCAAGGTTTTGCTCGAAAATAATAAACAGCCAAAAAGTCTTGAGCCAAAAAGTCTTGGTTTTGAGTCTCTCAGACTCAAAACCAAGGATGTTTTAAGTTTTTGTCCACAATTTAGGAGATAACTGGCAAAACGTTGGTCAAAACAACAATTCTTTTACATTTTCTAATTCTTTGGGTTCTTGAAAATTAAGTAATTTCAGACGTTTAAACCTTTCCCTACCAGCATAATTAGGCTTAATACTGTAGCCAGACCAGCTAAATACCCTAATAAAGTACATATTTGAATGTCCATATAAAAATGTGTGATATGACCACAAATGTCTCATTTTAACCCTGCAAGTCTCCACTTTCCCCCAGAAAAAAAGAAATATGTATATTTTATTTTATTATTCTCAAGGATTAACATTATTTTTTTTTTTTTTCATTTTACTTTCCTCACAACACTTCACAACGTGTTGTGAGCTTGCAGAACTGCTATTTTCTGATATTTTCTGGTAATTGAACTTTTTCATACACTAGTGTAAAGTAGTTTTTATTATTATGAAACCTGGTTGCTTATTTCTCTCCAAACACCTGGCAATCAATGTCGCCAACTTGGCCATTTGTCACTATATTTAGCTTTTTTTCAGACCACCCTAGCACCAAAATTATTGAAAAACTAGTACTTTTTTAAAAAACGAGTGTTTTTTTGCTGGTGAGTTGGTTTGAAAACCACTGCCCTAGCTCCTTCTAGTGCATTTTGGAAGTGTCACTAGTGTATTTTGGAAGTTGGCAACACTGCAAACACAGAATGGTACATCTGTTCCCTGCTGTAAAGCCATGGCTGTGGCTTGCAGCCTGCCATCAGCATGGGAGTCCTGATACAAATTATTGGATTTATTTACCTTTGGATCTATGGCAATCTTTTTACATGTTTTTGATCTTTGTGCTGTTATTTGGAGACACATAAGGTAAGGTAAAAACAATCCCTTTGTTGCTTTGTTTGTTGTTGTTTTTGTTAGGGCTAGTTAGAGATCTATAAGGGTCCATTGTAATGAACACAGAGACTTGAGACTTTGTGACAAGTTGGGGGAGGTTCCCTCTGCTGGCGGAGGGCCCCCACTACACCCCAATAGACATTAAATGAGCCAGAATCACCCAAGAATACACAATACGTCAATTACGTCAGTGGGAGGCTTGGATTTGCATGTCAATTACCTCAATTACGTCATTGGAAATTATAGGGTTAAATTAGAGCTGTCAATCGATTAAAAAAAATTAATCGCGATTAACCACATGAATTCCCATAGTTAATCTTTGATTAATCGCAATTTAATCGCATATTTTTATGAGTTCTAAATATACCTTAAAAGAGTGATTTTCAAGAATATTCATATCAAGGTCAATTATTTATTCTGCATTTGAGCCACAGACCACCATTTGATGACATTTATTTAGACTTCCAGACCTAAATTAAAGAATTTGTCAACAATTCAATGTTGGTATCATTAGAGCGAACATGCACATTTTGTAGAAAGTTTTCTACATTCTCTACTTGTGTAGACTTATTTTAAAGTAACTTAACTGATGCAGATATTTAAAAATTATTCACCTGCATTTGGCGAAATTGAACCAAATGGACCCACTCGGCCTTTGGTTTTACTGTGAGTTAATCTCGCACAAAAAAAATTAATCGGCTGAGTTAAACGCTGAGTTAACTCGCTAACTAGTTAATGCGGACAGCCTTAGTTTAAATATAATAAAACCTGGACCTGGGCCCAATGTGCCCGTTGGATAATGCTCCCCCCCCTTTCTCTCTCTCTCTCTCTCTGTCTGTCTGTCTCGGTCTCAGTCACGCACGCACGCACACAAACACGCTTTGTGAACTGTCTATCCATGTCAGACAAAAGGTGTTTTTGGGGATGGAGAGACGGTGGCGTTTGGCATCCATCGTGCCCCACTGCAAGTGAGGGAGAGTGGGCAGGGGTCCTTCTGTCTGTCCAACAGACCCTCACGTCTCCACACACACACCCCACACACACGCACACACACACACACACACACACACACACACACACACACACACACACACACACACACACACACACACACACACACACACACACACACTTTTAGTCGACAGAATCAACACAGATGCGATCATAGCACTAACGTTTGTTCTTCCATTCTCTTCTCTCTTTCCTCCTATCTTCGGCCCACCTCTGGTCCATTCTCCTGGTTCCACATGGGTGTTCTACACGCAGGTAAGGGAATGAACACACACGCGCACACTCAAATCTTGCCCAAATTGCTTCATATCACTACCTTATGCTGTCTCTGTGGAGAGCACAGTCCAGCGGTGCTGTCCATGGTGCTAGAGCACTGTGTAGCACAGGCACTGTCCATGTGCTAGAGCACTGTGTAGCACTGTCCATGGTGCTAGAGCACTGTGTAGCACAGCCATGCTATTGAAGCAACAGGTACTGTCCATGGTGCTAGAGCACTGTGTAGCACAGGCACTGTCCATGGTGCTAGAGCACTGTGTAGCACAGGCACTGTCCATGGTGCTAGAGCAGGGCTTTTCAACAGGTGGTCCGGGGACCACCAGTGGTCCCTGAGAGGGTTCCAGGTGGTCCCCAGCTAAGTTGGTTAACCAGATGTAACTCTTGAGAGTGTAAAAATGAAACCAAATGGACCCTTGCGGGTCCATTTGGTTTTATTTTTACACTCTAAAGAGTTAAAATATTAATCATCTGTACTAGCCCAAATCTACACAACTAGAGATCTAGTTTTGCCTGTTATGTTTCCGAAATCCAGCCTGGAATTGTGGATAAAAAAGAGGAAATCTTTGGGTTTTGGGTCTGTGGGGCTAAAAGGTCATCACGTGGTGGTCCGTGGCTCAAATTCTGAATAAATGGTGGGCCCTGGGATGAAAAACGTTGAAAACCCCTGTGCTAGAGCACTGTGTATGGTGCTAGAGCACTGTGTAGAACAGGCACTGTCCATGGTGCTAGAGCACCATGTAGCACAGGCACTGTCCATGGCGCTAGAGCACCATGTAGCGCACACACACAACACACACACACACACACACACACACAACACACACAAACACACACACACACACACACACACACACACACACACACACACAACACACACACACACACACACACACACACACACACCACACAGCAGCCAGAAGGCTTCAACAACAACAACACTCCACCTCGTCCTCCACGTCTGCACCATGTCTCCACTCTGCAAGGCTCTTTTAGAAAACCACAATACGACAAGGGCCATTTCAGCTCTCCTTCTGTGAGCATGTGCGTGCAGCATACAGTACGTACACACTGTTACGTGTGTGTGTGTGTGTGTGTGTGTGTGTGTGTGTGTGTGTGTGTGTGTGTGTGTGTGTGTTGTGTGTGTGTGTGTGTGTGTGTGTGTGTGTGTGTGTGTGCGCGCACACACCCACATCAGTGTGTGTACACTTGTCCGATTCTGTGAGAGTCTCTTTTATATAGCGTCTCTCTTTTCACTTTATGCAACACACTTCTGACCAGTTCCCCACTACCGTCCGGGTGCTTAATAACTATGTACGCACGCGTGTTGTCGGGTAGACGTGGAGATCACTTTCATTAAGCCTCCCCACATACAATCTGAATGTGGACGTACAGACGTAAGTACCGTAATCAGCAGCCTTAATGAAGGCCTGTGTCCACGCAAAATAACACGGCTGTGAGATGTAATTAAGTGCATGCACGTAATCAGCGTGTGTGTGTGTGTTCGGCGCGGGAGATGAGTGCACAGATAAATCCTATAATTAAAGCTCGACGGCAACACACATACTGTACTGGTACATACCGATGGCATGGGGGAAATGTGTTGGCGATGGCCGCGGTTGTCATTTCAGCCCCGCGTGCGTGCGCACAGCCGTGCTCGTGTATAGAAACGCAGCGAGGAGCCTGCGGATATGCTATATTCTTTACTCTTGACATTTATTTTTATCTGACTTTTACAGCTGAAGATCCATGGCGAGATACAGGACGCAAGAAGAGAAGTAGTCTGGATAAAGCCAGGCAAATCAGCTGTTAGCAAAAATAAAATCACACCTGTGTGAAGTGGAGTCGTGGAATCTGACCATTAGCCTTCCTTATATGACTGGAGCTGGAGTAAAGATTTGCCAGTTTGAAGAGATTTTGCAGTTTGCATGTGAACGCACATGCCTTATGCAAATGTTGCAGTTTCATGGATTTCTTCAATGTGAACGCACCCTTATGCAAACTCTGCGCTGTTCTACTGACGGCCATCGCTTAAAGGGAAATTTCACCCATTTTTTTTTTATATATATTCCTGAGAGGGTACAAATGGAACCACATGGAATCGTTAGGGTTCATTTGGTTCACATTTCTATCCTCTCAGGATTTTTTTTCCTTTCAGGAAAAAATGGCCTGAAAGAAAAATCATTAACATGGTGGAACACATCTTGATGATGTCATCAAGTTGCGTTTCACCATGTTTTTTTTCAGACCTCCATTTCTAGGAAACACAGAATGGGATGAACTTTTTTTTAATTATGTCCATCTCTAAGGTACATTAATGTTACAGCAAAATGTTGAAAATGGGTGAAATCCCCCATTCAAGCCAGCCAGGAATGGAATCAATGTGTGTTTAGTGTGTGTGTGTGTGTGTGTGTGTGTTGTGTGTGTGTGTGTGTGTGTGTGAGTGTGTGTGTGTGTGTGTGTGTGTGTGTGTGCATGAAGCAAACTGGTCTATGAAAAGATGAGAGTCCATGAAAAATGAAAGTCCTGGCATTTTGGTGCTTACAGACAGCCAGGCAAAAACATATTCAAATGTTGCTGCACCATAAAATGGATTCACAAATATCATTAAGGTTGTCCGTCTGCTAAATTTTCAATAGCCAAAACGCACATTGCAGATGGGGGTGGGTGTACAATTCATGCCGTACCATCTTTTTATCTCCATGATTTTGTAACACGTTTACCTAATGTGAGCCAATTACCTAATGTGATCATCATGGACTTTACACACGAACTCCCCACCAACCTAGAGAGGCAGCGGACTGGTCTCATGCTTCCTTCAATGCATGAGGAGTCCAAGCTGCCTCCCAGGTTGGATATAGCGTGTTGAAGGAAACACGTTATTGCCAAGGATTCCAGATCCCAGGATTACTGCATGTTTTTGTCAGGGTATCTACCCTATGGGACATGGGGAGAACATGCAAACTCCACAAACAAAAAGGTCCTTTCATGCAATATGCCTCCAGTCACTGATAGCATGGAGGAGGAGACGGTGCCATGTCATTATTCCAACCTCCCATTGTTGCGACCTCCCGTTGTTGCGAAACTACGAGACGCAAAACCCTACCCTTCTCCAACTGTAACCCTAAGCCTACCCTCAACCTAACCTCACAGACCTCACGGTCTGTGAGGTGGTTGAGCGTTGGGGATTTAGACTCTTAGGGTTAGGTGGATTTTCCAGTGCATGTTTGGACTAATGGGAGTGATCTATGGGACTTCGGTACTTAGATCAGTCCCCAGGAGACATGCTGCCAGCACCCACAGCGAGAATCGAACCCAGGACCTTCTAGCCGTGTGGCAGCAGCACTACCACTGTGCCACTGTGCCCACGGCAAAAATAGATAGCAAAGTTTTTTGACACAAGCATCGAAGCAGCAATATTGTAAACAAAAATGTGGCATTAAACCTCAAACGTTTTGGGCAATCAATTGAGATCCCACTGAAAAATACGTGGCGACATGAAAAAATGGTTTTTTTTAGACATTTAAGGAGTTCATTTCTCTAACTTTAATTTTTAGATGATTTTAAACCCATTTTTATACATATATTAGACGTATATTATGCACAGTGGGATGTAACATAGGGGGGAATGAAGACTGATGAGCGCATTGATCCTACAACATGTCTTCAGTATCACTATAGTCCTACGTTGTGTAGTAGTTTTGTTATTCGGCGGTGTGGTGTATCACACACACCTGAGCGTCCCCGGCACTAAACGATTCCCTGATTAGTGGAGGTTCTGAAAGAGAGCCAGGCTGGCACCAGGGACCAGCACTACAGCAGCTGTCTGTCAGCAGACCACTCTACAATAATGGAGTGTGGAATTATGCAGCATCTGCTGTGGTGTGTATGTGGGCTTTGGCAAAAATAACAATTAAGTGGGACGACACTCTGCCTTTTTTTGTTGAGAAACATATGTTTCTATATCGGCGGTGCTCAAACCATTTCATGTCAAGGACCTGTCCACGTTATTAGGTGTTTGTCCGCAGCATCCCAATATGTTTTGTTTGTATGTTTGTATGTTTTCGCAAATATATTACATAGCTCACAATTACAGTATGTTAATGAGATTGCAACCACCACTCTCCAACTGAGACTGAGGTGGGCGAGGATAAGTGGAGAGGAGGACAGGGGAGGACAGTGCCCCTTCCCTGAGGTGTGGACATCTGTGGTACTGCAGCTGAAATGGCTTGGTGTATAGCATCCTGTGTCTGGCCTCCAGACAACTGGATTGCACATTCCAACTTTCGGCCGGAAGTGTGACGTCACATCCTCCTTTTTTGAATGGGTTTCAGTGGGAACTTCCAGCTACATCCTCTGAATTTCGGTCGCGGGCGGGTCTTTCCTGCTGCCTGCTGCTGTCCGAAATTCAGACAGGAATTGCAGGAATTGTAGCAGGAAGTGCCAATTGAAACCCATTCAAAATAGGAGGACGTGACGTCACACCCCGGTCCGAGACTTGTATGTGCAATATGTATGTAGATGCACCCAAGAAAGAACACAAATGATCTGGGTGGTATTTAAGCTTAATCTGGGGGTTATTTACATAAAAGGGCGACATTGATAAAATAAATTGGATCTTAAATTCATGGTTCCCATTTAAGAATTTATGTGTCATGTTTATAGGCATACTACCATAAACAAAAATGAAAAGCCGTGGAGTCAATAAACATGGTTATCTCCATTATTCTGTGAAGCTAAGGAGCCACTAAGGAGTCTAAAGAGCCTCCAGAGTCGCCTGTTGCAGAATAGACCCCCTAAAACCAGCTCTGTACACTCTGAGTGTGATAGTTCTCTAGAAACAGCAGCACTGCAGCCAGTGCCAGCGTTATGGCTAATCTTTTAACCCTTGTGTTATCGCGTTTTGGTGTTTTTTAAGCCTTTTAGAGCTATTGAAAAATAATCCGATCTACAAAACTCATACGCGCCACTCGGTGCGCGCTATGAGTTTGTAGGTCTGATATTTTTGAAAATTGTGAAAATGTGATGCAAATCTTGAATTCTATTCTTTTGAAGAAAATATTCTGAACTAGAATTGTACTTCTAAGGATCCCAAGGTTTTCACAAGGAAACAGGTTTTCAGATGGGAGGGGGTCCAAGAGCCAAATATATATAATTCCTGGGGTCCTGGCATGAAATATGTTGAGCATCCACTGACACAGAACATAGATTTTTCAGAAAACTAGAATCTGCCAGAAACTAGCATCAAAAACGAAACTAGAAAACTAGTCAGAAACTACCATCCAGTGTTCAGAAACTACAATCGGTGTTTAAATAGAATATATTCTTTGATTTGTGCATCATTGTCACATTTTTCAAAAAAATAAAATCAGATCTACTACTCAATCGCCCTCCGGTGGCGCGATATGAGCTTGTAGATCTGATATTTTTTCAATAGCTAAAGTGTAACATAATGCGTTGAATACCAAAATGTTCCAGTACAGAATGGCTTAAGAACCCCAGAATATTGTGTTCTATGACTACAGTATGTAAACACACCATATTATCCCCCTGGAACAGAAAAGAAAAGAGTCTACACTTCATTGCGGGAGGGAAACTGAGTTTTTCCAACAATGTTCTGTTCTTTAGACATTATTGGCAGCTAAAACACTGTCTGAGAACATAATACAGACAGAGCTTTATAAATCCTATAACACTATTCTACACTGTCTGGGATTTGGTTTGATTGCTTTTTTTTTTGGGTCCACAGATCCGAAAGCTGTACATTATTAACTCAAAACATGCACTGGAGTAGTGTTGACGGCGTCCCTCCACTTCTCACATCTAAAATATTTTTGGGGCAAAAGTAGGCCTATGTTTTTTGTCTAGTCATTTACTTTTATGGATACAATTAGGCATTGTAAACAATCTTTCTCAATATGCTATACTCGTTTTAATAGCGTGTTTGTGTGTGTTGTTGTGCAGGTGCACGCAAATGCGCGTGCAAATGCAACTGTGCATGCACGTGTCTTAAAGGGGAATTTTACTAGGTTGTTAATATACCTTTAGAGACGTTGTATGAACATGGTAAAAAAAAAAGTCCCCCCCTACCATTTTGTGTTTCCTAGAAATGGAGGTCTGAAAAAAAAATCATCAGCATGGTGAAATACTTCTTGATGACATCATCAAGATGTGTTTCACCATGTTAATGAGTTTACAAAGAAAATGTGTGGAATTCCCCTTTAAGAGGCATCCCCCCCACTAATAAAAGTACCACTACAACACTGGTCAAGACCACCTCAATCGAGACCAAGACCTAGGGGAGTCTAGACCAAAACGAGACTGGGACAACCACTGACTTGGTTAAAACGAGATCAAGACGAGTCTAGCAGCTAGAGGGGCCGAGACCATGCAGGGCCGAGACCAAGGACTAGAGAGGTTGAGGCCAAAAAGCCAATTGATTGTCAATGATGGCGCGAAGCGACACGGGCGATGAAGCCGCCCCATACCATTTTCTCTCCCCTCCAACATGTTTCTCCCCCCCCCCCAAATGGAACATGTACATCCGCCCCTGCTCCTCAGTCCGCACAGTGGGTATAGAACATTTCCTTGGCATTGTCTCATTATTGTTGGAAACGTTATTTCATCCCTGTATATGTCCTGACATACACTGGAGTGACAATAAAGAACCTTGACCCTTGAACCTTGAATCTCGAGTGGTCTCTGTGGCGAAGGGGACCCCGGACATTTGCTCTGAGATCGTGACAAGACCAAGAGGGCGAGACCAAGACAAGACCACTCGACAAATGAAGTGCAGAGCGGCGAGACCGAGACGAGACCAAGACAATTGAGGGTGAGACGAAAACAAGACAAACGAGACAACAAAAAAATTGTTCTGAGACTGGACGAGAGAATGTCTTGAGAACTACACTACTACACTGGAGTTAAAACAATCCAAATTGTTCCACACACTTTTTTCAAAAATTTTCAAAAGTAGCACAGCAAATGTCAATTCTGCCAATGTTCTAAACCAGGGGTTTTCAACAGGTGGTTCCGGGGACCACCACTGGTCTCCTTGA
>CM076986.1:39412024-39416499 GCA_039105355.1 Benthosema pterotum | reverse complement strand
CCAACTGTTCTCCCCCCCCCCCCAAATGGGACATGTTACATCCGCCCCTGCTCCTCAGTCCGCACAGTGGGTATAGAACATTTCCTTTGCATTGTCTCATTGTATTGTTGGAAACGTTATTTCATCCCTGTATATGTCCCTGACATACACTGGAGTGACAATAAAGAACCTTGACCCTTGAACCTTGAATCTCGAGTGGTCTCTGTGGCGAAGGGGACCCCGGACATTTGCTCTGAGATCGTGACAAGACCAAGAGGGCGAGACCAAGACAAGACCACTCGACAAATGAAGTGCAGAGCGGCGAGACCGAGACGAGACCAAGACAATTTAGGGTGAGACGAAAACAAGACAAACGAGACAACAAAAAAATTGTTCTGAGACTGGACGAGAGAATGTCTTGAGAACTACACTACTACACTGGAGTTAAAACAATCCAAATTGTTCCACACACTTTTTTCAAAAATTTTCAAAAGTAGCACAGCAAATGTCAATTCTGCCAATGTTCTAAACCAGGGGTTTTCAACAGGTGGTCCGGGGACCACCACTGGTCCTTGAGAGGGTTCCAGGTGGTCCCCATGCTAAATGATGGAAAGTTGGTTAACCAGATGTATCTCTTGAGAATGTAAAAATGAAACCAAATGGACCCTTGCGGGTCCATTTGGTTTCATTTTCACACTCTCAAGAGTTAAAATATTCATCATCTGAATTAGCACAACTTAATTTAAGAAGTTTACACTGTTTTGTGGGAAAAATACAGCCTGGATTTGTGGACAAAATCAAAATAATTCTTTAATCTTAGGTCTTTGAGTGTGAAAATGTAACCAAATGGTAGTCCGTGGCTCAAATGCTGAATAAATGGTGGTCCCTGGAGTTCAAAAAGTTGAAAACACTGTTCTAAACCACTGTTCTAAATCTAAGAGTTTTCTGGGGATAAAAGGTCGTTGCTATTAGAGCTAAACTCTATAGTGACACAGATACTGTCCCCTCAGGGACACTCTGCTGTCCAAACCCACAACCTTCTGACCTTCTGTGAATGGTCTTCTCAAAGTGTGTGCATGGCCTGTGGCTTGCTGTAGTACAGGCCTAGCATTGCACCATTCTTCCTTTCTTCACTTGACAAAATAATCTTTAAAAAGTTATATTCCTGAGTATAAATCAGGTGCGGATCTAGGCATGGGCATGGGAGGGAAATGCCCCCCTAAACGCCTAGACTGCACCACAAAACACAATGGCATGCAAAACAACCCAAGATATTTCAAATTAAAGTGCTTATATCTAAAATGATTTGAAACACTACTACTGCTACTAACTAACTACAGCTGCGGCAACACTAAACCAACAGCATTTCATCATTGAAAACAGAAAACTCTCTGAGTCAGACCTTTAGCTTTATGCATGCTGTGTGTCTGTTGCAACTTCAAAAACAACTGATGTTATTATTGATGCTTTAGGCTAATATAAGTCCTGTAACTGGAAATGGTATAGGGACAGATGAAGTCACAACCATACTAGCCTCGACACCCAGGCTTTCATTTTCGTTCGCCTTGCGCGAAAACGGAAAGCCTGGACTAACGCGCGTTGGAAAGTGGCCTTGAGGGGAGTGTCAAACTTCCGGGGTGGGCGTCGCTCTAAATGATGTGACGTAGAACAGCAGTGGACGGGCGTGGGAGGGGGCCGGGGATGACGACACGTTAGTGAGATCAAATCAGAGCGCAGCTCATCTGCCGTGTGGATGCCACGGCACCCCCCCCCCCCCCCCCCCCCCCAAGGCCCCCGAGGGCTAGACCAGGCTACACCATACCATTTTCTCCTGCCCCCCCCCCAATTGGGAAATGTTACATCCGCCCCTGTTCTCAGCTACTGGCCGTCCAATATAAATCCACATACAATGCACTGTACATTGATGCATACAGTACAAACCGTGGACCATATGGCCTGGCCTAGATACTGTACACTACTGTGATAAATGCTGGGCCAGCCAGAAGCATATGGCTGTGGGAAGTTTGGACGAAAAACTTTTCAATGTTTTCTCTCTAAAAAAAAAAAAAATCTGCAATGCCTTACGGAATCCCTTCAGGCAGGCATTGTATGTTATTATTGCTAATCAGACACAGTGGGTTGAGAAATGCCACGAACAAGAGGCTACATTAACGCATTTTATCCCGACTAGATTCTAGTTTCTGATGCTTGAATCTGATGCTTGAATTTAATTCCTGGTGATACGTTCTAGTTTTTGGCAGTAGATTTTAGTTTTTGACACTAGATTCTATTTTTTGACACTCGATTCTAGTTTTTCTGAAAAACAAAACAAACAAACAAACAAACAAACAAACAAAACCTAAGTTCCTGTGTCAGTGATGCTAACACATTTCATGCCAAGGACCACCAGAATTATCTATACTTGGCTGCGGACCCTCGCCTGATAACATGTTCTAGCGATCCCCCAGGAGCATTATTGCTTCTGAAATAATATATTCAAAGCTTTGCGCCACATATTCACGATTTTTCCTAAATATCAGACCTACAAGCTCATAGCGCGCCACTCGGTGGCGCGCTATGAGCTTGTAGGTCTGATATTTTTCAATAGCTCAAGCATAGTAATAAACATAATGCTCAGAGCACAAAAATGCGTACAAGTTCAGAAAGGCTTAAGTAACACACTGAAGGTTAAAGAGCCTTTGTTGAACCGGAGCACCTCATTCCAACACATTTAGAAACAACAGTTGCTTAGCAACACAAGCTACAAGCAGCCGCGTCCATAATATACATACAGTACTTGTGGTTCTGCTAACAAGAAAAATAAGAGTCAGATTTAGGCAGACCCAGTGGAGAGAGAGGGCTTGATGGACTCTGAATGAGGAACATTAAGGTCGGCAAATCAATTATCAGGGGAGAACATTATTCAAGCTGGTCGGCCAGGTGCAGAGAGCAGTCTGACTGTGAACTTTGCATTTTTTGGATGATGAAAAGAAAACAGAGTTTGGTGGTGGAGTGAGGTTCATGATGCGTTTTTTTTTTTTTTTTTTGTATCAGCAGTAGCCTACAGGGCATCACCATTGTTAGTTGTGTATTAGTGATTCAAATAGTTTCAATAGTTTCAATCAATCAGTAGTTTCAATCAATCAGATATGAAGCCCTTTAATTTGAAATGTCTTTGCAATTTGGGATTGACGCATGCCGTACACACAGTAAAATAAGGTGGGGATTTGTAGCTAAAAAGGTACAACTGGCCTACAACTTGGCGCCCCAGGCATACCCTAGTGCAGTACAGAAATGTACCCTTGGTATTGGTACATTGTTGTAGCGTGCTTTGTTGTGGCACTAAAGGACATTACCGTACCCTAACCTATGAGATTTGAACTCTCGTAGAGAGGTGTTTGCGATGTTGACATCGCAAACATGCCTAGATCCGGACGTTTTGTTTGTTTGTTTTCGGCAAACTAGAGTGAAAAAAAGGTTCTACAATGAACCAAAGTGTCTCTCTCCTTGGAGCGTGAGGTGCTGGTTAGCCTACAAACACTATTGTTTATCAACGATTAGTGCAATAGAGCGTGCAGGAGTGAAGCTCATGATGCGTTTTGGTATCAGCAGTACAGTGCATCACCGTGGGATACGGCTTAATGGCCAATTTAACACATTCTGCACTGTACGCGATTTGGTGTTCCTTTAGCAAAATATCAGACCTACAAGCTCATAGCGCGCCACCGAGTGGCACGCTATGAGCTTGTATGTCTGATATTTTTGAAAAATCGTGAAAATGTGGCACAAATCCTTGAATAGGCTATGGTATTTCAGAAGCAAACATTTTCGACTCAAATCTTTGCTTCTGGGGAATCCCGAGAACCACATGTTTTCAGATGGGGGTCCGCAGCCAAATATAGATAAATCTAGGGGTCCTTGGCATGAGATATGTTGAGCATCACTTACACAGGACCATATATTTTTTCAGAAAAACTAGAATCTAGTACCAAAGAACTAGATTCTAGCGTCAGAAACTAGAATCTAGCACCAAAAAACTAGAATCTAGTGTCAGAAAATAGAATCTAGCATCAGAAAATAAAATCTAGCATCAGAAACTAGAAGCTACTGTAGCACTGGAAACTAGAAACAAGTATCGGGAGCTAGAATTTGGTGCCGGAAACTAGAAACTAATGCCAGAAACTAGAATCTAGTGCCAGGAACTAGAATCTAGTGCCAGGAACTAGAATCTAGTGTTAGGAACTATAGAATCTAGTGTCAGGAACTAGAATCTAGTGTCAGGAACTATAATCTAGTGCCAGGAACTAGAATCTAGTGTCAGGAACTAGAATCTAGTCAGGAAAAAATGTGTTAAGCAGTCACACCTGGCTTGAGACAAACTAATTGGACTAGCTGGTGTGATTACACACCTGTTGTGCAGACAGTTAGCACAAGCACGTAGAGGATTAATGCCATCACACTATTTTGTGTTGACTGTCTGCGGTAAGTACACCCCA
>CM076986.1:39364524-39407024 GCA_039105355.1 Benthosema pterotum | reverse complement strand
CCTGTCCTGAACTCCCCCCCCCCTCTCTCTCTCTACCTCTCTCTCCCCACCAACCACCAAAACCCCCAGCCTAAAGCCAGCAACCAGTGTTGCCAACTGTCAAAATCCAAAATGCACTAGTGGCACTTCCAAAATGCACTAGAATGTGCTAGAGTGTCAAAATATAGCAATTATTCTACATTTTCTAAATGTGTAGGTTTTAACTCATGAGAGCGTAAAACGAAACCAAATGGACCCGTGAAGGGTCCATTTGGTTTTTATCTCTGGTGCCTGTCAACCAATTTTGCCCCAACTCACCAGCAAAAAAGGCACTAGATTTTCCACCAGAGGTTATTCATTAATTGTGGCGCAAGGGGGATCTAAAAAAAAAGGTAAATATAGCGACAAATGTGCCAAGTTGGCAACACTGCCAGCAGCAAGAGGCAGCGTTTATGAAGTCCTACCTTATTGGAGGGAGGGAGAGAGATGAATAAAGTGGCAGGGGGGTGGGGGTGGGGGGTGGTGGCGGGGTACGGAGGGGTGGCAAGAATGAGGGGCGGAGAATAAAGGGGGAATAAGGCGGGAAGGAGGGAGGGAGGGAGGGAGCGGTGGTGGAGGAGGGGGGTTGGTTGAGTTGTCAAACTTTTGATGTCAAACATCACATAATGCAAGAGAACCAAGGCTATGGGGGAAGCACAGAGAAATGAAAGAACCACGTCAACGCAGAGAGATCACAGGACTGCGAAGGGGGATTGGGAGGCCGATCGTGCATGCATGTGTGCGGTGGGCTTGGGGTTCGTCCACAAATGCACGGAGTGTAAAACGCTCTCAAAGAGTTATATCTGGTTAACAAAAGTTCCATCATTCAGGGGACCGCTGGTGGTTCCTGGACCGCTGGTTGAAAACCACTGCTTTTAGGAACCTTTTGACACCTTGGCTTCTAAATGGTAAACGGTGCATTTATATAGCGCCTTTATCCAAGGCACTTTACAGGGCTTGGCACTAACACTTGCCCGCTTGCCCGGGGCAAGTAAAAAAAAAATAGTGGGTCAAGTGAAGACTGCTACCTGATTGCCCGATCGGGCAAGTGTGCAATTTAGTGCACTATAACACAACACAAGATAAATTTGTCTTGACAGTAGTCATTGCACTCTGCCTCTGTGTCTTTCCCTGCTTTCTAGCTCTACCTCTCTCTCTCCCAGGTCCATTTGGTTCCAAAGTATCATTTTCCTGGGGTCAGGGACCACTGGGTCCACTATGGGCTAGATGATGAATTTTAACTCTTGAGAGCGTAAAAATGAAACCAAATGGACCCGCAAGGGTCCATTTGGTTTCATTTTTACGTTCTCAAGAGTTACATCTGGTTAACCAACTTAGCTGGGGACCACCTGGAACCCTCTCAGGGACCACTGGTGGTCCCCGGACCTCTTGTTAAAAACCCCTGGTTTAAAGCACCCAAGTAGCAAGTAAACTCAAATGCAAAATTTACAATATATTTTTGGGGGGCAAGTGACCATGACCTGAGGGCAAGTAGAACCTGACTTGCACTTGCCCGATGGGCAAGTGCCTCAGAGACCTTAGTGTCAACCCCTGACTTTACATAAATCCCATTTACTCGTTCACTTCACACACCAATGGCAGGAGAAACCAGGCTAAGGAACTGACCAGCAAGTGTCTTGTTCAGGGACACATTGACACTAACTCTAGGGGAACCCGGGTTCAAACCAGCAACCTCGCGCGTTACCATCCAGTGACTCTTCCCCTTGAGCTACTGCCGTCCCTATGTGGGGCCTGTCTGTCTGTCTGTCTGTCTGTCTGTCTGTCTGTCGGAGCATGAATTGTGCAGAACCAACTAACCCCAGCGGAGCGTGCCAGAGGATTTGCTGCTGGGCCGCGGAACGCAGGGGCGGATTGGCCATCTGGAGTACAGGGAGTTTTCCCGGTGGCCTGCGCCACCTAGTGGCCTGGACAGGGTTTTTTTCCAGGGCAGGTCAGGGCGCCAGGCAAACTAGTGTTTCTATCCTTCAAAAAAGAAAAGGTGTCCTCCACCAGAGCCTTCAAGTAGGAGAGTTGCCATATTCCCGTTCACTCCTGTGCGCCAGGGCACTCGCGCTGCTGGAGGCAGTGTTGCCAACTGCCAAGATCCAAAATGCACTAGTGGCACTTCCAAAATGCACTAGAATGCGCTAGATGCTCATCTGGAACATACAGATCAAAATGACCATTAATCTTCTACATTCTCTAGTTGTGTAGACTAAGTTGGGCTAATTCACATGATGAATATTTTAACTCTTTGAGAGCGTAAAAATGAAACCAAATGGACCCTTGCGGGTCCATTTGGTTTCATTTTTACGCTCTCAAAGAGTTACATCTGGTGAACCAGGGTGGCCTGGCAAAGGCAAAATTGAACCGGTGGAAAAATATGTGCCAATCCGCCCCTGGCGGAACGTACGGCCTAGACACGCGCCGTGACCCAGGGGGTGGCGTGACATCCACGACCAGACCAGTCTGTACAACATCCCTGTCACGGTTGACCCAAAGTGTATGTTATTTTTTTATTTTGTTTGTTTGTTTGTTTCTGTGTGGTGACGTGTGGCGAGTCATTCCAAGCCTGGTCACAGTCTGAGGAGGTGGACAGTCGATATTTTTGCTCAAGCACGGCGCTGTGCTTACACTAAGTGCAATTGGATGGTATTTTTACTTTGCTGGAGTGTCCTCCATTCACTTATGTTTTTTTACTTATTTTTTGACAATCCTCCCTACTATATAAGGCACATATGTGAAACTCAAGGCCCGGGCCCCCCCCATGAATGAATTATCTTCTTGCACACACCACGTCCACACCATGCACACACCAATTTTATAAAATGGGGGTCCCTGGCTCAAATGCTGAATAAATAGTGGTCCCTGCTGGCATCACAATGGTTGGAAAAAAAACAAAAAACACTTGTCTAGCAGAAACCTCTCTTTCATAAATGAATCACAGTTACAGAATCACACAAAAACAAGTCAAGCGTTATAGATTCACAAGCTCTATAAACACCATGTTTCAAGCTTGTGTATTTGTTGCTGTTGTGCATTTATGAACCACATTGCAACATTACAATAGCACATTTGGTATACTTATAAGTTACTGTCTATCCCTAAAATATTAAAGATAGAGTGCCATGATTTTTTTCTACCCTAAAACATGATCATCAGATATTATTGATTTATGAAGAGTAAGATTTTTTTTCCAAAAAAGTGTACAGTGTTTGTTCTGTCATTTTTTATGATTCTACTCAACCAGTTCATTTAAGTGGGGGTGCTGTGATTTTTGTATTTTTTTCCAATTTTGTACATGTTTTAAGAGGTGACAGTATGTAAATAGACCCCTTGGTGTGTTTTTTATGTGCAATGATGTCTTCCCTTTGTATTTAGGGTTTCTTTCTGGGGGCTGAACCTTTCCAGTCAAACATACCAATGAAAAAAACTTAAACAATATAGTGACATCATGTGCTCAAATGACAGTTTAACAAACACTGTACACTTTTGGGGAAAAAATCTTACTTTTCATATAACATTAATACCTGATGATCATGTTTTAGGGTAGAAAAAAATCACGGCACTCCATCTTTAAGTATGCCTGGTTTGCCTGGTGGGTGGTGATGGGTGGAGATCCACCTGAACTGAAGCCACACCCACAGCTTTAGTTGCATGATAAAGGGGGAGGAGTTAGGGGAGGGGCTGAACAGGTGATGTCACTATATTGCAGTTTTTTTCATTGGCACGTTTGACTGGAAAGGTTCAGCCCCCAGGAAGAAACCCTAAATACAAAGGGAAGACATCATTGCACATAAAAAACACACCTAGGGGTCTATTTACAGTACATACTGTCACCTCTCAAACATGTACAAAATTGGAAAAAAATACAAAAATCATGGCATCCCCTGAGTCCTCAGCTGTCACTCTACTGAAATAAAACAAGGGTCACTATACAAACAAATGGTGAGGGACTTCTACTATAGCTTCTTCAGTGACACAATGCCTCATTTGGGAACGTTGAGACCTCTAACCTTACGGTGTGGGGCATGACAAGATGCTATACTATAAAGCAGGGGTGTAAAACCCAAATACAGAGTGGTCGGAAATAGAAAAATCGGTACAAGTCGAGGGCCGGAGACACCGTCTGTGTTTCAACACCGGTTTACGATGACGTACACAGCTATATTTTTTTTCAATAAAACTTAAAACTTAAGTTTTATTGAAAAATAAAACTTAAGTTTTATTTTTCAATAAAATAATATTCAAATTTGCGCTGTTTTTTTTTTTTTACATTTTCCCGAAAAATAGCAGGTGTTCACATCTCATAGAGAGACATGAACACCTGCTATTTTTCAGTAAAATGTAAAAAAAAACAGCGCAAATTTGAATATTATATGTTCTTTCGGAGTGAACATTTTGTACAATCAGGTCAAAATATGTTAAAGCTAAATAAGACTGAGTTGAGGAAGTAAAACAGTTGCATTCATTTCTTATCACAGTGTGTGCAATATGCCAGAGGGCCAGTTCTAATAATAATTCAATATCATCCCGCGGGCCGAAGATAATTCAAAAACATCAAACCAAAACCTTGGTTTGGGCTCTGCGGTGCCAACAGGGCGATGCAACCCAGTGAAGACTGACTCCCAGCCTCCAACCTCCTCGGATTTCATTTATTTATTTTTCGGTTTGGTTTCTTCCCCTCCTGTGTGTTTTCTTCCCTCCTCTTTTTCCCGGCGCAGCACTGGAAGCAGGGGCGGATGTAACATTTCCAATTGGGGAGGGGGGGGGGGGGGCATGCAGGAGAAAATGGTATGTGGACGACTTCATCGCAATGAAGTCGCACCCATACCATTTTCAGTTAAAGGACTTTTATTAGTCAAGTAAAGCATCAATAATAACATCAGTTGTTGTTGAAGTTGCAACAGACACGCAGCATGCATAAAGCTAAAGGTCTGACTCAGAGAGTTTTCTGTTTTCAATGATGAAATGCTGTTGGTTTAGTGGTGACACAGCTGTAGTTAGTAGCAGTAGTAGTGTTTCAAATACTTTTAAATATAAGCACTGAAATATATTGGGTTGTTTGCCATCATGTTTGGTGGGGCATGTCAGGGCATTTAGGGGGGCATTGCCCCCCATACCCATGCTTAGATCCGCCCCTGGCTGGAAGTAGGAAGAGGGAGGGTGAGAGTTGTTCAAAGCTTGCTGGCGATCCCAGGCCTCTGCCAGAGAGAGAGCGCAGTTCGGCGGAACATCAAAGGACCGTCGTCATCAAAGTGAGCCATCTGTCGCCCGTGGCGTGAAGCGGAGCGCTGCTCTCCTCGCACCCCGCGGACCCCGTGGACCCCGCACTATGCTCTGACAGGCAGCCGCACCGCGGCCCACGCATCCCACGCGTGTACGCACTATACCAGTGGTTTTCAATCTTTTTCATACCAGGGCCCATGCACTATTTATTCAGAATTTGAGCCACGGGCCACCGTTTGATGACAGCCCCACAGACCCCAAAACTAAACTATTTATTTTGCTTATGTCTACAATTCCAGGCTGGATTTGGGAAACAAAACAGGCAAACATACAGATCAAAATGACCATTAATCTTCTACATTCTGTAGTTGTGTAGACTAGGCTACACAACTAGGCTAATTCACATGATGAATATTTTAGCTCTTGAGAGTGTAAACACGAAACCAAATGGTGCAAGGGTCCATTTGGTTACATCTGGATAACCAAGTCATTGGTATGGATGGATGGCATTGGTGCCCAAAAAGTAGATTGTGATCTGCTATAGATCAAAAAGGCTGGGCAGGTCGATCACATGACATGTCCCTAAAATTATACAATTTATATATATTATTTATATTTATTTGCCACATGAATTAAGGTGACTTGATTGATATAAAAAATGAACTGTCAGTGGATCAGAATTCTGAACACTTGTACAGCAAAGTGGGGAGTGACGTTGATTAGGTTTAAGTATTGTAATTACGCCTCCATTTGAACCCATTACAGTGGAGTGACTCGTATAAAAAGGCACATTTACCATTAAATGGCTTGGTTGGATAGCACTGATTGAACCATTGGATGGTCAAGTACAGTATGTTATTTCAGTATATTGAGCCGTATTGACCACTGGGCTGATAACGTGAAATTGAAAGGCCCCAGAACACTTTCAGCCCTGTTGACATTAATTTCCCAAAAATGGCCTCTAATCTCTAACTGCGGAGTTGCGGAGTTGAGGTAGAGGTAGAGAGAGAAGACTAATCATTCCAGAGTTCATAGGCATAAGTTATAGTCTACCTGTTCAGGGTATGTTGCATGAAACTCTATTTTGGCACCAAATGAGCGGTATCTGAATAAACTTTGGGGGTATAAAAATGGTATATAAAAAAAGAAAAAAGAAAAAAAAAAAAAAAAAAAAAACAACTCGTACAAAAAATGTACAATTCGTGGCGGAGCCCCTTTAAATAAAACCTATACTAAAATGTTAGGGAAGGACTAGTAGAAAAGACATCCAGTAAATGACAGGTCATGTTAGACTCAGGCTGTTTTGCCTACATACAAAAGTTATGTTAAACATCGAAGAGAAGAGAAGAGAAGAGAAGAGAAGAGAAGAGAAGAGAAGAGAAGAGAAGAGAAGAGAAGAGAAGAGAAGAGAAGAGAAGAGAAGAGAAGAGAAGAGAAGCTCCACTGATTTCCTCCCAGACCTTCAGATTGTATGTATTTTTGGTTGTGTCTTGCCTCCTGTTTTTCCTCCAGAACCCACAGAGGTTTTTTCAAAGCGCGGCAGCGCGCCCAGGCCCTGCCAAAGAAATACCAGCTACAGCTAGCCAACATCAAAGGTCCAATGTTATCAAAGTCAGCCTGTTGTTTTTAAACCGCTGAGAAATGGACCCGGCGAATGTGTTCCATTCCGTTGCACAACTTCCTTAGATTTCATGTTTTTGGCCATAATTGTCTCTCTACTACTGTATATTTGTCTGCCTTTCTGTTAGGGTTGTTATATTATGGTGTAAAGTACCGTCCCTGTCGGGCAGAAACATTGCGTCAACCTTGCACTTAGATAAGAAGTATTATTAAATGAATTATGGGCAACCTTTTATCCAAGAAAATCAAAAAGACGGCCCAGGATTTTATTGTTGTATCAAATACTTGCGTTGGGCTCGTATGACGCCATCGCCGTAGCTGTCAAAATCATTAAACAAACAGCCATCTGCAACGGCGATGTGTTGCCATGATGACGTGTCAATGTAGCGTGTGTCAAACAGGCGTTGTGGACACTATGTTAACCCTTTAATTACCAATGACGTAATTGCAGTGAAAATGGTGCTAAATCCAAGCCTCCCACTGACGTAATTGACGTATTGTGTGTTTTTGGCTGGTCTGGGGTGTTTCCAGGTGTAGTGGGGGCCCTCCGCCAGCAGAGGGAGCCCTCCCCCAACTTGTCACAAAGTTTCATGTAGCTGGATTAGTACAATGGACCCTTATAGATCTCTAACTAGCCCTAACAAAAACAACAACAAACAAAGCAACAAAGGGATTTTTTTTACCTTACCTTATGTGTCTCCAAATAACAGCACAAAAGATCAAAAACATGTAAAAAAGATTGCCAATAGATCCAAAGGTCAATAAATCCAATAATTTGTATCAGGACTCCCATGCTGATGACAGGCTTCAAACCACAGCCATGGCTTTGCAGCAGGGAACATAATTTGCTGTTCTGTGTTTGCAGTGTTGCCAACTTCCAAAATACACTAGTGGCACTTCCAAAATGCACTAGAAGGAGCTAGGGCAGTGGTTTTCAAACCAACTCACCAGCAAAAAAGCACTCGTTTTTCAAAAAAGTACTAGTTTTTCAATAATTTTGGTGCTAGGGGGGTCTGAAAAAAAAGCTAAATATAGTGACAAATGCGCCAAGTTGGCGACATTGGTTGCCAGGTGTTTGGAGAGAAATAAGCAACCAGGTTTCATAATAATAAACTACTTTACACATAGTGCATGAAAAAGTTCAAATACCAGAAAATATCAGAAAATAGCAGTTCTACAAGCTCACAACATGTTGTGAAGTGTTGTGAGGAAAGTAAATGAAAAAAAAAAATATATAATAATGTTAATCCTTGAGAATAATAAAATAAAATATGCATATTTCTTTTTTTCTGGGGAAAGTGGAGACTTGCAGGGTTAAAATGAGACATTTGTGACATTTGTGGTCATATCACACATTTTTAATTGGACATTCAAATATGTACTTTATTAGGGTATTTAGCTGGTCTGGCTACAGCATTAAGCCTAATTATGCTGGTAGGGAAAGGGTTAAAGGAGAATTCCGTCCCAAAAGTTTTTTTTTTTTTTTTTTTTTTTTTTTTTTAAGTGGTCCAGGTGTTATTTTGTGAAAATACAGTACTCCTTTATGGCCGTTTCCCCTACCCCAAAATAAGCTTATAATGGGGCCCATGGGCGCTGTGCAAGTTCACCTCCAGAATGCAATTTTTTTGTTATATATTGTGTCTCCACCATGTCAGTAGTGTGTTAACACTCACACTTCCACTTTCACTTTTGTTTCAGCAGTGGGTCAGCCATAAACCATGTGCCACGCCCCCAGCTTTTGAGACGGCTGGGTCACTGCTGAACCAAAAGTGAAAGTGAAAGTGTGAGAGTTAACTCACTACTGACGTGGTGAAGAGACAATATATAGCAAAAAAAAAAATGCATTCTGGAGCGATGTATATATGTAGGTGAACTCGCACAACGCCCATTGGCCCCATTATAAGCTTATTTTGGGGTAGGGGAAACAGCCATAAAGGAGTGTTTTCACAAAATAACACCTGGACCACTTTTTTCAAAAAGATTAACTGCAAATACAAATAAAAAAACTTTTGGGCCGGAATTCTCCTTTAAGGTTCACGTTCTGCTGTAGCAGGAACAGCTGCTACGGCAAGAATGTTTATCTATCGGGAGGTGATCGAGTTCCTGTTGCCGTTGTAGAGACGTCGCCGTCCTATAGGCTTAAAGTGCCTATTATCTGCAACAACTACAGTAGTGAAATAATTACCCATTTTCTATAATTTGTCATCAAATTATTCATTGACCATGAATTCAAGAAATTATTACTTACGTCTACCAACGCCAGTAGTGTTTTCAGGAGTGATGTTTTGGTCGTGTAAGATGTGCCATCCTGCCTGCCAGCACACAAAATTTAATTAATAATTTAAATAATAATTGAATTAATATTTTTTGAAAATTAATATGTAATAGTAATATTAATATAGACAGTATATTTCTTTAAAATTTAGGTAATAAGTAATACAATCCAAATATAAAGTAATGACCCCAACACTGCAACCTGGTTCCATAGTTTGAACTCCGCTTCCCCCCAGAGTTAGTACCGAAGTGTCTTTGAGCCAGGGCCGAATCTAGGCATAGGCTTGCCCGACTAAATGCCCTGACTGCCCCACCTAACATGATGGCATGTAAAACTAAAATGATTATAACCACTACTACTGCAACTAACTAACTACAGCTGTGTCACCACTAAACCAACAGCATTTCATCATTGAAAACAGAAAACTCTCTGAGTCAGACCTTTAGCTTTATGCATGCTGTGTGTCTGTTACAACTTCAACAACAACTGATGTTATTATTGATGCTTTACTTGGCTAATAAAAGAATGAACAAAACAATGAAGCCGCCCCCATGTAGTTTTCACTTGCCCCCCCCCAATTTCAAAAGATCACATCCGGGCCTGCTTTAAGCCAGACTCCACACCCTCCAGATGTGCAGGCTGGTTTCCTGGCATGGTTTGTACAATCTCTGGCGCTCTATAAAAGCACCGTTTACCATTCATGCACCTTTCTTGTTGTTTTTTTATGAACCTTTCTACCTCCTCTCGAGCCTTTCCACCTCTTGCATTTTCTCATCTTGTTTCCCTCCTCCGTTCCAGACAGGTGTGTGGGACGCAGGATTGAAGGATTAGCTTTTGGAGAGGCTTCAAATTGAAACAGAATGTTTGACTTTGGATTGATGCTTGAATGTTGGCAGGGGTGGAAGAGTGACTACAAATAGCAATACAGCAAGTGGGTTTCAACCTTTTTCCATGCCAGGGCCCACTATTTATTCAGAATTTGAGCCACGGAGGACCACCATTTGATGACATATTAGCCCCACAGCCTCAAAACTAAAGATTTGTATTGAATCTTGTACATTCTCTAGTTGTGTAGACTTGGGCTGATTCAGATGATGAATATTTTAACTTTTGAGATTGTAAACATGAAACCAAATGGACCCGCAAGGGTACATTTGTAAATGTCTGTAAATGTCTGCAATGTAGAAATACTTTGTTACAAAATGTACTTGGTTAGAAAATATGATAGTATTGGTATCAAAAGTGCTTAAAGTACCAAACATGCAATGTAATCATGTGCAGAATGTCCAATGTCAATTTGATATGATATGATATGAAGAGCAGATGTACAAGATTGCAATGTCTCATATTGTAAGGCATGGTGAGCTTGTAGATCGGGTATTTTCAAATGGCCATTGGCCAAAATGTGTAGCCTAGTGCTGAAGTGATTATGTTTTAGATCACAAGATAGCACCACCACACTGTGAAGCTGTAATTGAGGGCTGATCACAACCAGGGGTTGACACTAAGGTCTCCGAGGCACTTGCCCATTGGGCAAGTGCAAGTCAGGTTCTACTTTCCCTCAGGTCATGGTCACTTGCCCCCCAGGTTACAGGTCCCCAGTTAAGTTGGTTAACCAGATGTAACTCTTGAGAACGTAAAAATGAAACCAAATGGAACCTTGCGGGTCCATTTGGTTTCATTTTTACACTCTCAAGAGTTAAAATTCATCATCTTAATTAGCCCAGGTCTACACTGTAGAAGATTAATGGTCATGTTGATGTGTTAACATGACCTGTTTTGTTTCCCAAATCCAGCCTGAAATTGTGGATATCTAGAAAGCAGGGAAAGACACAGAGGCAGAGTGCAATGACTGCCTTCAAGACAAATTTATCTTGTGTTGTGTTATAGTGCACTAAGTTGCACACTTGCCCGATCGGGCAACCAGGTAGCAGTCTTCACTTGCCCGACCATTTTTTTTTTAACTTGCCCCGGGTAAGCGGCCAAGTGTTAGTGTCAAGCCCTGAATGTCTGTGTGTGATTATGTCCAGTTTGGTTATGCACACTCTCTCTCACTCACGCACACACACGAGGCTCTTTTGGAGCGGCTTCAGGTACATAAACAGACAGAATGTTAGACTTCACTTTGTAGATTTGTAAACTCAACTTGACAGCAGAAATCCATAGCATTTTGTCTACTGGCTACAGTGTTGTTGTTCCACTGAAGCAGTGGAGTGTTGCAGAGTAGAAATTTGACGATTGAAGTTTTGGTTTGCCAGCCTGGAGACACAATGTGTTTCTTAAAAGATATAATTAGTGATTTGTATTTATGCTTTTGTCTGTTTGTTGTTGTTTTTTTATTTACCTTTGACTACAACTCTTAGCTGGCTGCCTGGAGTCAAGCAGGGATTATAAGCACTAGCTGGTCCATTTGGGCCAGTGCCCGTGTGGGCAGTGGTGCCAACTGCTCACAAAATCCAAAATGCACTAATGGCACTTCCAAAATGCACTAGAATGCGCTAGATCAGTTGTTTTCAACCATTTTCATACCAGGGCCCACTATTTATTATGCATTTTAGCTAGGGAACACCATTTGATGTTGAGTTTAGTTAACTGGCAAAATGTCAGTCAAAATAGCTATTCTCCTACATTTTCTAAATGGGTAGATCCTTGACAATTAGGTAATTCAGAATTAATTAAATATAATTTAACTCTTGAGAGTGTGCAACGAAACCAAATGGGTCCATTTGGTTTCATTCCACTGCCTGGAACCGGTACCTGTACCCCCCCCCCCCCCCCCCCCCTGCTACTTGTCGTGTAGCCTCGACACCCAGGCTTTCATTTTCGTCCGCCTTGCGCGAAAACGGAAAGCCTGGACTAACTTGTTACACGAAGTGGCCTTGAGGGGGGAGTCAACCTTCCGGGGCGGGCGTTGATCTAAATGATGTGACGTAGAACAGCAGTGGACGGGCGGTAGGGGGAGGGGCCGGGGATGACGACACGTTAGTGAGATCAAATCAGATCAGCTCGATCTGCCGTGTGGATCCCACGACACCCCACCCCCCCAAGGCCAAAATCATTGAGAGCTAGACCAGACTACTTGTCGTGCATCTTATTCAGTTTGCTAGTTCTAGCCGAATGTCATAACATAGTTGACTAAATCTACCGTTGATTTACAGTAGTTGTAATGTATTTGGGCGGACGTTTATGGCATCATAATGGCTGATTTTAGACTTGATCATACGCTTGGTTATTACTGAAATCCAGATTACACATTTTAAAATGCACCATAAAACATTACCATTTTTTGTAAATTGATTAAAGTAAAACAAAATGGCACAAAATAAAATAAAAAATAAAATACACATGCCTTCTTGGTTCTAATAGATTCAAATACTTCCTTCCTAACATCTATCGATAACATCTATTAGATAGATGAAAAAAAAAAAACAGATCTACAAGCCCCCCGCACGTCACATTGAATTAACCCTCTGTGTACTGAACGCGTTTTGGTGTTTTAGCTCTTGAAAATAGCAGATCTACAAGCTCATATCGCGCCACCGAGTGGCGCGATATGAGCTTGTAGTTCTGCTATTTTTGAAAAATTGTGAAAATGTGGTGCAAATCTTTGAATACATTATTTCGGAAGCAAACATTTTTAACTCAAATCTTTGCTTCCGGGGGATCCCTAGAACAATATTTTTAGATGAGGTTCTGCAGCTAAATAATATTAAATAATAAATTCTGGGGGTCCTTCCTATGAAATATGTTAAGCATCACTGACACAGAAAGAGATTTTTCCAGAAAAACTAGAACCTCGCGCCAGGGACTAGAATTTAGTGTCACAAACTAGAATTTAGGGTCATGGACTAGAATCTAGTGTCTGGAACTAGAATCTAGTGTCAGAAACTGGAATCTAACTTCAAAATTTACAATCTACTGAGAGGAACTAGGGGACTAGAATCTAGCATGAGGAACTAGAATCTAGTGTCGGAAACTAGAATCTGATCAGGACACAATGGGTTAAACATCACAGCACAGCGGAGGAGGAGGGCGGATAATCCTCCACGGCCGCCTTGTGTGAAACAGAGCGAAACAGACGTCAGGCTTATTATATGATGTGTGTCTGGTTTGATATGACAAAGCACTGTCACAGCACAAACATTTTCTTTTATATTCCTGGAAAGATCGAAGGCCAAGCTGGCTTCAACGTTTCACACAGTATTATTATAATAATTACAGAGCAGAGAGTGTTCCGAGAATGATATAAAAACCATGTCTCTTTCATGGCATGTGAGTCACTGTCTGTCTGTCTGTCTACAGCAGCAGCAGCAGGAGTGTTGTAGCCTGCTGTAAGCCAGGGGTTTTTAACAGGCGGTCCAGGGACCACCAGTGGTCCCTGAGAGGATTCCACGTGGTCCCCAGCTAAATGGAAAGTTGGTTAACCAGATGTAACTCTTTGAGAGCGTAAAATGTAACTCTTGAGAGCATAAAAACGAAACCAAATGGACCCACAAGGGTCCATTTGGTTTCGTTTTTACGCTCATTTCATGTTCACACTCTCAAAGTGTAATATTTTCTCAGTTAAAATATTCATCATCTGAATTAGCCCAAGTCTACACAACTAGAGAATGTAGAAGATTAATGGTCATTTTCATCTGTCTGGCTGGATTTCTCCCAAATCCAGCCTGGAATTGTGGACAAAAGCAAAAGAAATCTTTAGTTTTGGCGTCTGTGGGTCTAAAATGTCTTCAAATGGTGGTCCATGGCTCAAATGCTGAATAAATAGTGGGCCCTGGTATGGAAAAGGGTGAAAAACACTGATCTATGGTGTCTACTGTAGTCCAGAACAACACTTCCTGGAATGCATGTTCTCAGACAGCCCCTCCCCCTATCCACAAGGAGGTGGAGGAGACGGTGCCTTTATAAGTGGCAATTGACAATTACACGCGTTGAACGGTATAATTGGATCAGATATTTGCCCCACCGGTAGGACAGTTCAATACAACATTACCTGATACGTCAATCTGTCAACAATCTGTCAGCTCTCTCTGTCTCTCGCATATGAGCTATGTGGTCATTAACCCCCCCCCCCCCCCCAACACACACACACACACACACACACACACACACACACACACACACACACACACACACACACACACACACACACACACACACACACACACACACACACACACACACACACACACCAGGGGCGGTCTAAGCATGGGCATGGGGAGCAATGCCCTGACTGGCCCACCAAACTTGATGGCATGGAAACAACCCAAATTTCAAATATATTTCAAATTAAAGCACTTATAATTAAAATGATTTGAAACACTATGCTACTAACAAACTACAATTGATGTACCACTTAACCAACGGCATTTCATCATTGAAATCATCACATCACGTGTCTGTTGCAACTTCAACAACTGATGTTATTATTGATGATTTTCTTGTCCTAAAATAAGTCCTGTAACCGAAAATGGTACGGGTGCGACTTCATCGCCCGTGGCGCGAAGCGACACGGGCGATGAAGCCGCACCCATACCGTTTTCTCCAGCCCCCCCCAATTGGGAAATGTTACATCCGCTCTTGCCCCACACAGACACACGCATGCACGCACACACAAAATGTCATGCGCTCACACACTCGTATCACTTATTCAGCCGCAGTCGCGCACGGTTCCAGTAATAAAGACGTAATTGAGTATCGACCGTGTGGGTAAAAGCTGGTGGTCATATTATGAAATATTGTTTAGGGCAAAATAAATGTCCTAAACACACTGGACAGGACCTATAGCTGCAGGCCAAGCTATAAGCACATAACGTCAGTGCATTGACTTATATAAGTACCATACTTAACTGTGAATGCAGTTTTACAGATTTAAAGGTTTTCCAGACGGCAACGATAAACACCCGCATTATCGCGGCGATTCTCGATTCTCTCTGCAGTGCCGACATAAAGAGAATCGCCCGTCGATTAACGCCAGGCGTTTTATGCGTTATGGGTAACCACCATGGCAACGGTGCATGAGCCATCTTGTTTGCTTTGAATCGCGTAGCGTGGGGAAAAAAAAACCTCACTGGATCGAGCTTTGAAAAACACTACGCGCGTGTGCACGAAACAAGCACGCACGCCATAAACACTGGACACCACGCAATAACGCCCGGCATCACACGCTCTCTTTATCGCACGCCATTTTCTGAGCACAAAACCGTTGAAAATGAACTAGAAGGCGCGATTTGTTAGTGACCGTCTGTAAGCCCCTTTATTATTACATATTTGTGCATATTTGGGTCAGTCCTTCCCAAATATGGATTGTGTGTGTCACACGCACCCATGGACGCAAGACACATGCCTGGCATACATATAATAATCTCGCGCTCACTGCATTTACAATTATGAACTACAACGGGGAGCGCAGGGCCACTCTACAGTGGTGCTGGTCGTTCCTACATGGAACGATGCAGCACTGCAGTTGGGGACAAAAATATATGAAGTTTAAAGGGTTACTTCGCCGAAATTAAACCTCGCCTGTATGGTTATACTATCGTGCATCCGTGCCTCTGTGTCCGTGTCTCAGCGCATACTGTAGTGGAACACCAGAGGAGGGGGTACCAGACCGTATCATACTGTAGTGGAACACCAGAGGAGGGGGTACCAGACCGTATCATACTGTAGTGGAACACCAGAGGAGGGGGTTCCAGACCGTATCATACTGTAGTGGAACACCAGCGGAGGGGGTTCCAGACCGTATCATACTGTAGTGGAACACCAGCGGAGGGGGTTCCAGACCGTATCATACTGTAGTGGAACACCAGAGGAGGGGGTTCCAGACCGTATCATACTGTATAGTGGAACACCAGAGGAGGGGGTTCCAGACCGTATCATACCGTAGTGGAACACCAGAGGAGGGGGTTCCAGACCGTATCATACCGTAGTGGAACACCAGAGGAGGGGGTTCCAGACCGTATCATGCCGTAGTGGAACACCAGAGGAGGGGGTTCCAGACCGTATCATGCCGTAGTGGAACACCAGAGGAGGGGGTTCCAGACCGTATCATGCTGTAGTGGAACACCAGAGGAGGGGGTTCCAGACCGTATCATACTGTAGCGGAACACCAGAGGAGGGGGTTCCAGACCGTATCATACTGTAATGGAACACCAGAGGAGGGGGTTCCAGACCGTATCATACTGTAGTGGAACACCAGAGGAGGGGGTTCCAGACCGTATCATACTGTAGTGGAACACCAGAGGAGGGGGTTCCAGACCGTATCATACTGTAGTGGAACACCAGAGGAGGGGGTTCCAGACCGTATCATACTGTAGTGGAACACCAGCGGAGGGGGTTCCAGACCGTATCATACTGTAGTGGAACACCAGCGGAGGGGGTTCCAGACCGTATCATACTGTAGTGGAACACCAGCGGAGGGGGTTCCAGACCGTATCATACTGTAGTGGAACACCAGCGGAGGGGGTTCCAGACCGTATCATACTGTAGTGGAACACCAGCGGAGGGGGTTCCAGACCGTATCATACTGTAGTGGAACACCAGCGGAGGGGGTTCCAGACCGTATCATACTGTAGTGGAACACCAGAGGAGGGGGTTCCAGACCGTATCATACTGTAGTGGAACACCAGAGGAGGGGGTTCCAGACCGTATCATACTGTAGTGGAACACCAGAGGAGGGGGTTCCAGACCGTATCATACTGTAGTGGAACACCAGAGGAGGGGGTTCCAGACCGTATCATACCGTAGTGGAACACCAGAGGAGGGGGTTCCAGACCGTATCATACCGTAGTGGAACACCAGAGGAGGGGGTTCCAGACCGTATCATACCGTAGTGGAACACCAGAGGAGGGGGTTCCAGACCGTATCATACCGTAGTGGAACACCAGAGGAGGGGGTTCCAGACCGTATCATACCGTAGTGGAACACCAGAGGAGGGGGTTCCAGACCGTATCATACCGTAGTGGAACACCAGAGGAGGGGGTTTCAGACCGTATCCAGTGGCGGATTTAGCAATTTGGGGGCCCCAGGCGGATTTAGCTATGGGGGCCCTAAAAGTTTTAACTACAATCTTTTAAAATGCAAGAAATACGTATCATGTAACACACCATTGTATTCCAAAAAGCAAAATATTTACTTTTTTTTAAGAATAGTTAAGAAAAAATGACTGAAAAGATTTGTGAGTGAGTCACTCAGTCACATTTTATCTAAAATTGTACCTGAACAATAAAGAATATGAGAGAGAGAGAGAGAGAGAGAGAGAGAGAGAGAGAGAGAGAGAGAGAGAGAGAGAGAGAGAGAGAGAGAGAGAGAGAGCTAGAGAGATAGAGAGACAGGGAGACAGAGACAGAGAGAGAGACTATGTGAGAGAGGTCTGTGGGTATGTGACGTGTGCCTGTGTATGAGTGTGTGTGGGTGAAAGATAGAGAATGATGCGCATAAGATGGTGTGTTCTAGGCTACTGTATGTTGTACGTACTGTACTGTATGTTAAAGGGGAACTCCACCCATTTTTAACATTTTAATATTTAATTATAACCTTAGAGATGTTGTGTGGACATGATAAAAAGTCCCCCCAATTCAGTATTTCCTAAAAATGGAGGTCTGAAAAAATCATTGTGAAATACATCTGATGACATCATCAAGATGTATTTCACCATGTTAATGATTTTTCTTTAACACCCTTTTTCCTGAGAGGGTACAAATGGTACCAAATTTGGTTCACATTTATTCACAACATTTCTCTCAGGAAATTTTTGATTTTTGGGTGGAATTCCCCTTTAAGAAAATATCTGGTATGTGAATGTGATTCTGTCTACAGGCAGCGCACTGCCCTGCTGCTCTGTGTGTCTCTCAGCTGCAGCTGAATTGTGCTGATGGACGGTAATAATATTGCGGGGGTTTAATTCTAGACTACATTATATCACGGACCCCTAAAACAGTACCGTTGGCCTACACGAGGTGAAAAGCTCAATGCAAGTTAATGACAAAGTTGCGTGCGTAAGGTAAACCACCTCCTCCACCTCCCTGCTCCTCCGCTCACGTGGAGAGTGCAGCCTGCAGCGGCATAGAGCTGCTGGCGGCACAGCCTCCCTCTGTCTGGGTCTCTCTCGTGACAAGTGTAAAATGTATAATGGTCAATTCGTCAGCTATATTAGTTCATAAAGTCGGGTCTCTTGGAATGCCCGTGCGTGTCGCATTTCGGACGGGTTCGGCGCCGCCATTTAAAAGAAATCTCGGAACAGTTCGGAATCGGGAAAAATGTCACGGATCGACTTGGTTCTGGTTTAAATTTGTTAATAATTTGCCGAACAGTTCGGCAATATTGCATGGATTTATTTCGGTTTTCGGATGGATTTCTTGAGACCTGTGAAGACCTCTACTTAACTTATTTCTTTCTGAAGTAGTAGGCTAGGTAGAATGTCTCTGATAGGTTGTTGTAACGTGATGTTTTGGAATAGTGCTCTCACCGTCTCGCGCACATGGCATGGATCATGGAATATTCCACTTTAACGCAAATGGGAGGTGATGTACACGGTTTCTGTAGGGCCAATTTTATTGTGTTGTTTTTACTTTTGATTTGAAACATACAAAATCATTATTTATTAACTCACTGACTGATGCTCACTGTTCAGGGGGGCCCAATTAGATGGCCAACTGTATGGTTAGTTGCCACCGGCTCCGGGGGCCCCTGCTGTATGGGAAAGTTGAGGGGCCCCAGGCGGCCGCCTCGTTTGCCTATATTGTAAGACCGCGCCTGACCGTATCATACCGTAGTGGAACACCAGAGGAGGGGGTTCCAGACCGTATCATACCGTAGTGGAACACCAGAGGAGGGGGTTCCAGACCGTATCATACCGTAGTGGAACACCAGAGGAGGGGGTTCCAGACCGTATCATACTGTAGTGGAACACCAGAGGAGGGGGCTCCAGACCGTATCATACTGTAGCGGAACACCAGAGGAGGGGGTTCCAGACCGTATCATACCGTAGTGGAACACCAGAGGAGGGGGTTCCAGACCGTATCATACTGTAGTGGAACACCAGAGGAGGGGGTTCCAGACCGTATCATACTGTAGTGGAACACCAGAGGAGGGGGTTCCAGACCGTATCATACTGTAGTGGAACACCAGAGGAGGGGGTTCCAGACTGTTTACCACCTACGTCACTGCCCTAAAAGTGACGTAGGTGGTAAACGTTTCCCAGAGCACTGAACACTAAAGGAGGCAGAGGAGAGCAGCAAGGCACGCACAGAATATACTTTCTCTGGTGCCAATGTGTGGCTTTTTTTTTTTTTTTTTTACATGTACCGTATTGTCCCGAATATAAGACGACTCGTTTATAAGACGACCCTCATTTTTCAAGACCCATTTACAGAAAAAAGAACATTGAATGTCAAATAGTATAGCCCCTGAATATAAGACGACTCCATTTTTGGGATATTTCCATTGGGAAAAAAGCATAGTCTTATATTCAGGCCAATAGGGTATATATTTTTTCCACATATTTCGATGCCATTGTACAGCATGGATGTCTTGCACAGCCATCGGTACAGAGGTGGCAGCAGGCACTTCAGTGGAAGCAGCCAGTTGGTGGCTTTTATTGTGGTAATTGCACCACCTGCACAGGACAAATTACACTCCACTTGTCAATGAAGCCGGGGTTTAGGTGGGGGGTTGAAAAGACGGAGGGGAGTCAAACCATTACCACCCACCGGGGCTGATTCTGCAACATGCCTATCGACAGATCTGCAACCGTTTGGTGTCATCTGGTGTCATCTGCTGCCCATTAGCGATGCCCACAGGCACTTCAAATGGTCACAAAAGGCCGAATTTTGACAGATATATTTGTCTCCACCAGTACAGTGGTGACTAGGCTTTACCCCCCTGTCCATGCACCTGCTGTCCATCCGTATGTCTGTCTGTGCAACTGTTACATCACCAGTGAGGGTGGCATAACAGTTGACGTAACACCACCAGTTTAAATATAATTTAACTTTTGGTGGGTATATTTGGTTTCATGTTACGCTCTCTAGAGTTACATTGGGTGCAATTGGTCACCAACTGTCCATCATTTAGCCTGGGGACCACCTGGAATCCTCTCAGGGAGCACTGGTGGTCCCCGGACCACCTGTTGAAAACCCCTGCCCTAAAGGGATCCTGCAAAAAAACAATTATTAAGTGTTTTGTTTGTTTTTGGATCGCTTGCAAGTTGGCACTATACCGAGTGCAGATATACAAATTTCCGTATTCTTTATTGCCCCCCATTTTCCTATGTTTTTGCAGTAATGTGCTGTCAATTGTCTCGTGTTTTGGCCAGACCCAGCTAAAGCGCATTCACAGTTCAACCTTTGCAATTGTGTGGAACGCAATTTAAAATTCAACAGAGCACTATTATAGCCACAGTGGTATACCAGGCAGCAGCTCAGCACAGCTCAGCTGAACCTCCCCAGTCAGTCCTGCATTCGCTGCAAATCAATACGCACACAACACAAGCCTCAAACAAACAAACAACAATAAATAGTTCACTAGACAAGCGGCAGCACTTCTAACTGTGTTCAAAACAACAACCACATACAGGGAAGGAACCTGCAACGCAAAGGTATTCCTCACTCAACGCTCCTGATGGCCACGATGCTCTGCTGTGCAGGGTCGGATGTAATATATTTCCCAATTGAGGGGGCAGGAGAAAATGGTATGGGTGCGGCTTCGCCCGTGTCGCTTCGCGCCACGGGCGAAGCCGCACCCATACCATTTTCAGTTAGAGGACTTTTATTAGACAAGTATAAGCACCAATAATAACATCAGTTGTTGTTGAAGTTGCAACAGACACGCAGCATGCATAAAGCTAAAGGTCTGACTCAGAGAGTTTTCTGTTTTCAATGATGAAATGCTGTTGGTTTAGTGGTGACACAGCTGTAGTTAGTTAGTAGCAGTGGTAGTGTTTCAAATCATTTTAAATATAAGCACTTTAATTTGAAATATCTTGGGTTGTTTTGCATGCCATCATGTTTGGTGGGGCAGTCTTGGCATTTAGGGGGGCATTGCCCCCCCATGCCCATGCCTAGATCCGCCCCTGCTGCTGTGAGCTGTCACTCCAATTCCAACACAGTGCAGTCAGTGTGGATTCAATCACTGTCAAGAGGGACAGCATATAAAGTCAAGATGTCCATTTCCAGCACGGTTCAAGGCTGAGTTCCCTTAATGCATTCAATACAGAACTTTGTCCATTTGTCCCCAACAACGCATTCAGGGAGGTTGCTGCTTGTTTTTATTTCACCGACTATAAGCACATAGTGAACAAATAATTCAACAAACAGTAATATTGAGTCTTTTTTCCAGACCCTGCAAGTTGCAGATGTACAGTACAAGCTTGCATAACGGCACACAGTGACAAGCTGTGAGCTTGTACATCGGCTACAATTAGAAGAAATTAATTGAAACCAAATGGACCCAATGTATTTCGTTGTTTGAGGGGGGCTCAAAATTTCATTGGTTCCATGATTAGGCTACCCAGGATTGCAATGTAAAACATCGATGTACTGTATATACACTGCTCTGTTTGTAATGAAAATGGCGACCCCCACTGGTTAAATAAAGGACTATGAGATGATTAGGGTTCATTATATAAATATCTCCCCAAGGGATAAAAATATGAACTGTTTTGAAACTAAAGAACATATTCTGTTTTTTTAAATGTTCAATGTTCTAGTTATAGAGGACTGTATAATGTATTTATCCATATAAGGCTTATTAGCCTGGTATCCTCATGGCGCCCCAGGCACCTGCCTAGTTTGCCTGATGGCAAAAACGCCCCTGATTTTCCAGTTGGTCAGACCTCCATCAGGCATGTAGTTCTGATGAGGAACTGACGGAGCGAAACGTTGCTCTAAATGCCTCAATTAGACCCTGTAAGTGGAGAACGGCGTGCATTATTCCAGAACAACCAACGCTAAAATCTTAAATGACACAGATAATTTCTCATTTCTCATGGGTTGATGGGTTTGGTGTTCGACCAAAGCAAAGTGTACTCTGATATTTGAAAATCTACAGATGATTTTATCAACTAAAAAATGTATTTTCGCTGGGCATCGACGGCATCGCAAATGACTGATGATTTCACACTTGGCTGCGTGCCGAAAATAGGCGATATCTGCTATTTTCAGTGTGCAACAAAGCATAAAATGACTTCTGTTAGATAGTTCTACTTGATCTCCTCTCCACTAAGTCCCTCCCTAACATTTCAGCTTCGTTTTCATTTGTTGATGTCAGTAGAAATCATTTTTTCATCAGTTTCAGTCGACACAATTAACAATGGAATGCACTTACATTGAAGGAGGTGTTCAGTGAAGCGTAACGCCACTGTCTGCAACAATATCTGCTATTCTCGATCGCTATGGTGTAGCTAGAGTTCTATAAGGGAAAGTACCGGTACTGACACGCTTTGATCTCGCTTCTCACGCTTCGCGCTCCGCAGTGGAGCTCTGCAGGCAGTGTTGCCAACTGCCAAAATCCAAAATGCACTAGTGGCACTTCGAAAATGCACTAGAAATGCGCTAGATGCTTGCCTGGAAGGTGTGTAGACTTGGGATAATTCACATGATGAATATTTTTAACTCTTGAGAGTGTAAAAATGAAAGAGTTACATCTAGTTAACCAACATCTAGTTAACCAACTGACCACTGGTTGAAAACAACTGTCATAGGAGGAAAAATGGTGGAATCTCTGGCGCCTGTCAGCCAATTTCGCCCCAACTCACCAGCAAAAAAGAACTAGATTTTCCGCTGGGAGTTTTTCTCTAATTTTGGCGCTAGGGGGGTCTGGAAGAGCTGAATATAGCGACAAATGCGTCAAGTTGGCAACACTGTCTGCAGGTTCCAAACATAGGACTACATCAGTGCTTTTCAACCTTTTTCATCCCAGGGCCCACCATTTATTCAGCATTTGAGCCACGGAACCACAATTGAGGATATTTTTAGACCCACAGACCCCAAAACTAAAGATTTCTTTTGCTTCTGTCCATGACCATTAATCTTCTAGTTGTGTAGATTTGGACTAATTCGCATGATGGATATTTTAACTCTTGAGAGTGTAAAAATGAAACCAAAAGGACCCGCCAGGGTCCATTTGGTTTCATTTTTACGTTTTCAAGAGTTACATTTGGTTAAAACAACTTAGCTGGGGACCACCTGGAACCCTCTCAAGGACCACTGGTGGTCCCCGGACCACTGGTTGAAAACCCCTGGACTTCATAATAAACCACTGCATGACACACAGCCTATTTTCCTATAATATACATTAACTATTTAACTAGTGAGTTATACAACAAATCATGGTTCACTAGAGTGACCAGAGGTCTGCTAATGTGTTAAAATGTCCTAAAATGCCGTAATTTGATTTATATCTTGTACAGGAGTCCAGGACTCATATTGTCGAAGTTGCAACAGGCATGCATAAAGCGAGATTGACTCAGATATTTTTCTTTCTTTTTTGAAAATGTCTTTGAAATTTGGGTTGTTTTGCATTCCATCATGTTTAGGCCATTTAGGGGGGCATTGCCCCCCACCATGCCCATGCCTAGATCCGGTCCTGACCAGTACAACAACAACAAAACCAGGAGATACGAGGTGTTTCCACTGCCGTTACGGCGCAGGAATGACAGAGAAGATGAACACTTGAAAGTGACAGCGAACGCAGATGCTTCATCACGGCCATCTGTACGACTTGGATGTATAATTTTACACCAACGTTCTCATTTTCTGAGCCATTTTGTTTCATTTCATGGCTTACACACGCGTCTGCGCTCTCTCTCACGTGTGCGCGCACACACACAGACACACACACACACGCACACGCACACACACACACACACACACACACACACACACACACACACACAGTCCAGATTGATGTGAATGCTATACAAATTGAAAAGAAGAGCTCACGTCGCAGATGAATGGTTTCTGTGAATACATGTTTTTTTGGAAGAGCTGCAGATATAGGCCTATCTATTGAAAGATAAAAACAAACTATAGCTATTATGTACAACATAGATGGATTTAAACTAGCTCTGGTCCATAAGGTCTTCTCCTTTTTTTGTTTTTGTTTGTTTTTGTGCCAAAGAGCTATCTGGAAAAGAGGAAAATGAAAAGGGACAGAGAGAAGGAGGAGAGAGGACATGCTAGCAAAGACCGTCATGTGAACAGGAGTCGAACACGCAACGCCACAGCCGTTATGTGGTATGCTCCCGTACCGCTAGGCCAGTGGGCGACCATAAGGTCTTCTCTTTAACAGTAATGGTATGCTCCACTTCCTGCACTCAAATGTATACACATCAATACATCTTTTGGTGCAGTTTTGTGGTAGCCTGATTGTCAGACTCTGAGCCATGGCTCAAGAGTCTGACATTGGCCCCATTGTAACCGATTTACAAGGAGGCGGGCCCTTGATTTTCCCTCGGCCAATCACTGGAGACGTTGTTTGCAGTCGACAACAACAGTTAACTAGCAGTTAACTAGCAGTTAACTGACTAGCAGTGCAGTTGGCGTCGGACATTTTCACTATTTATAACTAAATGCAGTATTAAAGAATGAAACTCTATTTACAATGAAACTCTAGTTACAATGAAACTCTAGTTGCAATGAAACTTTAGTTAAAATGAAACTGAATGGATGTGTGCTGTTTTTTTTATGGGAAACTGTTCTGTTGTGGCAGTTAGATGATCCTCGGTGTTGATTGGCTATTTTCTTAGACCCGCCTCCAACTCCAGCTCATTGGCCGAGCCGTTTTTCCGGACGAGATAAATCGAAACTCTTCATCACAACACCAGACCACAGAACCCAGCTGAGTGGGCGGGGCCTGTGGGCTGAACCCAGGCTAGTTTTGTGGCACAGTGTACACACTCTCGTCACAGTCTTGGGCAATATTACTTAGGAGAGTAATATCTTCTATGAGCCTTTAGAAAAAGTAATAACACTATATTACTCAACGTAACGGTCTATTACTCAAGTAATATGTTACATATTAATGATGAGGCATGTTTTGGCAGAGCAACATATTACATATTACACATTTTGGCAGAGTAATATGGTTACACTAGGCCTACCTTTACTGAAAAAGGTAATATCATTACAGTCAATGGTGTTTTTTCTATCGACAAGCACTGCAGAGGGAGCAATTGGGTTGACAAAAGCATTTTTTTTTTCCCAGAGAAATATTTTCTTTTACAATCAGGGGATGTATTTTAGACGCAGAGTTTGGCGCCCAGACTGCATTAGCCTACTTCCACTATAGTGAAAGTAGGCACTAAACCGTCTGTGTAATAACTGGCTAGAAGCGTAAAAGTGTTAATTTTATTTTTGCAGCGGCGTCATTTTCTACATTTTCAGTTTGGTGCGTGGGCAGGTTGGAAGTTGAAAGTACCGCAGCAGTAGTGTTTAACTAAGGAGAGAGGTCCTTAACACCGTGGGCCAGAGCTGTACGCTTACACAACGACTTCAGGGGAAGTTTAAAATATCTCTCCAGCAGCACTCACTCAAGTCAGAGGGAAAACAGATTGTGGCATGAGTAGTGTTGTAGGCAAGACCAACTAAATCGAGACACAGACAAGACCAAGACCTCGGGAGGTCGAGACCAAAATGAGACCGAGACGATCACAGATGGTCTAGACAAGATCAAGACAGGACTAGCACCTATGAGGGTCGGGGACAAGACCAAGACCAAGACCTAGAGAGGTTGAGGCCAAAAAGACAATTTTTGATTGTTCTGTAGTATTAGTACAACATAACACATTACAGAGACAGTTCTTACTGTACAATACTGTCGGTTTGTAGACTGCGTTCTCTATAACGCAGTCGGTATGTCTTCATGAATGAGCTCCTTGGTCCGTACAATGGATATATAGAACATATCGTTTACATAGTCTCGTTTTAAAGTGGTCTCTGTGGCTCAAATTTCTCAGAGATCGCGACAAGACCCAGACAGATGAAGTGCAGAGCGGCAAGTCCCAGCTAGACAATGAAATTTTTCTAGAGACTGGTCTTGAGATGAGACAATCTCTCAAGAACTATAGCACTAGGCATGGCTGTGCGCACACAGCCAAACCACCACCACAACAACACTGAAATGATCTCTGAACAGATATTCTATCTCCTCGGCATCCTTGAGATTTATTATGCGTCTGGACGACTGCACTTAACCATCAGACAAGTACATCTGTCATCAAAACAAAGTCACAGGGGGAAGGGTTTAAAAAAAAAATCAAGGCACTTTCTGAGTGTCGTCAAGTTTCTTAAAACAGAAAATGTCTCATTTTGGACCATTACAGAGAAGCATTTCACACAGGAGATGACATTATGGAGCTCAGATGCTAATGGTGTCATTAGAGGAAAAACAGTCCATGAACGCAATACTTTTAGCCTGAAAATCTCTTTCTCTCTCTTATTCTGTTGGGTTGGAAACCTTGTACTGTACGTCCAAAACCATTAGAGGGGAGTTGTCATTAAAAATGTTTTGTAATTTCTCTTCGTTGTTTTAGTTTTAGGTCAATTGTACCTAAAAGACACTTGGCTCAAACCCAAGTGATTCTCCTACTGTTTGTGATGTCACCAATGGTGAAAGTGGGGGGAGCGCACAGGAGTTATCAAAATGTTAAAATATAATACAGTAAGTTCTGCTCTCCTTCCCCAAAATCCTTTGGTTTCCAAAAGCAGTAATTTATTCTAACAGTAAAAAGCTGTTTAATGAGTGCTTATTTTTTAATAAAATTTAAAGCAAAATTTCATTTGCTTTATGGTGAAAACAGTTAATATGATATATTTAGATGAAGACATTGCACATAGCAATGATAAGTAAAGATATTACTCTCCAAAGTAATATTGCCTAACACTAACACAATAAGTAAAATATAAAGTAATATTATTACTTTTTCTAAGGGGTCAGATGTAAACATATCACTCTAAGTAATATTGCCCAACACTTCACACAGGTGTGATTTTTTTCCTTTTCGCGCCCCTCTCATGAGGCAGATCTGAAGCAGACCCTTCATTCATCAGGGGGGTGATAACATCTGAGTTAATCCATGCCTGTCCGAAAAGCACCTTTTGGCTTCAGAGTCGGAGCAATTCAATTAGCAGGTTATAAGATTAATGGAAGGATCTGCATGGGCGGAAAAAAAACGTCCACTGCAGGCACACGCCCAAAACTGTTTTGTCTGGACCTCATTTAATCTGTTTTGTCCTGGAAAATGATTCAAAGATTTGCACATTAACCATTTTCCAAAAATATCAAACCTACAAGCTCATAGCGCGCCACTCTGTGGCACGCTATGAGCTTGTAGTGCTAAATATTGTTAATAATGCTAATATTGCAAGTAAGTAATGTTAATGCACGTTAATGCAAAGTATTGTGAAAATTCTAACAATCCTAAGTAAGTAAGGCCAACAATGTTTAGTGTTGCTAATGCTAAAAGTAAATGCTAAAAAAAAGTAAATGCTAAAGTATTTTGAAAAGGCTAATAAGGCTAAGTAATGCTAATAATGCTAAGTAATGCTAATAATGCTAGTAATGCTGAGAACACCAAATCGTGTTCCCGATAAAAACAGGTTAATCCGTGTTCAATAACGTAGAACAAGTAGGAAATAAGAGTCAGATCTTTGAGAGCGCCAACAGTCATTAAGGACAGGGAAAACCGATGGTGGAAAAGTGAACTGAGTGCAATATTGCTCAATTACTGTACTGGGGTAATTGTGCAGCGCTTTAGTTGAGATTCATTTTTCATGTATATTCTTTATGCTTCCACTCTGCTCTGTGCAGTAATATACATCTTGTTGTGTTTGGTTCCACTGCAAGCATTTGAGAACTTTAGCTCCATGTGTCACTTTGTAGAGTCATAGTCTCATTTTTTTCTCCCTTGATTTTGTAACCTATTTTTGCACCCAGTGCCAATTCCTAATGTGATCCTGAGCTCTACACAGCCAAAAATCTAAATAGATATATAGCTGTATTTTTTTTGCCTTTTCCCCCTTTACCCATTGTGTCCTGACCCTTGATTTGAGTTTCTGACACCAGATTATACAGTAGTTCCTGACACCAGATTATAGCAGCAGCAACATTCTAGCTTTTGACGCTAGATTCTACAGTAGTTTCCGACACTAGATTCTAGTTATTGACACTAAATTATAGTTTCTGATGCTAGGATCTATTTTTTGACACTAGAATCTAGTTTCTGACGCTAGAATCGAGTTTTTGACACTAGATTCTATAGTTTGACACTAGATTCTATTTTTTTTTTAATCTGTGTTCCTGTGTCAGTGGTGCTAACATATTTCTAGCCAAGGACCACCAGAATTATCCATATTTGGCTGCAGACCCCCATCTGAAAACATGTTGTTCTCGGGGTTCCCCAGAAGCGAAAAATTGAGATAAAATGTTTGCTTCCAAAATAACGTGTTCCGAGATTTGCAGCGCATTTTCACAATTTTTCAAAAATAGCAGAACAACAAGCTCATGTCGCGCCACTCGGTGGCGTGACATGAGCTTGTTGATCTGCTATTTTTCAACAGATAAAACACCAAAATGCGTTCAGGACACTAAGGGTTAAGTTGCTTCTACTTTGATGCTGCAGCTGTTGTCCTGCAGACAGACACTTGTCTGGCTCAGGAAAGGCGGTGCTACTTTGTGAGGGGGAGGGGGGTTGTGTGGGGTATGGCAGCATTTTAGCCAATCACAGCACAGCAGTCTCCAGCAGATTCATAATGAGCCAATAGAGTGGAGGTGAGGTGGAGTTAGATTCTGTTTTTTTAAACATACTTGTGTACAAACACAGTGTTTGTACACACTAAAGCTACCTCTGTTACTTTCAACCAATCAACGCTTTTATCGCCTCGAAAATGAGAGCTCTACAAGTCCATATTATCAACATTTATGACCTTGTAGATTGGCTATTTTAAAAAAGGATAATTTGCATTGTACATTATGGTAGAATGCCCAAAGTTGCATCATTTCAGTATTTCAACATGGTATGGCTATAATTTTACCAGCTAAAATTAGGCATATCATTCCAAAATGGAGGCATGGCCATCGTTTATTTGCTATAATACCGCACGGAAAAGAGCCGTGGTTTGAGGGAAAGGTGGCATAGCTATAAACGACAAAGAAATAAAATAAGAAATAAAGGAATTATACAAATTAATACATTAAATGTCTCTGAAGCAGTGTTCAAAGGAGTTAGACGTGATATTTATTACTGCCGTTTTAATTACAAACCAGATGAGGGATTAGCTTGCTGCAAGCTGGTGTAACTTTTGTCTGTTAGTAACTCAGGCAACCGCCCAAAATGTCACCGTACTCCTTTAATCCATATTCAATAACAAGAAATAACTAACGAGAGTCAACAGATGGCCAAAATTAATTACGGAGGGATAACCAGAAGGAATTTGTTCAGATATCTAACAAAACATGTTTATAACAGTGACACGTGCATGTAGTCCAGTTTCTCATGTATAGAAATAGTGTTAGATTCAGAATGTCATTCTCATTAAAACAGAGAAAATTTGCAGGACTTTGCTGTTGTTTACCAAAATGAAACACGCTCCCCAAGCTGTTATATGCTTTTATGCTGCATCCTGAAAAAAGTCCTGTAATTGTATTTGGAATAACCAACACCAGGACGGTTTTTATCCGTTTTTATAATTAGCTTACGTTTGGGGAGGGTGAAAAGTGCCTCAGCCAAATTTCAGGCAGCGGTTATTCTGTCTGAGGTCCCGCAAGGGTCCATTTGGTTTCATGTTTACACTCTCTAGAGTTAAGATATTCTCCATCTGAATTAGCCCCAAGTCTACACAACTAGAGAATGTAGAAGATTAATGGCCATTTTGGTCTGTATGTTGGACTGTTTTTTGATTGTTTTCCCCTAGCCTCGACACCCAGGCTTTCATTTTCGTTCACCTTGCGCGAAAACGGAAAGCCTGGACTAACGCACGTTGGAAAGTGGCCTTCAAGTGGGAGTGAACCTTCCGGGGTGGGCGTCGCTCTAAATGATGTGACGTAGAACAGCAGTGGACGGGCGTGGGAGGGGCCGGGGATGACGACACGTTAGTGAGATCAAATCAGAGCGCAGCACTTCCGCCATGTGGATCCCACGACACCCCCGCCCCCCCAAGGCCAAAATCATTGAGGGCTAGACCAGGCTAGTTTTCCCCCAAAATCTTTAGTTTTGGGGTCTGTGGGGTTAAAATGTCATCAAATGGTGGTGGTCCGTGGCTCAAATGCTGAATAAACAGTGGTACCTGGTATGAAAAAGGTTGAAAACCACTGTAATACGAAGATCACAACACTGACGTCATCAAAACGGAGACGACTGCATCATCACCCAGATCTGTATGCAGAGCAACAAAGCAACTCTCCACCTGACCTCTGACCCTCGAGACGGATCACCACACTAATGGCGGTTTGTGCACTCTGTGTGTGTGTTTTATCCATGCGCACGTGAGCGTGCGTGTGCGTGTGCGTGTGCGTGTGCGTGTGCGTGTGTGTGTGTGTGTGTGTGTGTGTGTGCGTGTGCGTGTGTGTGTGTGTGTGTGTGTGTGCGTGCGTGTGTGTGTGCGTGTGTGCGTGTGCGTGTGCGTGTGTGTGTGTGTGTGTGTTAGGTGGGCCTGGTGCTGCTGATGGCAGCTGTTTAAATGGATGGCTGTACACTTAATTAACGGACACCAAATCCCTTTTGTCTCCAGGCTGTGACCGGAGCATTCTGAGACTGTTCAGCTGACAATACACACAGCACATGATTAATGGGCTGCATGAGAGAGAGCAGGGGCGGATCTAGGCATGGGCATAGGGGGCCAATGCCCCCCTAAATGCTCTGACTGCCCCACCAAACACGATGGCATGCAAAACAATCCAAGATATTTCAAATTAACCCATTGTGTCCTATCTAGTTTCTGAATAACATAATATTCAAAGATTTCACCAACGATTATAGCAGAGATACAAGCTCATAGCGCGCCACTGGCGCGCTATGAGCTTGTAGATCTGCTATTTTTCAATAGTTAAAACATAATGCTTAGAACACCAAAACGCGTTTAGTACACTAAGGGTTAAAGCACACTTAAAATTATTTGAAACACTACTACTGCTACTAACTAACTACAGCTGTGTTAAACCAACAGCATTTCATCATTGAAAACAGAAAACTCTCTGAGTCAGACCTTTAGCTTTAAGCATGCTGCGTGTCTGTTGCAACTTCAACAACAACTACTAATGTTATTATTGCTGCTTTACTTGACTAATAAAAGTCCTGTAACCAAAAATGGTATGGGGGCGAAGCGGCACGGGCGATGATGCCGCCCCCATACCATTTTCTCCTGCCCCACCCCAAATTGGCAAATGTTACATCCGCCCCTGGAGAGAGAGACAGAGAGAGAGTAAGTGATTATTGTACATTTACCCAAGTAGGTTACTGTAGAAAACAACAAATAACAGCTACTCAAGCATTATTTGTCAGGCAATTTGAAAACAGACAAACAATAAACTGACAGTGGGTTGAATTGTGGGACTTTGCACAATGCACAAATATATTCATCTTAGTGTGTGTGTGTGTGTGTGTGTGTGTGTGCGTGTGCGTGTGCGTGTGCGTGTGCGTGTGCGTGCGCGTGCGTGTGCGTGCGTGTGCGTGTGCGTGCGTGTGCGTGTGCGTGTGTGTGTGTGTGTGTGTGTGTGTGTGCAAAATCTGTGTCTGTAAACATATTTGAATCTAACTCCAACTCACTTCTGCTCTATTGGCTCATTATGAAGACTGCTGTGCTGTGACTGACAAAAAAAAATAACAGGTGTATTTTGATGTCAAATTTTGAATTCTGAACATAGGCCTTTTGCTTGTAAAAGACTTTTACTCGAGTGGAAAAAGAAAAGAAAATGTACACATAAGACTTTGAGAGGTCTTCAGCCCCTGCCCCTCTCCCCACGAATGCAGCATTAACTCTGGTGAAAGAAATGCACACATGTCCCTAAGGCCCTTTCCATTATACCCAAAGTCTGCATTCAGGATAATCACTTTTTTTTTGCTCCTGAACTTGAGTGCAGCACTTTGCACGGAACGAATTTGTTTCAAACTCCACGTCGTTACACATTGCATCTGCACTAGCTGAAGAGTGCTGGTATGCGCCCGGAAATAGCTGATCTACAAGCTCTCAAGCTTCTGTTATGAAGCTAAAATTAGGCATTTTGTTCCAAAATGAGGCATAACCATCATTTATTTGTTATACACCACCACGTATGGCCATAAAATAAGAAATAAAGGAACTATACAAATTAATACATTAAATAGAAAGAAATGTCTCTGAAGCAGTGCTCAAAGGAGTTAGACGGGATATTTATTACTGCAGTTTTAATTACAAACCAGATGAGGAATTAGCTTGCTGCAAGCTGGTGTAACTTTTGTCTTTAAGTAACTCAGGCAACCACCCAAAAGTATCACCGTGTCACCGTACTCCTTTAATCCATATTCAATAACAAGACTGCATAACAATGTGCACTAGCTGAAGAGTGCTGGTTTGTGCCCCACAAATAGCTGATCTACAAGCTCTCAAGCTTCTGTTATGAAGCTTTTAGATCTTGTCCAAAAGTTCCCTCTCATGGAACTTCAGCCCCATTCCTCTCTGTAACACTCTCTGTACGTTCCCTGGAGATGTGCGTTTGATTTGTGAGGAGGATGGACAGGGGGGCGTGGTTTCACCTTGAAGTCGCGAGGGGGGGCCAACAGGCCTGTGTGTCGTCGTATAACGCCGGCCCTTTAATTACACCACGGAACACCACTGCTGGATATCACCGCAGTAAATAACATGGAGGACAAGGTCAGGGTGTGCGTGTGGTACTATCCAACTGGGGAATCAAAGAGAAAAAGAAAATCCCCTCGCGATCGTGAGACCATAAAGGCTGGACTGGGATGGGGACATTGGCAGGGTCCCCTGGGGACACCACAGTCATTTTCAGTCCAGAGAAAATGTTTACCCTTTTCATTTAGACCAGTAGTTTTTAACCTTTTTCATACCAGGGCCCACTATTTAATCAGAATTTGAGCCACGGACCAACATTTGATGCCATTTTAGCCCCACAGACCCAAAACCCAAAGATTTTTTCTGTTTTTATCTACAATTCCAGGCTGGATTTCGGAAACATAACAGGCAAACCTAGATCTCTATAGTTGTGTAGAGTTGGGCAACTTCAGATGATGAATATTTTAAAGATGGAGTGCCATTATTTTTTTCCACCCTAAAACATGATTATCAGGTATTATTTATTGTTATGTGAAAAGTAAGATTTTTTCGCAAAAAGTGTACAGTGTTTGTTAAACTGTCATTTTTATGATTCCACCCAGCCAGTTCATTAAGTATGCCTGGTTTGCCTGGTGGGTGGTGATGGGTGGAGATCCACCTGAACTGAAGCCACACCCACAGATTTAGTTGCATGATAAAGGGGGAGGAGTTAGGGGAGGGGCTGAGCACATGATGTCACTATATTGAAGTTTTTTCATTGGCATGTTTGAGTGTAAAGGTTCAGCCCCCAGGAAGAAACCCTAAATACAAAGGGAAGACATCATTGCACATAAAAAACACACCAAGGGGTCTATTTACATACTGTCACCTCCCATTGTAGACTATCCCGATTATAAAAATGTCTTTGAAATACTGACTTAAGTGTATTGAAAAACTTCAAATTATTGTGTAAATTTTTGACATTTTTTGATACTGTACATACTGTACAGAACCCCTGTAGGGGTTCCCGTCAACTAGGGTAAAACTACCACTAGGGGTTCCCGTCTACTATGGGTTAAACATGTACAAAATTGGAAAAAACACAAAAATCACGGCACCCCTCTTTAAATCTTGAGCATGTCATTTTGAGGCTCTCAAAGAGTTACATCTGGTTAATCAGCTTGTCATCATTTACCTGGGGACCACCTGGGACCCTCTCAAGGACCACTGGTGGTCTGTTTAAAACCCCTGATTCAGAGCTACTGGAAGACTCATAGACTATAGACTTTTGCCTGCATTTAACAAACCGGCAGCTAAAAAGGCCATTCTTTTCACTGGAAGCCAACACCTGCATGTTTCATCTTCAATTGAAGCCAGCGGCAGCAAGACACAAAGCTACAGGATACCATTCATGTTCAATGGAAGCCGAATGCTGCGACATGCGAGATAAAACTCTCACCTTAAACTAACTGCAGCATGAATAGAACCTTTACAAGTCTGTAAGTCTAAGAACTGAGCCAGAGTTCCAGCTCTAAAAGTAGCCTATATACTACACTCTCTACTCTCCCTACTACACTCTCACAAGTTCTTGGTCTGCTTGACATATTCTAAAAAAAAAGTTTAAGGAAAAAAGGACGCTAGATTCTACGGTAGTTTCCGAACACTAGATTCTAGTTATTGACACTACATGATAGTTTCTGATGCTAGGATCTTTGACACACTTTGAGTTTTTGACACTAGTTTCTATAGTTTCTGACACTAGAGATTCTAGTTTTTCTGAAAAATCTGTGCTCCTGTGTCAGTGATGCTAACATATTTCTAGCCAAGGACCACCAGAATTATCCATATTTGGCTGCAGACCCCCCATCTGAAAACATGTTGTTCTCGGGATCCCCCAGAAGCGGAAAATTGAGATAAAATGTTTGCTTCCAAAATAATGCATTTAGAGATGTGCAGCACATTTTCACAATTTTTCAAAAATAGCAGAACAACAAGCTCATGTCGCGCCACTCGGTGGCGCGACATGAGCTTGTTGATCTGCTATTTTTCAACAGATAAAACACCAAAACGCGTTCAGGACACTAAGGGTTAAAAGAAAGGCTATCTCTGAAGCAGCGCCTGTGTTTTTTTTTTCTGTGGAGCAATAGGACAGGCTAAAGAGGCCATCTTTGATGTGACACCCGTTTGGTTGAGGAGAGATAGCACTGGGTAAAGAGGCTACGGTATCTACACTGGGACAGGGGGCTGGGTGTGTGTGTGTGTGTGTGTGTGTGTGTGTGTGTGTGTGTGTGTGTGTGTGTGTGTGTGTGTGTGTGTGTGTGTGTGTGTGTGTGTGTGTGTGTGTGTGTGTGTGTGTGTGTGTGTGTGCAAAGTGTGCATGTGCGTGTGTGTGTGTGTATATATGAGTGGTTGTCTGTGTATGAACATGGGCTCTGTGTGTATTATCCTAGTGTGGAACTAGTGTGTGTGTGTGTGTGTGTGTGTGTGGGGGGGGGGGGGGGGGGTCACGAGTGTGTGCGCGTGTGTACAGAGAGAGAGAGAGAGACTGTGCTTGTCTGTGTATGAACATGCGCTCTGTGTGTATTATCCTAGTGTGTGTGTGTGTGTGTGTGTGTGTGTGTGTGTGTGTGTGTATGTGTGTGTGTGTGTGCGTGCGTGCGTGCACGTGCGTGAGAGAGCGACACTGTGCCTGGGTGTATTACCTTAGTGTGGGAATATGTGTGCGCGCACGTGTGTGTGTGTGTGTGTGTGTGTGTGTGTGTGTGTGTGTGTGTGTGTGTGTGTGTGTGTGTGTGTGTGTGTGTGTGTGTGTGTGTGTGTGCAGGTTCCCAGGGTAGATTGATGCCAGTGATCAGGTCCAGATAGCCAGCAGTAGAGCTAAACCTCATCCATCCATTGTGTTAGGTAGGGGGAGGAGGAGGGGCAACAATACCCCTCTAATAGCTCCACTTTGTCTCAGTTAAAGACAAGCCTGGACCCGTTGTACACACACACACACACACACACACACACACCTTTTTTTGAATGGTACTTGGAAGTGTGGCAATACTAATGTATAAAATTGCTTGATGGCTTAATTGCTTAATGGACATTGCGAAATAATAACAGTCTAAAGGTTGCCTGCATGTGCACGCACGCACGCACGCGCGCGCGCGCGCGCACACACACACACACACACACACACACACACACACACACACACACACACACACACACACACACACACACACACACACACACACACACACACACACACACACACACACACACACACACACACACACACACACACACACACACACACACACCTCCTTCTCCTCCCTTCATCTGCACTTTTATTGACCAAAAAGGAAACCGCTTTTGCCCCCCACCCCCCCCCCCCCCCACCCCTGGCGCGCAATTATTTTGTCATTCTTCTCCCCTGTTTGATCCCCGTCTGTCCACAAGGATATCATCTGATCTCTCTGTGATGTCTCTCTCTCACTCTCTCTCTCTCTCTCTCTCTCTCTCTCTCTCTCTGTGCGCAACGATTTCCAGCCAGGAGCACTTCTTACATCTCTGACACCGCTGAGAAGACATTATTGGTCCCACGTCTGGGAGAAAAGCCACACCGAGGCGCAGGGAATACACACCAAGACGCCTGGAATAGCCTGCTCTTTTCATAACCTCCAATCCACTAACACCACCTCCCCCCGTGCGAGAGGAGCACTTCAGGCCTCGCTCAACCACGTCTCCACGCCGCGTCTAATTGATCATCTCCGATGCTCGTTACACGATGATGACACAATCTCCATCGACGTGATACTTGTGTGTGTTTTGGAGACCTCTCCACGTCTCTTGCGAGCACTAGGGCATTAACCAAACATGTTTTTTTGCTAGTCGTATCGAATACTTTGGTAGTCAAATAAACCTTGACTATAGTGATATACTGTATATTTGTTTTTTAGCCAATAAAATGTGTGATTCTGGACTTCCCGTTGAAACAGTGCATGTCTATTACACTACTGTATCTCTCAACCAACAATCACTACCACACACATCCACAATGCCTGCTGAAGAAAATTGAAAAATATATATCAACAATTCTTCATAATCGAATAGTTGAATATTTAGTTAATGCCCTAGCGAGCACTGAGCAAAAAAGATGAAGTATGGCTATGTACTGTATATTACACGACACGTCCCGTTTAACTTACCAGCAACCTCAAACAAACTCCCAAATTGTAACATCACAATATACGCTATATTAGTGTATATTGCTGTATAAATCATGCGTTCTAGTTCATTTTCAACAAGACCAGCGTTTTGTGCTTAGAAAAACCTGCGCGATAAAGCAAGCGTGTGATGCCGGGCGTTAGCACACAGCGTCTAGTGTTATTTGATGCGCGCCGTGCTCGTTTTGTGCGCATGCCCCTGGTTTAATTTAGACCTCAATCCTGTGAGCTTGCTACGCGATTTTTGTCTGTCAGCACTGAGTGGCACGGTAGAATCACTGCGATAACGCAGGCGTTTATCACTCCCCGTCTGTAAAGCGCTTAATACTTCCAAATTGTACATGACACCTTGAGATTTACGGGCAAATCCAGTGCACATAATTGCCAGATAATCCATCTTTTCACACAGTAATAACAAATAGTAATAATATTACTATCATTATTACTACAAATGGAAAATGGTGCATTCATCCAAGGCGCTTTTACATTCATCCAAATTCGTTGAAGGACACTTTGACGGGTAAACTGAAGAAACCTGTAACCAGGATTCTAACCTCTGATCCAGGGTTTGTTGGACGAGCTGCTCTACCTTCTGAGCCACAGTCATCCTGTTATTATTTTACTGTTAATTTAATTTATACAGTGGTAAGCACTTGAGATTGTCAGTGTTGGTACCACCATGGCAATGAAATGGTAACCGCAGGAATGTGGTACCAGAAAGTCACCGGGAGATTAACATGTTAAAAACACATTTACATGTCCTACTACTTGGATAGCGGTTCCTAATAGGCAGAGGCAAACTTTTAAAACCATTGTTAATCAACCATTGACACCTTTTAAATGAAGTGTGAAAAGCGTTACCATTCCAGGGCAGTGGTACCACCATGGTGCCCCATCAGCAGCCAAGTATTAACAGTGACAATCTCAAGTGCTTACCACTGTACTCTATTCTGGTCATCCTTGAATGGATTGACCACTGGCCTTTCTTTCTCCTGCAACAAGCTACACCTGTATAATGTTGATATCCTGGCCTCACCCGGGTATCTTCCTAATATAAGTGGATATATATCGCTGTGGACACACATTGCAGAGTGCAAGGCACTATATAAACAAGATGTATGCCAGACTGCCTTCCCCAGCCAGTATTACAGCACCATATTGTTGTTATCAGATCATGGGAGATTATGAGGTCCTGTGGGTTATTGTGTTCAGTGGAATCAGTAAGGGAAGCACGCCAAAACTTGAAAGCAGAAAGAACGCTCCGCCATTATCCCCGAGTAATATTGGAATATTAATGTGCGCCAGCCAGGAAACGTTCATTCATAAACAGTACATCAGCTCTGCATCTGCATTTTGTTTGCAATTACCCTCTAGTCTCAAACAAACAAAAAAACAGACGTGACTTACACAAGAAATTGCAGATCTACATGCTCACGATGTGTTACGCTTGTGGGCTTGTAACGCAGTGGTTTTCAACCGGTGGTCTGGGACCAGCAATGGTCTTGAGAGTTCCAGGTGGTCCCCAGGTTAAATGATGGAAAGTTGGTTAACCAGATGTAACTCTTTGAGAGCATACAAATGAAACCAAATCGACCCTTGCGGAACATTTGGTTTCATGTTTACACTCTCAAGAGTTAAAATTCATCATCTGAATTAACCCAAGTCTACACAACTAGAGAATGTAGAAGATTAATGGTCATATTTATCTGTATGTTTGAATGTTTTGTTTCCGGAGTCCAGCCTGGAAATGTGGACAAAAGCAAAAGCAGGCGAAAATGGGCGTGTTCATCGCCTGTGTCGCTTCACGCCAGGGACAATGAAGCCTCCCTCATACCATTTTCATTTAGATTCTTTAGTTCTGTGGCCCACATAATTTATATCTTGTTGTACAGGACTTAAATAGGGCAACTAAGCATCAATTATAATCAAAGGTCTGATTCAGAGTTTTCTGTTTTCAATGATGAAATGCTGTTGGTTTAGTGGTGCCATTTGAAATATCTATTTGGAATATCTTAGAAATGTTGGTTGTTTGCATGATAATTTCTTGAGACTCCTAACAGCTTGCAATGTGAAGGAACTACTGTACAGTATGTTTGCTCGTTTGTAATTTTTCACAGAGACCTTTTCAGAGGCTTTCACCCTTGGCTGCTCAAGACTATACACTGCCCTTTGGAACAAAAGACAATTCATTGGACTGTACATTTAATTGCAGTGTATGCATCATGTTGATTAGAAAAAAGGCCTAGGGGAAAAACAAGGCTTTACAATGTGCAATGTTAACTCATTTAAACACACGTTTGCAGGCTGAATTAAAGGTTTTGTTGTGTTGCACACAGCTCAGACATGTACGCTACCGTATGTTAATTAGTTAGTGGTACGGCTTAAAGTGCAAAGTGCTAATAACTGTATACCCTAACAACCACCTCTCCTAACTGTGTGTGCGCGTGTGTGTGTGCTTCCTCTGTTCCTTAACAGCATATTCCACCCGCCAGTGCCAGCGAGTGAACGACATGCTGTTTTGAGAAATAGTGTGTATAATGTATATGACTGACTGACAGAATGACTGCTTCCTGCAAACCTAACTGCTGTGTTGGTCATATTGTGACCCATTCAGAATATGACCGTCAATTCCCAACACAACAGCATACTGTACCGAAAAAAATAAATAAATAAATATGCGTTTTATAAACCGGCGATTTGTTTGGTTTGCATTATATGTGCCTACACTGGTAACAAATAATGATGGAAAGTAAGTCATTACAGGAACACAATTGAGGCACTTTTTACTTTACTGGAGTGTACCAATGTACAGCACTTAAAGGTAGGGGAAGTGATTTCACTTTTGTCAGATATCACCCACAAAAAAAAAAATCTGTTAAAATGCTCTATTATAAGGTGTGGAAACCATATATGGAGTTTCCCCCTCCCCCACGTTAGCAGAGGAGCTAATAAAAGTTCCCCAGGTGGTGGCGAATTCTCCTCCAATCAGGATCGAGCAGCAGGTTCACATAGTGTAGCTACTGTTGGACGCCCCTAGTGCACCAGGCTGGTACTACACCATGAATTTCAAATCACTTACCCTACCTTTAAACCTCTACCCCATTACATATCAGAGGCAAAAATATCTTGCTTTTAGTCCATTACAATTGTTTGAAAACTACTACTTTGTACCACACCCTAAATACTGAGCTTTTAGGCCAAACTGCAATCTCGCTTTGCTGTAGTCGAGCGCTTCTAAGCTCCCAATAGCTGACAGATACTACGATAGCTCATAACATATCTACAGGGGATATTCATGAAACAAACAGCTCTACTCAACAAACATAAGAACCAGAGCCTTCTAGTGGGAGAGTTAGGATATTCCCGTTCACTCCTATGCGCCAGGGCGCTGGCGCTGCTGGAGGAGCATGGAGGAGCCCTGTGAGTCCACTCTCAAACCTGAAGTCGATGAAATGAATGGGATTTAATAGGGACCAGCAAAGTCTCGCGATACGGTAATACAGTACGCCTCACGAGACTGTGGGAGTAGAAGTAGGACTATGCAGACAGGAGTCAACGAGGCTCTGCTTCCGGGTACACAAAATATCCTAACTCTCCCACTAGAAGGCTCTGATCAGAACCAGCCCTGTGCATCATCTCCAACACCACTATCCACTCTCACCACTTGCCTTGAGGAGACAAAGGCATGGATGGGAACAAACTTCTTGCAGCTAAACGGTCACAAAACGGACATTATGCAGATTGGCACCCAGCACCAGTTAAACACATCACCAGTGTTGTAGTGGTACTTTTAGAAGTGGGGGGACGCCTCTGAAATGGGGAATTTCCCCCATTTGATTTTTTTTTTTCTGAGAGTGTACAAATGTGAACCAAATGGACCCTAGCGGGTCCATTTGGTTCCATTTGTACACTCTCAGAAAAAAGGAAACTCATTAACATGGTGAAACACATCTTGATGATGTCATCCAGATGTATTTCACCATGCTAATGATTTTTTTTTCAGACCCAAAAATATTTTAGATGTGAGAAGTGGGGGGACGCCGTCCCCCCACGTCCCCCCTCCACTACATCCCTGCACATCACCCATAACCAGCACCACCTTCTCCGGACAGGACATTCCACTTTCTGCTCGCGGTCGCACCTGAACTATAGGATGCTCTTCCTACACATCTCAGAGCACCAGAGTCAACAGACAGCTTCAAGAGAGGACTGAAAACCTTTTTATTTCAAACAGCCTTTTCATAGTAGTTTGGTTTTTATGCCCTCTTGTTTTTAATAGCTTTTTTTGTTCTTCTGCTGCCGTTAGCCTTTGTTGTTTTGCTTTTTATTTTACTTTGAGGTTCGCAAGAATGAAAAGTGCATTATAAATAAAATCCATTATTATTATTATTATTACAAACACTGCAGATAGCCTGGCTGCAGCCCTGAATCACGCCTTAGAAAATACTACCTTATTTTTTCCCCCTGTGATTCAAGGACAGGAGCCCCTCCCTCCGGTGTCATTAGTCGGCCTATTAGTTGAAAATCCAACTACAGCAGCTGATTGGCCGACAGCCCTGTCACTCAACAGTGTCAGCTCCTCCAATGATTCTTTAACCCATAGTGGGCGGGAACCCCTAGTGGTAGTTTTACCCTAGTTGACGGGAACACCAATATGCGTTCTGTACAGTATGTACAGTATCAAAAAATGACAAAAATTTGATGGTGTTACACAATAATTTGAAGTTTTCCAGTACACTTAGGTTAGTATTTCAAAGACATTTTTAGAATCGGGATAGTCTACAATGGGTTAAAGAAGCGTGGGGTTTTCTAAAACAAAGCGGTTAGCACGTTAGCCACATTAATGACAACAATTTTGTCTGCTCTCCCAATATTCTTATGGGTTGGTATAAACCAGGGGTTTTCAACAGATGGTCCGGGGACCACCAGTGGTCCCTGAGAAGGTTCCAGGTGGTCCCCAGGCTAAATGATGGAAAGTTGGTTAACCAGATGTAACTCTTGAGAGTGTAAAAATGAAACCAAATGGACCCTTGCGGGTCCATTTGGTTTCATTTTTACACTCTCAAGAGTTAAAATATTCATCATCTGAATTAGCACCACTTAATTAAGAAGTCTACACTGTTTTGTTTGCAAAATCCAGCCTCGAATTGTGAATAAAACCAAAAGAATTCTTTAGTTTTAGGTCTTTGGGGCTAAGATGTCATCAAATGGTGGTCCCGGTCCGTGGCTCAAATGCTGAATAACTGGTGGTCCCTGGTTGAAAAAAAAAGGTTGAAAACCCCTGGTATAAACCACCATCACGGTGAAGACTGCCACTTTGACAACGCCCATCTCAGAAACTGCTGTGGTGGAGACTAGAGGAACTTCAGTCTGAATAATGAAGTGAAACCAAATGACAAC
>CM076986.1:39312024-39362024 GCA_039105355.1 Benthosema pterotum | reverse complement strand
ACAGGGTCGACGGAAATCTTCTCGGTGATACAGATCAGCTATTTTTGCTAGCGCTGCGTGACAAAGCATGGTGTTGATTTACAAAACAAATAACAGGGTGAAATGTACGGAGATACAGAGTGTTCTGTGCCACACAGATAATTATATTGTATTAACATATTAATTATAATTCTACCGTGCAGAGTGGTCAAAACAGCATTATGTTTGCAGAAAAAGCAATAGCAAACTTGACATGCAGCCTATTGGCCAAAAATACGGAATTTCATTATTTTTTGGTCAAAACGCTGTTATGCCAGGTTGTTAGTTGGGGAGAGACAGGCTTGTGGCAGTTGCTGGCGTATGTGCTTAAAGGGGAATTCCACCCATTTTCAACATTTTTTCTGAGAGCGTACAAATGCAACCAAATGAACCCTAACGGGTTCATTTGGTTCCATTTGTACGCTTCCATTTGTACGCTCTCAAAAAGAAGTGTCTAGTGTCTAGAAGTGTCTAGAAATCCATTAACATGATGACATACATCTTGATGATGTCATCAAGATGTGTTTCACCATGGGCACGTTGGGAAATACCACACCGGAGCGCACTCGCCTATTAGTTTGAATTGCACAGCGTACTCGGTGTGCAATTTCCGAACGCAACCCATGTTAGTGGTTTTCTTCAGACCTCCATTTCTTGGGAATACAGAATGGGGAAACATTTTTTTTTATCATGTCTACCCAACACCTCAAAGGTACATCAATGACATAGTAAAATATTGAAAATGGGTTGAATTCCCATTTAAGGACGTTCGCAGGCCAGAGAGAAATCTTTTTGGTGATACAGATCAGCTATATTTGCTAGCGCTGCGTGACAAAGCATGGTGTCGATTTACGAAAACAAATACCAAGGTGAAATGTACGGAGATACAGAGTTTCTGCGCGACACAGATAATTATAATGTATTAACATATTAATTATAATTCCACTACAAGGACGGTCAAAATAGCATTATGTTTGCAGAAATTAAATAGCAAACTTGACATGCAGCCTATTGTCCAAAAACACGGAATTTCATTATTTTTTGTCAAAACGCTGTTATGCCAGTGTTAGTTGGGGAGACAGATAGAGGCTCGGGGCAGTTTGCGGCGCATGTGCTTGATTTATGCAGTGCGCGTGCGCCGACACCTCACAAGAATGTACTGTATGTGCTATCCCTGGCATGCCTGATGAAGTAGGAATTAAGAGTTTGGAGCGTTGTTCAAACAGTGATGGCAACTGAGAAAATCCAAAATGCACTAGTGGCACTTCCAAAATGCCCTAGAAAGTGCTAGAGCAGTGGTTTGTTTTCAACCATTTTCAATGCATGGCCCACTACTTATTCTGCATTTTAGCCAGGACCACCATTTGATGTTGAGTTTAGTGTCTCTGACTAATTTAGGAGAACTTTCTTGAAAATTAGGTAATTCAGATGTTTAAATATAATTTATCTCTTGAGAGTGTAAAATGTTTCATTTCACGATCTCAAGAGTTACAAATCTATAAGGGTCCATTTGGTTACCAATGGTCCTTTCTAGGAAAGAAGGAGGCCTCTATCATAGGAGGAAAAATGGTGAAAAACGAGGGTTTTATCTTTGGCACCTGTCAACCAATTTCGCCCCAACTCACCAGCAAAAAGCACTAGATTTTCCTCCAGGAGTTTTTCCACTGATTTTGGCGCTAGAGGGGTCTGGAAAAAAGCTGAATATAGCGACAAATATGCTGTGTTGAAAATGGTCTCAGCCTCTTTCATATCTTCAGAGAACTGATTTTCTTATTTCTGATTTTCACTCACCCTGTTCTCTTATTCAAAAGCTCAGTGGGCTCTCAGGGTTGGGCTGGTAGATTACACTGGCACAAGAAAGACTCAATCAAAGCATCTGAGTGGATGGATATCGAAGCAGACATTCAAAGGTTTCATGTAGACGTGGCTCTGCATGGGAATGTACGAAGCTGAAAGCCATATCGAGTATATAGACAGAGTTGCGATATTGAGGGGGCAGAAAACAGTCCTGGTCACGTGGCTCAAGCGAGCTCATAGACTCCAATGCATTCCGTAACTTCCAGTTGTCCCCATTCAATAGAATTCTACATAGAAGAGCCGCCATTGGTTTTTGTTTGTAAATATTTGTTTAAAAACAGAGTCTAACTCCACCTCACCTCCACTCTATTGGCTCATTATGAATCTCCTGGAGACTGCTGTGCTGTGATTGGCTAAAACGCAGCCCCCAACACAAACAAATTAGCATGGCCTTTCCTGAGCCCGACAAATGTTTCGTTTTCAGTTTTTAGTTTAGTTTTCATGATTTGTTGACAACAACAAAGTTCTGGACCGTCTGGACAGGACAAAACAAATGGCGTCTGCAGGGAAACAGCTGCAGCATCAAAGTAGAAGCAACGTACAGGGGGAAAAAAGCAGAAAATATAGCTAGATAGCCATTTTGATTTTTGACTAAAGAGTTGCCTCTATTAAGTTAGATCTAAAATCTTGTGCGCTGTGTTCTATGAAGAAACAACTATAGCTGTAATGACACACAATTTCACCACACAAACACGTGCCGACAACAAACATGTGAGTAGAACAGAATCCATGACGCCACGGTGCCATGTCATTATTCCGACCTCTCATTGCTGCGATCTCCCGTTGTTCCAAAACTACGAGACGCAAAACCCGACCCTTCTCCAACCGTAACCCTAAGACTAAACCCCCGACCCTCAACCACCTCACAGACCGTGAGGTCTGTGAGGTTAGGTTTAGGCTCTTAGGGTTACGGTTGGAGAAGGGTAGGGTTTTGCTACAAACATGCCTAAACCCTTCTCTAACCCTCATCCTCACCATAACCACATCAAGCAGGTCACAGCTGATAGTGGATTTCATCCTCACCATAACCACATCAAGCAGGTCACAGCTGATAGTGGATTTCATCCTCACCATAACCACATCAAGCAGGTCACAGCTGATAGTGGATTTCATCCTCACCATAACCACATCAAGCAGGTCACAGCTGATAGTGGATTTCATCCTCACCATAACCACATCAAGCAGGTCACAGCTGATAGTGGATTTCATCCTCACCATAACCACATCAAGCACGTTGCAGCTGATAGTGGATTTCATCCTCACCATAACCACATCAAGCAGGTTGCAGCTGATAGTGGATTTCATCCTCACCATAACCACATCAAGCACGTTGCAGCTGATAGTGGATTTCATCCTCACCATAACCACATCAAGCAGGTCACAGCTGATAGTGGATTTCATCCTCACCATAACCACATCAAGCAGGTCACAGCTGATAGTGGATTTCATCCTCACCATAACCACATCAAGCACGTTGCAGCTGATAGTGGATTTCATCCTCACCATAACCACATCAAGCAGGTTGCAGCTGATAGTGGATTTCATCCTCACCATAACCACATCAAGCAGGTCGCAGCTGATAGTGGATTTCATCCTCACCATAACCACATCAAGCAGGTCACAGCTGATAGTGGATTTCATCCTCACCATAACCACATCAAGCAGGTCACAGCTGATAGTGGATTTCATCCTCACCATAACCACATCAAGCAGGTCACAGCTGATAGTGGATTTCATCCTCACCATAACCACATCAAGCAGGTCACAGCTGATAGTGGATTTCATCCTCACCATAACCACATCAAGCAGGTCACAGCTGATAGTGGATTTCATCCTCACCATAACCACATCAAGCAGGTCACAGCTGATAGTGGATTTCATCCTCACCATAACCACATCAAGCAGGTCACAGCTGATAGTGGATTTCATCCTCACCATAACCACATCAAGCAGGTCACAGCTGATAGTGGATTTCATCCTCACCATAACCACATCAAGCATGTTGCAGCTGATAGTGGATTTCATCCTCACCATAACCACATCAAGCAGGTCACAGCTGATAGTGGATTTCATCCTCACCATAACCACATCAAGCAGGTCACAGCTGATAGTGGATTTCATCCTCACCATAACCACATCAAGCACGTTGCAGCTGATAGTGGATTTCATCCTCACCATAACCACATCAAGCACGTTGCAGCTGATAGTGGATTTCATCCTCACCATAACCACATCAAGCAGGTCACAGCTGATAGTGGATTTCATCCTCACCATAACCACATCAAGCAGGTCACAGCTGATAGTGGATTTCATCCTCACCATAACCACATCAAGCAGGTTGCAGCTGATAGTGGATTTCATCCTCACCATAACCACATCAAGCAGGTCACAGCTGATAGTGGATTTCATCCTCACCATAACCACATCAAGCACGTTGCAGCTGATAGTGGATTTCATCCTCACCATAACCACATCAAGCAGGTCACAGCTGATAGTGGATTTCATCCTCACCATAACCACATCAAGCACGTTGCAGCTGATAGTGGATTTCATCCTCACCATAACCACATCAAGCACGTTGCAGCTGATAGTGGATTTCATCCTCACCATAACCACATCAAGCACGTTGCAGCTGATAGTGGATTTCATCCTCACCATAACCACATCAAGCACGTTGCAGCTGATAGTGGATTTCCAGCGCATGTTCGGACTAATGGGAGTTCTGAACTGTGGCAAACATATTATGCAGTGATCTTTGCATCTTCTGCATCCAGCCCTGTGTGAACACAGCATTACGGTGAAGAGGCTTCATTCATGGATGGATGTTTAGCATGGCCACCGGGGAATAACCAACACTCACACATTAATTGGAGCGCTCTCACCAGGGAACTGTGTGCCCTGCAATATTATTTAACTGTATTTTAGCGCGCTAGTGGAAGGCACCAGGGTCACTGTGCATCTAATGGCCCTATACGCAGGCAGGCCTGACTCACACTGCCTGGCTGCCACACACACATCATAATGGATAGGCACGGAACCCGCTGGAACACCCGTGCACCAGTCAGATAAACAGCCACTTAGCTGGAGCCCAGAGGCAGCTGGGGACATGGGGGGGGGGGGACCCAGAGAGAGAGAGAGAGACCCAGAGAGAGAGAGAGAGAGAGAGAGAGAGAGAGAGAGAGAGAGAGAGAGAGAGAGAGAGAGAGAGAGAGAGAGAGAAAGAGAAAGAGAGAGAGAGAGAAAGAGAGAGAGAGAGAGAGACAGAGAGAGCGCGAATGGCAAGCAGGCAGACCCACCGACATACATGCAAACATATACAACATTTTGTATGGCAACCACTTTCTTTATGATGCAACTTCAAAGTGAAAATAAAGAATATCTTATATTTTTATCATCATTAGAACAAAGGCTTCCATTTTCGCTTTTTAGTTGGAACTTTTCAGGAATAGAAAACCTGCAGTGTCTATTAGCTATCTATAGCTTGGATTCCCCATCGGTGATGCACATGAAGACAGGTCTATAAACAGCCCTCCTACGAGACACAGGCTGAGTAGAAAATAATATCAGTATGTTATTGTGTAGTAGACTAGTGAGGACCTATTATATGAAGATATGTTGGAAAGTGGTTAATATCTAATAAAATAGCTGATAAAACATAAAACGCTGTAACTAAGAGGTTTCCACTGGCCAAAGCAGGCGCTGTAATATTCTAGGTCAGGGGTTTTCAACAGGTGGTCTGGGGACCACCAGTGGTCCTTGAGAGGGTTCCAGGTGGTCCCCAGCTAAGTTGGTTAACCAGATGTAACTCATTAGAATGTAAAAATGAAATCAAATGGACCCTTGCGGGTCCATTTGGTTTCGTTTTTACACTCTCAAGAGTTAAAATATTCATCATCTGAATTAGCCCAAGTCTACGCAACTAGAGAATGTAGAAGATCAGGAGAAATCTTTAGTGTTTGGGGGGGGGGTGGCTAAAATGTCCTCAAATGGTGGTCTGTGGCTCAAATTCTGAATAAATGGTGGGCCCTGGTGTCAAAAAGGTTGAAAACCCCTGCTCTAGGTCAAAGACGAAAAACGCCATACGATCAAGACAGCAGACATAGCATTGCAACATCCGGTTTTGGAGATTTAGCTATTCAAAAATAAGGGTTACAAACAAGGTATAACAGTGTGCGCATTGGTTTAATAGTAACTTTACTGCTTCCGCAAAAATACTCAGCTCAAATTAAAACACTCACTGAAATCTGGACACATTTACAAAATGGTTTGGTTAATTACAAACCTTATATCAATGTGGCTATGATTCCGAACGAAAACAACATGTAAATAACGGCTGTTTACAAATCACACGACATTTCCCGTATAAAACCCAGAGGGGCTTGCTGCTGTTTAGATCCTACATTAACCCTTTTGTGTACTGAACACGTTTTGGTGTTTTAGCTGTTGAAAAATAGCAGATCTACAAGCTCATATCGCGCCACCGAGTGGCGCGATATGAGCTTGTAGTTCTGCTATTTTTGAAAAATTGTGAAAATGTGGTGCAAATCTTTGAATACATTATTTCGGAAGCAAACATTTTTAACTCAAATCTTTGCTTCTGGGGGATCCCTAGAACAACATGTTTTTAGATGAGGTTCTGCAGCTAAATAATAGATATTTCTGGGGGTCCTTCCTATGAAATATGTTAAGCATCACTGACACAGAAAGAGATTTTTCCCAGAAAAACTAGAATCTCGCACCAGGGACTAGAATTTAGTGTCATGGACTAGAATCTAGAGTCAGAAACTGGAATCTAACTTCAGAAACTACAATCTACTGAGAGGAGCTAGAATCTACCGTGGGGGACTAGAATCTAGCATGAGGAACTAGAATCTACCGTGGGGGACTAGAATCTAGCATGAGGAACTAGAATCTACCGTGGGGGACTAGAATCTAGCATGAGGAACTAGAATCTAGCGTCAGAATCTAGAATCTAGCATGAGGAACTAGAATCTAGCGTCAGAATCTAGAATCTAGCATGAGGAACTAGAATCTAGCGTCAGAATCTAGAATCTAGCATGAGGAACTAGAATCTAGCGTCAGAATCTAGAATCTAGCATGAGGAACTAGAATCTAGCATGAGGAACTAGAATCTAGCATGAGGAACTAGAATCTAGCATGAGGAACTAGAATCTAGCGTCAGAATCTAGAATCTAGCATGAGGAACTAGAATCTGATCAGGACACAAACGGTTAAAGCCTGATGGATGAGCACTTTGTAACCGGCTTGTTGGTTTGTTGTATAACTCCTGGGCATGGGGATCCCCTGTGGAGAGACAATGATGGATCATACATTATTTAGCAGGGTAATTTTAGGATATGTTGTGCTACTTCAAGGGAGGCATGATGCAATGCAATCCCACTCAGAACAACATTCACGGAGAGGCATCAAAACAGGGGGGTGGCAAAAATATGTTTTCCACTTAATCTCCATTTATAAATGAGTGAAAAATAACTAGACCCTTCGGTGCCCGTTGGGCACCGGCCTACTTGGGAAAACATCCGGAACTCCACTCTAGAATGCATTTTAACTAAGGCTGAGACTCAATTCAGGCATGCCCCCAAAATTGGGGGATTTTGGTATGTCCAAATATGGAGTGTCAGGCAAGGACAGTCACAGACAGATGCCCACCGAGACGTAATTATGGAGCCGACCGGTTCCATATGCTTATACACAGTATACAGATGAATTAGGGCTGGGATTACAAAAAAATCTAAATAATTGGAAACATTATAATTAATTAACCTCAATTAATGACATACCAATATTTAACTTGAGAACTATTTTTCGATCAATTAAAACAGATTGACATGTCTATATCGACATGTGAGTTTTTCAAATCCAAATTATCCATCATCCCACTGGGTCCAGCAAAGCACTCTGATTGGCTTGTTCTCCCATTGGGTGCACCGTTATGATCGGTACGCCTGAAATTTGTCCAGTAAGAAAAAAAAGCAGGGTAATCGGGTAAGTGTGCAACTTAGTGCGCAATAACAAAACACAAGATAAATTTGTCTTGAAGGTGGTCATTGCGACCTGGGCTGATTAAGATGATGAACGTAAAAATGAAACCAAATGGACCCTTATGGGTCCATTTGGTTTAGTTACATCTGGTTAACCAACTTAGCTGGGGACCACCTGGAACCCTCTCAGGGACCACTTAAAAACCACTGGTTTGAAGCACCCAAGTAGGAAGTAAAATTAAATGCAAAATTTACAATATATTCTTGGGGGGCAAGTGACCATGACCTGAGGGCAAGTAGAACCTGACATGCACTTGCCCGATGGGCAAGTGCCTCAGAGACCTTAGTGTCAACCCCTGGGTTGTCCTGGCAATCAATTGGCTCTGGCAGGCATTGGGTTTGTAAAACTGAAACACTAAAACAATCATTTGAACTTTGTATCAAGCTGTATCATGTAGCATATCATTGTGTGATGATTGGAAAAACTCGCTTCGGTGCAGGACAGAAACAGATTATATATAATATATGAGTGAGTGACTACCGTGAACGACAGCAGCACCGGGACATTGTGTTTACTTTCAGAACACAATGCTTATATAATGACACAGTTTTAACATGAACCAATATTATTCTCCATAGTGAAATTACTTTCATGACCCAGGGGATACCGATATCAACCGATGCCGATATAATCAAGCTTTTGTGGAGGATAAAATAAATAAAAGTAATCAAATAAAAGTAATCAATTCTTTCAGAAATGGAAGAAGGTCCTCCATATTTTTTTCCTGATTGTTTGGCAATATACACCCCAGTAAACGGTGTTTTGCCAATTTCTCAATATTTTCCAATATTCATTTTTAAAGCCTTTATGTCGGAATAGCCGATATATCTGCCCATCCCTTGTCTCCACCCTTTGGTGTGCTAATTAAGGATTTAACTCCACACACTCCATAGGTACATTTTGGCACCTACAGTATACTGCTAAGGGCTGCTTAAGTACAAGTCAGTGGCTGCACGGCACGCAATAATTGCAGGTTGTTGCATTTGCGATGTTTCACAGTGCACTGCTTTGGTTGTGTATTGTTTCAGCCGGCACAACACAATCAAACTTCATTATCCACTCAAAACTCTGACAAGCGACTGAAATGCCAATCAGCATCGTGTTCAGAATAGGTAAGTACAGAGAATAACTATTATTTTTACTATAATAAATTAATTCAATACAGATTATTTTTGCATGGAGACAAGGCCTGACTCCCGGCCCTACTGATTAGTATAGATTTTATGCGCGACCCGGCCCTAAAATGTCGGTTAGGGCCTGTTCGGGTTCAGTCCAGGTGGGGTTCGGGCAGAGTTTGAGAACTGACCACAGGAGTCTGACACTGCGTCAAATACACTAGTTCAAATTCAGTCCAGTGTCAATAATTGAAAACACTTCCTTTCATGTGTGCTTTCTTTCGGGGGTCCAGACCAGCCCTGGTCCAGTCAGTCAGGGCCCTGCCTCATGTCCAAGCTTGTAACAAAAAAGATCAAACGCAATCTCATGCACACACACACACCCACACTCACACACACACCCCAAAAATCCTTTTGAAGTCATGTGCCGTACCCAAAAAGAACAAAGATGAAAGGATGTGGGGAAATGGAAGAGTTGTAGCACCCCTGGCTGACCATTTCAATTTAGACGTCCAAACCAGCCATGATCTGAGTCTGAGGAGAAGAGCAGTGACTCCATACGTCTGGATAGAAGATGAATAAAGAGATGAAGCACCTTAAAAGTCGTGCAGAGTAACTTTTTTTTCCCAGAGTGAACAAAAGGTTGAACTTCTAAATAGACTAGAGAAAGCACATTTCTTTCTTTCACAGGTTTGACAACCAGGTCAGACAGGGAACAGAGCAAAGTACGTTGTTTGGACTGTTCTGCAGCAGAACTAAAGGATCATGATTGTGGTGTAGTATTAGCATCGGAAATATACTTGTCACTTTCCTCCAAAGTACTTTTACATACAGTATATCCTCCAAGGCACCAATCTGCATGTCGGTGGAAATTACGGGCCGGGGGCTTCTGGGGAAGTTCAGCATCTTGCTCAAGGACACTTCTGGGGAGCCCAGGATCGAACCGGTGACCTTGCGGTTCACCTTCCTTCCTTCCGCCCACTCTACCCTGGAGCCACTGCCGCCTGAGGAAAAAATCACTTTCAAAATTGCAGCACTACGGCACAAGCTCACAATGTGCTGCATCCGTGATGGAGTAGAACAGGGGTTTTCAACCTTTTTCATACCAGGGCCCACTTTATTCAGAATTTGAGCCACGGACCACCATTTGATGACATTTTAGCCCCACAGATCCCAAAACTATTACAATATTTTAACTCTTGAGAGTGTAATAATGAAACCAAATGGACCCGCAAGGGTCCATTTGGTTTCATTTTTACGTTCTCAAGAGTTACATCTGGTTAACCAACTTAGCTGGGGACCACCTGGAACCCTCTCAAGCACCACAGGTGGTCCCCGGACCACCTGTTGAAAACCCCTGGAGTAGAAGTATTACTGTACAAGTTGGGAAAACTCAAGTTGTTCCACCACTGCATATTAGACAAACAACAGACTCCAATGATTCCAAAGAATCGGGGTTCGATTCCCGGCCGGGGAATATACCAAAAATGGGACCCAATGCCCCCTTGCTTGGCATTGCCTCAGCATCAGGGGTTCGATTGGGGGTAAGTCCCTGTGACATACTAGTGTCATGTCTAGTGTCAGGGGGTGTACTTGTACATCAAGTACAAAAGTATATCGGCCTCAAACGGTGAGTAATAAATTGCGCATTCAAATTAATTTTCAATGGGACCGGCGTTTTGTGCTCAGAAAACGGCCTGCGATAAAGAGAGCGTGTAACGCTGGTCGTTTATCGTGCGGCGTTCAGTGATTTGTGTTGTGCGCGTGCTTGTTTCGTGCACATGCACGCAATGTTTTTGAAAGCTCAAACCGGTGAGCTTTTTAAAACGCCTGGCGTTAATCGACGGGCGATTTTCTTTATGCCGGCACTGCAGAGAGAATTGAGAATCGCCGCGTTCATGCGGCCGTTTATTGTTGCCGTCTGAAAAGTCTTTAAGAGTCATTCACATATTATACACAGAACTGTACAGACTATAGGGTCGAACACACTTCTCTCCTGGGAGACTGCAGTGTAATTAAGACACAGTCAACTCACCTAATGCTCACTGAAACACTGGTACACCACACACACAAACACACACACACAGTACGCAGACCTTGCACGTTGGCACATGCACGAGCACGAGCACACGCACACAGAGCAGCAGGAGAGTTGCCGCTAGGCTATTACTCAGGGAAAGACACAACCGAATAGAAAATGTAAGAACATTAAGTGTGTTCTTATATTTCATCACCTCGCGGCTCGCTTGTACATCCCAGATTGAGGAGATTCTACAGTACCTTTAAATAATTCTGTACTGTAACGTGTTTTAAGCATCGTTATACTTTAGCTATTTAAAAATATCAGATCTACAAGCTCATAGCGCACCACCAAGTGGCGCACTATGAGCTTGTAGGTCTGATATTTTTGAAAAATCTTGAAAATGTGGCGCGAATCTCTTCAGAAGCAATCATTCTTCACTCAAATCTTTGCTTCGTGGGGATCCCTAGGACATGTTTTCAGTTGGGTGTCTGCAGCTAAATATAGATAATTTTGGTGATCCTTGGAATGCATCATAAACTAAAATCTACCATCAAAAACCAGAATCTAGCATCATAAACTAAATCTAGCATCAAAAACTAGAATCTAGCATCTGAAACTAGAATGTAGTGCCATGAACTAAAATCTAGTGTCAGAAACTAAAATCTAGCATCAAAAAACTATAGACTCTAGCACCAAAACTATAATCTAGCGTCAGAAACTAGAACTAGTGCCAGAAATAAGAATGCAGTGTCAGAAACTATAAACGAAAAAAAGAAAATGGAAAATTATACATGTTCAACTGTATCATTCACTAATAATTTTGTCCATGAAAATATATTGCAAGAAAAACAAACTATAACCTAGTATCGGAAACCATAGTATCTAGTCAGGACAAGATGAGTTAACTTGTGAAATATTAAACAGATTCTTGCGCGCACGCCGCCATATCTACTTATCACCCGGGTCATATCGGCTGGCTGCCTGCATATACCTGCCAACGGGGGCCTGTGTGGACCATAAACCAAATACCAGTCTCTTGACTACACTCTCCTCTCTCTCTTTCTCTCTGCTCCTGGCCTGAATTCCCCCAAAAATACATCAACATGTCAGTGTGCAGCAGCAGGTTTTCTGCAGGGTTTTCACTTAGCCAGCCTCTGGATATTGGGGTGACAACGTACGCGACCTATCCCCGATTGGACAGGCTGTCGCTGGGCTGACCTCCGACCCGGTGTCCCTGTTGTGGGAGATGCCATTAAACCATGGGTCCACTGTGGGTCCCAGACTGGGGGCTAGAAGCCCCCAAGAGAGTCCCTAAATGATGATGATTTTTTAAGGTTATAGCTTAAAGGGATCACAGGCTAATAAAACAATTATGCTTTAAAATGTTATACTTACCATCTATAATTAAATTGCAAACTAAAAAAATACCTCAAGGGCCCGATCTTGATTGTCTTAAATATCAAGTCTTAAGTCAAAACTTTGAGGTGTGGCAAAGCTGTTTGGCTGTTTTGATTGGCCAAACAGCGTTGCCACACCTCCAAGTTTTGACTTAAGACCTGATACTTAAGACAATTAAAATATTTTATTTATTTCCTAAAGATAGAACCCTCCACCAACCTGGGGAGGCTGCAGACTGGCCTCACGCTTCCTTCAATGCATGAAGAGTCCAAGCTGCCTTCTTTTCACCTGGCAGGGGGGGAATTTCCCTGGTTGGACGTAGCACATGGAAGGAACACGTTATTCCAACCAGTTCCTGTCCCCTCCATCAGACGCCCCGGCTGGCCAGGGGGAGGCAGTTTAGAGCCCAGGATTACTGCATGTTTTTGTGAGGGTATCTACCCTAGGCGACAGGGGACAACTCCACACAGACAAGCCCTTTCGCCTCGGATATGAGCACTGATGACATGGAGAAGGACAGCGCCCACAGCACCCCTAGCAGGAATCGAACCCAGGACCTTCTAGCTGTGAGGAGACAGCACTAACCACTCTTCCACTGTGCCCCGACACTCCATTTTAAGTGACAGTACATAAGTGACAGTGACAGTCCATTTCAATGGACAGAGACAGTCATTGACAGTCCATCTTAATAGTTTTCCTGCCGTCCACGAGTGCTCGTGGATTTCCCGTTAGAATCCCACCGCCGAACACGCGGACGGCTCGTATCACGCGGAAATGTAGATTTCATTCTTTAATCCAACTATTAGTCCGTGCGCATCGTCTGATGATCATCCCGTTGCTGACTTTCATTTGGGACAGAATTGGGGACAACTTTTTTTTTTTTCCGTCCCATTGACATTCATTCAATCCAATGCATTCAAACGGCTCTCCTCCGGTTTGCCCCCTCAATGTCGCTGGCGCATGGGTTAAGCAGCCAGGGCTACACAGCTCTTCCTGACTTGTGAGCCGGATGTTTATGGGCAGATCGCCAGATGATCGATTAGGCAAGACAACAGACACAGCATAACAGAAACAGCACATCCTGTTTAGGAGATCTGAGCTTCAAAATAAGGGCTTTTTTTACCGATCGAACTGGTTTGAGCCGCGGCAGTGGAGAGGAAACAAAGAAGATCCGATCGCGGTAAATGAGTTAAGTGCCAGCGGCGTCTCAGAACGCGATCCAGTGATACAGCAGCACAACCAACAAAGCACAAAGGCAACTTGTAATCCTGTTAAGGGATTACATCTCCCAGCATCTTCAAATATGTGCACACACTCACTCACTCACACACACCCGCCTCCCAAAAAAACACAAATACATACACACACAAAACCAACTGTGCACTTACGCATACTCAGGCACACACGTACACAAGCCTGCACATGCATGCTCATAGACACAAAGAGAGAGAGATAGAAAAGGATCGTTCACAAAGCTTATCTAAGCTGAATGATTGACAGCAGTCCTCTGAAGCCCCCGCCCGTCCTCCTGACACTCCAATTCCCCCTCCTTGTGTCAGATCGATCGCCGGGGCGTCCGCCATGGTGTGAACTATAAGCCGAGGGGGATCAATGCGTTAAGACATTTTGTCCTGACATTAGATTATAGTTTTTGACTCCATATTCCTGTTTCTGACGCTAGATTCCACTTTCTGATGGAGTACCTGACGCTAGATTCTACCTCCTGACGCTAAATTCTAGTTTCTGACACTAGATTCTACTTACTGATGGAGTATCTGACGCTAGATTTTAGTTCCTGGCGCTAGATTCTAGTTTCTGACACTAGACTCTAGTTTCTGAAGCTAGATTACAGTTTCTGCGACTAGATCCTAGTTTCTGATACTACATTCTAGTTTCTGACACTAGATTCTAGTTCCTCACACTAGATTCTAGTTCCTGACACTAGATTCTAGTTCCTGACGCTATATTCTAGTTTTGTGGCACTAGATTTTATTTTCCAATGCTACATTCTAGTTTCTGAAGCTATACACTAGATTCTAGTTTTGTGACGCTAGATTTTAGTTTCCGACGCTAGATTCTATTTTTCTGGTGCTAGATTCTAGTTTCTGACACTAGATTCTAGTTTCTGCCACTAGATTCTAGTTTCTGATAATACATTCTAGTTTCTGACACTAGATTCTAGTTTCTGACGCTAGATTCTGTTTTTTTGGTACTAGATTTTAGTTTCCAATGACAGATTCTATTTTCTGCCGCTAGATTCTAGTTTCTGAAGTTAGACACTAGATTCTAGTTTTGTGACGCTAGACTTTAGTTTCCGACGGTAGATTCTAGTTTTGTGGTGCAAGATTCTAGTTTCTGACGCTAGATTCTAGTTTCTGGCGAAGTTCCTGACGCTAGACTCTAGTTTCTGATACCAGATTCTAGTTTCTGATACCAGATTCTAGTTTCTGACGCCAGATTCTAGTTTCTGATACTATATTCTAGTTTTTGACACTAGATTCTATTTTTTTAAACAATCTATGATCCCGTATCAGTGATGCTCAACATATTTCATGCCAAGGCCCACCAGCATTATCTATATTTGGCTGTGGACTCCACCATCTGAAAACATGTTCTAGGGACCCCCCAGAAGCAAAGATTTGAGTTAAAAATGTTTGCTTCCACAATAAGATGTTCAAAAGATTTGCACAACATTTTCACTTTTTAAAGAAATATCAGACCTACAAGCTCATAGCGCGCCACCGAGTGGCGCGCTATGAGCTTGTACATCTGATATTTTTCAACAGCTATAATGCTTAGAACGCAACACCACGTTGCCAGTTCAGAAAGCGTTAATCCCCCCCACCAGAGCGGCGCTCAAAGGTCATCCTATAAGCCCCTCTGTCAGCCAATAAAACCTGCTCTAAGAGGATGGTAAATAAAAAAAACCCAAAGGCTTCAGATGTGGTGCGGTGACAACAAGCTGAGCATCCACCTGTGTCACATGCTGGGGTTTGGCGCCAAAACCTCAGGTATATGGCGTTATACAGGTAGTGGTGTAGTGGGGGCCAGATTTTGCCAGAGAAATAAGCAAAGCAGGTCTACGAAAACAAACTTAAAGCATGTGTCTATAGAGCTGAGCAATCCCGCCCCATCATGACGTCGCTCGTTAAAAACCAAGACAAACTGACACTATTCTAGACAGGATTAGGAGCCTGATTTGGGATTCTGGTAGGTACAAAGGTAACCAGCACGAATTCAAAGTTCAGAATCAGGTCTCTAGACAAAGTCAGACAAAAAATCAAAGCAACCTAAGCCATAACCATCCAGATGTATCAAGTGTTTTTTTTTTATCTTTCTGATATCAGAGCACTTCTCTCACCCACTGCCCTTTATCATCGATCTGAGAACAATACAAAAAGGATATATACGTAGAATACCTAAAGAAAAGAAAGTTCAAGGAGGATGAGAGGAGCCCAAAGGGATTATTGTGAGGCCTCAACCCAGGGGCGGATGTAACATGTCCCATTTGGGGGGGCAAGAGAACATGTTGGAGGGGCAAGAGAAAATGGTATGGGGGCGGCTTCATCGCCCGTGACGCTTCGCGCCACGGGCGATGAAGCCGCACCCATACCATTTTCGGTTACAGGACTTTTATTAGTCAAGTAAAGCATCAATAATAACATCAGTTGTTGTTGAAGTTGCAACAGACTTCAACAACAACTGATGTTGCATGCATAAAGCATGCATAAAGCTAAAGGTCTGACTCAGAGAGTTTTCTGTTTTCAATGATGAAATGGAGTTGGTTTAGTCGTGCCGAAATTGTAGTTAGTAGCAGTAGTAGTGTTTCAAATCATTTTAAATATAAGCACTTCAATATAATTTGGGTTGTTTTGCATGGCATCATGTTTTGGGGGGGGGGGCAGATTGGGTATTTATGGGGGCATTGCCCCCCCCATGCCCATGTCTAGATCCGCCCCTGCCACAACCTAACCTATCCTATGCACATGATAGCAGGGGAAACAGCCTGGCTGTTGGCTGTGAACGCAGAGGAGCACTGCCTTATTGCCAAGAGTCTTTTCTTTTTATTATTATTAATATTTATTTATTTATTTGATCAGAGGCTCTCCTGGTTTACTGCTGAGCCATGCACTCCAGCCTGGAGTCAGCTCCTGTAATTCCATATGAGCACTTCAGAATAAAGCGGGGTGTGCAAATCATATTTAACCCTTTGTGTTACCGAACGCGTTTCGGTGTTCAAACGCGTTATGTTACACTTTAGCTATTGAAAAAAAAAATCAGATCTACAAGCTCATATCGCGATATGAGCTTTAAATCTGATATATATATATATATATATATATATATATATATATATATATTCTTAATTTTGAAAATAATGCACAAATCTAATTATATGTTCTATTTGACACCTGATTGTAGTTTCTGACACCAGATTTTTGTTTCTGACTAGTTTCTGTTTCTGATGCTAGTTTCTGACAGATTCTAATATCAGATCTACAAGCTCATATCGCGCCACCGAGCGACGCGATATGAGCTTGTAAATCTGATATTTTTAACAAAAGATTGTGAAAATGATGCGCAAATCTAAGAATATATTCTATTTGACACCTGACTGTAGTTTCTGACAGATTCTAGTGTTCCTGTGTCAGTGATGCTCAGCATACTTCATGCCAAGGACCCCCAGAATTATCTATATTTGGTTGCAGACCCCCATCTGGAAAACATGTTGTTCTAGGGATCCCCCAGAAGCAACGATTTTAGTTCAAAATATTTGCTTCCGAAAGAATATATATTCAAAGATTTACATCACATTTTCACAATTTTTCAAAAAAAATATCAGAGCTACAAGCTCGCAGCGCGCCACTCGGTGGCGCGCTGTGAGCTTGTAGGTCTGATATTTTTCAATAGCTAAAGTATAACGTAATGCTTTGAACACCAAAACGCGTTCAGCACACAAAGGGTTAATCTTATTCATGATCTACCATCTCTGCGGGGAGGTGGAGGAGGAGGAGGTTGAAAAGGTCCAAACCCTCGCAGCATTTCCACTTTATAAACGAGGATCTGCTCGGCAGTTGGTAGGACACTCAGTACAGTATAGTACACTACAGTTATTTACTGCGGTAAAAGTCCAGAAAACGTAAATCAACTCACTTTAGGTTTGTGGGATGGTTACAGGGACGTAGAGGGCATTTTATAAGGGAGTTGGGTGGTATGACGCTAGTATGTCACAGGGACTTACCCCCAATCCAACCCCTGATGCTGAGTGCCAAGCAGGGGAGCATTGGGTCCCATTTTTGGTATATTCCCCGGCCGGGAATCGAACCCCGATTCTTTGGAATCATTGGAGTCTGTTGTTTGTCTAATATGAGTATTCCCAACTTGTACAGTAATACTTCTACTCCAGGGGTTTTCAAACAGGTGGTCCAGGGACCACCCGTGGTGCTTGAGAGGGTTCCAGGTGGTCCCCAGCTAAGTTGGTTAACCAGATGTAACTTTTGAGAACGTAAAAATGAAACCAATTTGGTTTCATTTTTACACTCTCAAGAGTTAAAATATTCATCATCTGAATTAGCCCAAGTCTACACAACTAGAAAATGGTCATGGACAAAAGCAAGATAAATCTTTAGTTTTGGGGTCTGTGGGGCTAAAATGTCCTCCAATGGTCGTCCGTGGCTCAAATGCTGAATAAATGGTGGGCCCTAGTATCAAAAAGGTTGAAAACCCCTGATCTATGATCTACACTGAGCTATACTACACGCAACGTGTACGACATGGACTGTTTGTTTACAAGAGTTGCTCAGCTCTACCACTTTACTGCTATTTGGCTTATTACTACCATATATATAATGTGCTCATATGTTCAATATATTTTAACGTGATGATTGAGTTCAAACCGAGTAATACACTGTCTGGATGCCCTCATTTCTGTAATCAAGGCGCCTGTGATTGTGGAGGACGATTTAAAAATACACACATTTTGGAATGCATTGCTGGATATGACCATATCATATACGTTGTTTAAATGTGTGAAAAACGTATTTTTTCACTTTACTAGACCTTTAAGGCAAAGCACAGCTAACGCTGCTACTGCCTGATGATATTCTTCATTTTCTTTCAGCTCAAAGCTCAAAGGTATACAGTAATAGACATTCCCCCACCTCATAAACCTGACAGTGATAATCCACACTGCGTCCCTGGTTGGTTAAACACATATAGTAAAACATATTGAATGAAAAGTATTAAAAAGCGCTTCGACCAAAAGCCTTCTAACTCCACTTGAGCTGGATGATTTTTGCTCTCTCAAAAATGTACATTAATGTAGTTTCTTATAGACAGCACTGCAGAGGTGTTTACTTAGCAGGAACTCTTAATCCACAGGCTTCATCGCCTGTGTCGCATACCATTTTCATTCAAATTCTTAGTTCTGTGACCACACGATTTATATCTTGTACAGAACTTATATTAGGCAAGTAAAGCATCAATAATAACAGTTGTTGGAGTTGCAACAGACACGCAGCATGCATAAAGCTAAAGACTGACTCAGAGAGTTTTCTGTTTTCAATGATGAAATGCTGTTGGTTTAGTGGTGACACAGTTGAAGTTAAGTTATTAGCAGTAGTAGTGTTTCAAATCATTTTAAAGTTATAGTAAATGATTTGCGTTATTTGGAAAACTCCCCCCGATAGCAAGATGTGCACATGCACACACTCTACAGTGATGGGAAGTACAACATGCCAACAACACATTCACATTCACAACACAAAAAGTTACGATCATTTTGTCATATGTCAAAAATGGGACAAAATGTGCTCACGGCGTGCAGCTGTAAAGACGGAAGGGAAGCGAGGGAAAAGGAGGCTTCACCTTGGCTGAACATCCTCTGATTTCTCCAGACTGCATGACGGAAGTGTTTACAAATTGCAGGAGGCAAGTCGGGCAACGGCGGGGCTCCCGAGACCGTTTTCTGTTCCTAACTATCAATCATTTAGGAGGGGGACCCCCCCTCCGGTCCCGTCTTCCAGGACCCCTAGAGGGTCTTCGATTTCGTTTCAAACAAAAACCCGCAGCGTCTCCAACAAGACACAACGTTCCCAGACAGACAAGTCTTGTAATGCAGCTCACTCATATGGAACCAGGCCCGCTCTGGTTCTCTAAATGGATGAGCTCGTGTTCCCATGATAGATGGAACTGTCTCAGATCAGCACAATGTACTTTCTGTTTTACAATAAAATAAATTGGCCTTCACAGAACTTCTTCTTTCAAACTTTTTTGTCCTCGGACAACGGTCTCCACGCGCGCAGACACACGCACTCGCATGCACGTACGTACACGGCTATCCAACGCACACACACTTACTACTTGGCACACTCCTGCATGCACGTAAGCACACCTACACATGCTACTTGGCTACTTTTAGAAAATGTAGGCAGTGGTATCTCACTGTAGTGTGTTTGAAGTAGCCTGCAACATTGTGCAACATGCAGGCATGATATCATGGAGTTGCTATAGCTCTACAAAGGTGGAAAAACAGAACACTATCTAAAAGAGTGATGGATCATATCTGAACATATCTAAGTATTAATCAGTAGTTCCCCAATAGGCTTAATCTGAAGTTGGCCATTATGCTAAACATAAGGACAATCCTCAACAGCTAGGCTTGATACCTCTTCTCTTTCTTCCTGACATCATCCTATAATTAAGGAGTTGTCTGTCTGAACGTCTGAATGTCTGAATGTCTGAATGTCTGAAGCGAGCATAACTCATCACTGGCTGCACCGATCACTATGATTTTTCACACAGTCATTGACCATAACCATTAGGAAGAGACTGAGGAAGCCCTTTTTTCAAATTAACAAATTGTTGATTAATAATGAATTTATTGGTGAATTAAATTTCCCCATTCGCTTAACATTGGCAATTCCCTTTTCGGCCACAGGGGGCAATGCAAATACCAAAACACACACACACACACACACACACACACACACACACACACACACACACACACACACACACACACACACACACACACACACACACACACACACACACACACACACACACACACACACACACACACACACACACACACACACACACTTTATGACTGGCCATTGCAGTGTCTGTGCGTGTGCATTAAAGCAATCCTTCATCAAATCCTTCATCACATAATGTGACGAAGGATTCACATTACCCACACAGTGAGTACATCATTTGGTGTTCATATATTCACAACGGGTAAGGCCCTAGTCATCCTAAATGTTTAGAACTATCTGGATAAGTATATTGACAGCACAGAGTGCAGGGCCTTCTGCCCTGGGCCTATACTTTAATGCTTATACTCAAAGCTTTTTGTTCAATAAAAGAGTCCGACTGAGCAACAGAGAACCTCTCCATGCCTGCCTTGTTTCCTCATCATGGCAACAGACAAACAGAGAGCTGGTCCACTTGGTAACTTGGTAACAGATACAACATATGGTACCAAAACCTGGCACCTATGTAAAAGAGATTGGCCTAGATTTCCGTCACCACTAAACCCCTTATCCCTTAACTTCTTTGCCTTTTTAAACCATAAAAAAAAAAAAAAAAAACATGACTCTGGGTTAAGGTAACAAGGTAAGGTAACAAAACCAAAGGGGTGTCAAACGCAGTGTATGTTTATCTGACGTACACAAGGTGATAAACGTGTAGCCTAAACTCTGCCAACAATTAGAGAGATTTGAAGACAACAAAAGAGTTGAGTTGAGTATAAACACTGTGGGGCAAAAGAGAAAATATTAAAACTGAAAGAATCCTTGCATCCTTGCATTTCTTATCCATGCATCAGACAAAAAAAATAAAATAAACCAGTGTAAGTGAGAGTACAAGACAGCACAGTATTTATATCAGCCACTTGCTGTCTTATGTTGTTCTAACTTTCCACTCTATTGACTTATTATGAAACTGCTGTGCTCTGATTGGCTAAAATGCCGCCTCATCTCAAACGGCGCCCACTCAATCAACCGTTTCCAAGGCTATTCATGGGATCTGTAGTCGTCCACCAGACATATTTAGGACCTCACAGGTGATTCAATGTCTCATTAGGCTAACCAGACCAACTGAAAGCCAACAACAGATGAGATCCATGAATAGTTGTCGGGTGACAGTATAGCTACAGCAAACTAACCAGCGGCTCTCCACTAAGACAACAGTCAGAGACACATGGCATTCATGGACACGACAGTGTGTCGCTGCTACTACTAATGAAGTGGAAGCCATGCAGGCTTCCAGAGAACAGAGTTCCTTTGAGAGAGAGTGTCAGTGCTGTCTTACCTGATGATGGTGTGCAGGTAGGTGACAACAGGAAGGAACAACAGGAAGGTGCAAGAAGAGACGGCGAGGTTTCATCAGTCCAGGTTGAACAGGGGACAGAGAGAGAGAGAGAGAGAGAGAGAGAGAGAGAGAGAGAGAGAGAGAGAGAGAGAGAGAGAGAGAGAGAGAGACAGAGACAGAGACAGAGAGAGAGAGACAGAGAGAGAGAGAGAGACAGAGACAGAGAGAGACAGAGCACTTGTTAGCATTGGATAACTATTGTAAGAAATATCTGATTTCACTTGCTGTGGTGTAAAGTAACTAAGCACATTGTGAGATGGAGGATGACTGAAGGGGAATTCCACCCATTTTCAGCATTTTCCTGAGAGTGCACAAATGGAACCATTTGTACACTCAAAAGTCCTGAAAGATTTTCTTCAGATCTTCATTTCGGTTGTAGCCTACTGATGTTCGAAACATCTTCAACGCAGCACGTTTTTCAGGAAGTGTAACGAAGTGGGAAAGTAATAGAACATTTGTCAGCATATAAAACCTTAAATGGATGAAATGGACAGGAGGAGAGACTTGCGGGTGAGTGTTTTTAATAAATTCCAGGCCCAGATGAACAAATGTGAAAACAAACAACTGAAGAACAAAACAAATTAAAAGAACTTAATGAGACCAGAGGGAACAGAATGAACCGTTTCACAGTTATATAGCCCTCTGACTCCACCCACAGCCAATCACAACACATTCCCAATGATCAGAGAACACGCCCATTAAAGCAACAGAGCTCTTCTCATAATCATTACTGCATCTGCAGGGATTAAGCACACACTTTGTATTGACATGTCACAGCAGAATGTGCACCTTCTGTGGGACATAATCTAAACATTGGAAATTAGCAAACATTATAGTGACAGGGGCTGCTCTGTCACAGCACTCTAAACGCTGAGGGCAGGGGAGGATGTAACATTTCCCAATTGGGGGGGGGGGGGGGGGGTCGCTACGCGCCACAGGCGATGAAGTCGCACCCGTACCATTTTCAGTTACGTCAAAGTAAAGGTCAAGTAAAGGAGTTGAAGTTGCAACAGACAAGCAGCATGCATAAAGCTAAAGGTCTGACTCAGAGAGTTTTCTGTTTTCAATGATGAAATGCTGTTGGTTTAGTAGTGACACAGCTGTAGTTAGTTAGTAGCAGTAGTAGTGTTTCAAATCATTTTAAATATCTTGGGTTGTTTTGCATACCATCGTGTTTGGTGGGGCAGTCAGGGCATTTAGGGGGCCATTGCCCCCCCCCATGCCCAAGCCTAGATCCACCCCTGGCTGAGGGTTTGTGAATCAGAACACAAGTCTAAATGTGAGACTTCTGCCCCACATGTTGAGAATCTCTGGTCTAAGAGGAGTAAAATAAGAAAGCCATAAAGTAGGAGAGAGAATGTTCCAGACAGACTCCAGCTCACTGATATGGAACCAGTCCCAACAGAACGTGTCTAGTTTCTAAATGGACGAGCTCAGCAGCTCTCAGATGGAACTGTCACCACTGGTGAATGAATGAATGAATGAATGAATGAATGAATGAATGAATGAATGAATGAATGAATGAATGAATGAATGAATGAAACTGGTACTTTTAACCCATTGTGTCCTGTCTAGATTTCTAGTTTCTGAATAACATAATATTCAAAGATTTGCAACACGTTTTCACGATTTTTTCAAAAATAGCAGAGATACAAGCTCATAGCGCGCCACTCGGTGGCGCGCTATGAGCTTGTAGATCTGCTATTTTTCAATAGTTAAAACATAATGCTTAGAACACCAAAACGCGTTCAGTACACTAACGCAGGAGTTAAAGTAGGAGTTTTCAACCTTTTTCACACCTGGGCCCACTATTTATTCAGCATTTGAGCCACAGACCACGTACCGTTTGAGGACATTTTAGCCCCACAGACCCGAAAACTAAAGATTTGTTTTGCTTGTGTCCACAGTACCAGGCTGGATTTGGGGAAACAAAACAGGCAAAACATACTGACCATTAATATTCTAGTTGTGTAGACTTCAAATTCATTGATGAATATTTAACTCTTGAGAGTGTAAAAATGAAACCAAATGGACCCACAAGGGTCCATTTGGTTTCATTTTTGATAATGATCCCGTTGCTGACTTTCATTTGGAACAGAATTGCCGCGACAACTTGTTTTGTTTGTCCCATTCGCACCCATTCAATCCAATGCATTCAAAAGCCTCTCCTCGGATTCCGGCGCTGAATGTCGTTTGCGCACAGGTAAATCAACTAGGGCTAGACGTCACTTCCTGATTTTTGACCCGGAACTTTTTGCTCAGATCGTCAGAGGACAGGTTAGTCAAGACACCAGAAATAAGCATGACGGCACCCCCCTCCTGTTTAGGCGATCTGGGGCTTCAAAATAAGTTTTTTTTTATACCGATTTCACTGGCTTGAGCCGTGGCAATGGGGAGAAAACGACGAAGATGCGCACGAAGTGGATGTGTTAACATTTGCAAAGTACCATCTCAATACTTACATTTCTAAGAACGCTACATTGAAAAGCCTGACGGCGTCTCTCACTCACAGAGGACGAAGGACATTCTTTTGCCCATTCAGTCAATGAGATAAATGTTCAAAATGTTCTTCTCTGGTTGAGACATCAATATGAGATTGATTGAATAGTCTGCTGTTGGGACCGAGGACACCTTCAAACATCTCTGGAACTCTGCAGAATAGAAACATTACAACGGACCAAGGACTGCTTTTCCAGGAAGAAATCTATAGCCTACCATGAAACCGTTTTAAGACCTTGTTACTGTATGTATAGATGCATACAGTCGTAGTGCTGTACTGCATGTCACTACTGTCAGATAGAATGCTCCACATTTCATGTATTCAGAACTGCAGACTCTCTCCCAATCTACTGCCATAGACTAAAAGCTTAGCTCTTTAGACTTCATCTCAGTGTGCAGCACTTGCACTAGCCCAGACAGCATTAGAAGTGTATGCAAAAGCTAAACGTATGTAACCTATATAGTATTTTATGTGCACATTAGCGGTAGCTCTCTATAGCAGTGGTTTTCAACCTTATTCAGAATTTGAGCAACCCTCTCAAGGACCACTGGTGGTCCCCGGGCCACCTGTTGAAAACCCCTGGTCTATAGTGTAGCTCTGGTCTGTAGCTCCACTGCATCTATAATTCTGCCTTGTAGTTGAGCTATGGCTAAATCAACATTATTATAGAGCTGCGCAGTGACGTCACCGCCCCTGTTCCGGAAGTCTTTTCCCCATTCATTTTTCTCATAGACTTTTCGAAAATAATTTATATCAAGACGATTACGCCGCGGACAAAGCCAACTGAGGTCGTGACAAATCATGACAACAAACACAATATCGTCATATAATATATAATTGGGAAGAAGTAGAAAACGGCATGACACAAGACTTTTTGTTTCATTTTTCATCTTAGAAATTATTTTATTGCCCCAAAAGTTTGTGTGTGTCATCATGATTCGTCACGACTCGAGTTGGCTTTGTCCGCGGCGTAATCGTCTTGATATAAATTATTTTCGAAAAGTCTATGAGAAAAATGAATTGGGAAAAGACTTCCGGAACAGGGGCGGTGACGTCACTGCGCAGCTCTATATTGCAGCTAAAAACTGACCAGCCTCTCTTCTTTTGTGGAAACACATACCTACTCACCAATACAAACACGGCTTGTGTTATTAGAAAGTCTACTTCCTTAGCAGTGTTGGGACATGTGCACTACGTAACTTAATATATTACATAATATATTACCAAAATGCAGTAACTTGTAATATAAATATATTACAAAAACAATCTAATATATTATACTTTTCTTTCTGCATTACTGTATTACTTTCAATATTACTTTCTGCCAATCTGTCTCATTGACAACTGCAGAAGTTAAATAATTACTTATTTTCTATCATTTGTCATCAAATTATTCATTCAAGAGTGACATTTTTTCAAGTTGATTTCATATGGATTTGGCCAGATAGCCAAGTGCGCTTTGTTTATTGTAGCCACTGGCCTACGCAATATTTGATTAATGGTGACACTAAATATTTAATTATACTGTATATTTTGTAAAAGGTTTTTTCAAAGTAATATGTAATAGTAGGCTAATATTAATATATTACACTTGCTCAGACAGTAATATTGTAATATAATATGTTGCTTTATAATGAACGTAATAATTAATAAGGAATATATTAACAAGGTAAAGTAATATTCCCAACACTGTTCCTTAGTGGAAGCACGCTCGCCGTCCCCCATCCACATATAAAATGCACCTTTTTAGCCAGAAAGAAATAGTTTTTCCACGGAGAAGAATTATTCTCTATGGAGTTTTTGTCTTCGTGATATCGGTAGATATAACAAAGATTGTTTATCCAGTGGAGAAAAAAAATGCTTTCTGGCCAAAAAGTGCCTTGTATCCAGGGTGGGTTTTGTGTAGTTACACAAGCCATGTTTGTATGGGTTTTCAACCTTTTTATAACAGGGCCCACCATTTATTCTGCATTTTAACCACGGACCACCTTTGATGTTGAGTTTAATCTCTCTGACCCACAAGCAAGGATTTTCCAGCTTTTGTCCACAATTTAGGAGAGCTAACTGGCAAAATGTTGGTCAAAATAATAATAATAATAAATGTGGTATCGGGATGGGATCAGAAATGAAAAGAGTGGCATCGGGACATCCCTAGTGCGTACACAACGTTTCCTTTCGATAGAGATGAGACAACAAACAGGTATGTTAGTGTAATCCTCGTTTAGAGAGACCCTATCTGACCCGTAGATGTATCTCTGTAGCCACAAAGCTGCAAAGCTCATCACCTCTTGTCTGTTCCATCTAACGTTGTCCACCCAGCTGTGTTAATCCTCTCTGGATTGTAACGCGTTTGGTGTTCTAAGCATTGTGTTTTGTAATATATTAGCTATTGAAAAATATCAGATCTACAAGCTCCATATGCGTGCACACCAAAGCAGAGATGCGCACGCTATGAGCTTGTTGGTCTGATATTTTTGAAAAAATATCGTGAAATGTGGCGCAAATTGTTCTGATATTTTTGAAATTGTGGCGCAAATCTTTGAATATATTATTTCGGAAGCAAACATTTTTTTAACTCAATTCTTTGCTCCTGGGGGATCCCTATAGAACATGTTTTCAGATGGGGGGTCCACAGCCAAATAATAGATAATTCTGGTGGTCCTTGGCATGAAATATGTTGAGCATTACTGACACAGGAACAGAAAAACTAGAATCTCGTGTCAAAAAACTAGAATGTATAGTGTCAGAAACTAGAATCCAACTCCCGGAACTTGAAACTAGCGACAGAAACTAGAATCTAGTGTCAGAAACTAGAATCTAGTGTCAGAAATTAGAATCTAGAGTCAGAAATTAGAATCTAGCGTCAGAAACTAGAATCTAGTGTCAGAAACTAGAATCTAGCATCAGAAACTAGAATCAAGTGTCAGAAACTAAAATCTAATGCCTGCAACTAGAATCTAGTCAGAACAAAGGAGGTTAAATGCACACGCGCACGCACATGTGCACACGCCACGCACACGCACGGCAGCGGTGCTCAATCCTAAAGCAATCTCAGTCCGTCTCTCTGGTGACTGGTTGTTGAAAACAAACTTAACAAAGCAGAGCCCGGTCTTAAAGCACAGATAGGATCAGCTGTGTGGGAGGAAGCAGGGCTGAGGGAAGACAAATCGCCTCAGAGCTGTGTGTGGTTTGTCAGCAAATACCCAGGAAACACCATCCAAAGGCAGCTAAAGCTCCTGAGACACGGAGAGAGAGGAAAATATATATAGGCTACCTATTTGGAGGGTCCTTGGCAAAAGAGCATCGTTTAGAAGGCATTTGTAGAATCTGCCTCATGTCTTGATGTGTCAATACTGTGATTTTGTCTGACCTAAATTATAGTGACAGCATCAGATCTACAAGAGTTTATATGCAAACTCTTGAAAGTGGCACCTTTCATATAAGATAATAAATAATACAAGATCCATAGTATTTCTTTGAGTGAGCCCCTGGGGTCAAACAAACAAGCAACGTTTTGGGAGAAACACCCTCTCATCTCATATTGGAGCTTGGTGTATATGCTGTTGGCCTGTTGCACTTCCCCCTATTGTAGTGTGTGCATGTGCACATCTTGTTACGGGCGAGCAACAGAGGGCTTTCCAAATCACCCAAATCACTTTTCACTGTTTCAACATTCACCAATGTTGCTGTTAACCTCCCATAAAGCCCCGGTCTGCTTGCCTGTCTGAATTATCATTTCGTTTTACTTCACTACTCAGTCTGGTGTCCCTCCCAACCACAGGAGGTTATGGGTTGGGCACTGTCAAAGCAGTAGTCTTCAGTGTTGATTGAAGCAATCAGAATAGTGAGGGCAATGGGTGCCGCCATGTTTGTTTTGACACTGTTGAGTGACAGGGCTGTCGGCCAATCAGGTACTGTGTACTCGGACTTATACTAATACTAGTGATGGACAAGTTACTGGGAAAATGTAGTAAGCTACACTACTTGTTACTCTCGGAAAAATGTAGCTAAGCTACACTACAAGCTATCCCTAGTAAATTGTAGCAAGATACACTACAAGTTACACAACAAAAGTAGCTTGATGTAGCTTGCTACATAAACACTACATATATAAAAATATATATCTCAACTTAATGTACAACTTTCTAAATAATAATCATAATAATAAAATAATATCAATAAATGTGTATTATGTATATTAGAGGGATGTATATTTGAGGTTTTCTACCCATTAAAAATGGGCGGAATTTGAAAATGTGTGTGGGAAAATGTAGTAAGCTACAATCCTTGTTACTCAAAATAAGTAGTGTAGCTTCACTACAAGCTACTCGAAACAAGTAGTGTAGCTTCACTACAAGCTATTCCCAGAGCAAATGTAGTAAGCTACACTACAAGTTATGGGAAAATGTAGTTAAGCTATGTAGCTTAGCTACTTGTAACAAGTTACTGCCCATCACTGACTAATACTAATACTGACACCCCCATAGACCACGTCACCAGACCTGGGAAAACAATTTAATGTGGTGATTCAGGGCTGGTTCCAGGCAACCAGTCTGCAGCTATGTGACATGTGTATGAAGTGCATTATGGCTTTAGACAGACGGCACTGAGATGTTTTTGAACAAGGCGTTGTTGAGGCTCCAGACTATATAATGTCTGCCTTGCATTGTTCACCTGTCAGCCATACTGCTACACGCCTGTCATAACACACACACCAACACACACACGCACACACACACACACGCACGCGCGCGCGCACACGCACACGCACGCACACGCACACGCACACGCACACGCACACACACACACACACACAAGTCTGCAGCTATGTGATACGTGTATGAAGTGCACTATTAGTAGAGCAGATTAGTGAAACGATACTTCACTTTGGTATAGAAGCATGAAAATTGGCACAGATACTCTCCAAGGTCTACTCTTTAGGAAAAAGGTGCGTGCCACTCAAAATTCCAAGATGGCGGCCCCAAAATCCAAAATGTCCGCCCAAAAATGTGGTTTTTTTCCTTCGTAACTTGAAATGCATTGATTTTACACCCCATAAATGTATTGAACATTAATACAAAGTTGGCCATTACGGACGGTTTGGCACCAAGAACGTGTCTGTATCACTTACGGCTCTTGAGATACAGCATATAGGTACTTTCACAGATTGAGGAGAGCAAGACATTTGTAACATTGATTCTTAAGTGAATCAAATGGTGATACAGGCATGAAAATTGGTACACACACTCTTCAAACCCCACTATTTCTAAAAGTACTGCGTGCCCTGCAAAATTCCAAGATGGCAGCCCCCAAAATCCAAGATGTCCGTCCAAAAATGTGGTTTTTCCTTCATAACTCGAAATACAAAGCTTTTAAGCCCCATAAATGTATTGAGCGTTAATATAAAGTCAGGCATTACGGACATTTTGATGCCAAGTACATGTCTGTATGTAGTACGGTTCTTGAGTTACAACATATACGTAGTGATGTGGCACCATAAGTGTAACATTTTGGCATGTTTCACTCTTTAACTCAAAGATTCCTTTATCAGCATTTCTTCTATTTTCAGGAAATGGACCTACATGTATCTGCTATCATAAACCACTTCAAGTTTTTCAATTGATGAAACGGGTCGGGAGTTATTAAGCCAATTGTGAAGGGCTGTTTCAGTGCTAAAATTGCTGCGTACATTTTGCGAATATAAGCCACCCAGAAATGTCTGTCTGTGCATCTGTCCTTCACAATAAGTGTATATGTGAAGCGGACGCACCAAGTGTAGCATGTGTCATAGTATAATGGTATATTGTGCTAAAAGGTGTAATAGTGTAATATATGCAATAGTGTAATAGAGCTAATAGTGTAAGATATGCAGTATATAGCGATATACTGTAATAGGGTAATATATGTAATAGTGTCGTAGTGTACCGTGTAATACTGTAATAGGGTAAAATGTGTAATAGTGTAATAGGGTAATATGTGTAATAGTGTCATAGTGTAACATGTGTAATAGGGTAATAGGGTAATATGTGTGATAGTGTCATAATGTAACATGTGTAATAGGGTAATAGTGTCGTAGTGTAACGTGTAATACTGTAATAGGGTAATATGTGTAATAGTGTAATAGGGTAATATGTGTAATAGTGTCATAGTGTAACATGTGTAATAGGGTAATATGTGTAATAGTGTCATAGTGTAACATGTGTAATAGGGTAATATGTGTAATAGTGTCGTAGTGTAACGTGTAATACTGTAATAAGGTAATTTGTGTAATAGTGTAATAGGCTAATACGTGCAATAGCATAATGTATGTACAATAGGCTACTAGTGTAATAGTGTAATAGGCTAATATGTGTAATAGTGTAATCTGTGTACATTAGGGTAATAGTGTAATATATGGAATAGTGGTCTAGTGTAATTGTCCTATTACACCATTACACATGATACACATATTTGCCTATTACACATGTCACAATTACACATATTACGCTATTATGCTATACCAATATTACAGTAATATATTACACTCTTACACTATTACCATAATGCACAAACATTACACTATTAGCCCTATTACACTATTGCATATATTACACTATTACCCTATTACACATGTTACACTATGACACTATTACACATATTACCCTATTATGCTATTACACATGTTACACTATGCCACTATTACACATATCAACCTATTACACTATTACACATATTACACTATTACACACATTACCCTATTATGCTATTACACATGTTACACTATGCCAGTATTACACATGTTACACTATGCCACTATTACACATATCAACCTATTACACTATTACACATGTTACACTATGCCACTATTACACATATAAACCTATTACACTATTACACATGTTACACTATGACACTATTACATACATTACCCTATTATGCTATTACACATGTTACACTATGCCACTATTACACATGACACCCTATTACACATATTACACTTTGACACTATTACACATATTTCCTATTACACTATTACCCTAATGCAAATATTACACTATTACACTTATTACCCTATTACACATGTTACACTATGACACTATTACACATATTACCCTATTACACTATTACACATATTACACTGACACTATTACACATATTAACCTATTACACTATTACACATGTTACACTGTGACACTTATTACATACATTACCCTATTACAGTATACCGCTATATACTGCATATATTACACTATTAGCTCTATTACACTATTGCATATATTACACTATTACGCATTTTAGCACATTATACAATTATAGTATGACACATGGTGCACTTGGTGCGTCCACTTCACATATACACCTATTGTGAAGGACAGATGCACAGACAGACATTTCTGGGTGGCTTATATTCGCAGAATGTACGCAGCAAATTTAGCACTGAAACAGCCCTTCGCGATCGGCTTAATAACTCCCGACCTGTTTCATCAATTGAAAAACCTGAAGTGGTTTATGATAGCAGATACATGTAGGTCCATTTCCTGAAAACAAAAGATATGGTGATAAAGGGATCTTTGAGTTAAAGAGGGAAATGTGCCAAAATGTTACACTTATGGTGCCTCATCACTACGTATATGTTGTAACTCAAGAACCGTAGCACATAGAGACATGTACTTGGTATCAAAATGTCCGTAATGCCTAACTTTATATTAACGCTCAATACATTTATGGGGCTTAAAAGCTTTGTATTTCGAGTTATGAAGGAAAAACCACATTTTTGGACGGACATCTTGGATTTTGGGGCTGCCATCTTGGAATTTTGCAGGGCACGCAGTACTTTTAGAAATAGTGGGGTTTGAAGAGTGTGTGTACCAATTTTCATGCCTGTATCACCATTTGATTCACTTAAGAATCAATGTTACAAATGTCTTGCTCTCCTCAATCTGTGAAAGTACCTATATGCTGTATCTCAAGAGCCGTAAGTGATACAGACATGTTCTTGGTGCCAAACCGTCCGTAATGGCCAACTTTGTATTAATGTTCAATACATTTATGGGGTGTAAAATCAATGCATTTCAAGTTATGAAGGAAAAACCACATTTTTGGGCGGACATTTTGGATTTTGGGGCCGCCATCTTGGAATTTTGAGTGGCACGCGCCTTTTTCCTAAAGAGTAGACCTTGGAGAGTATCTGTGCCAATTTTCACGCTTCTATACCAAAGTGAAGTATCGTATGAAAAAAATGAGTTAATCTGCTGTACTATATGGGCTTAGACCAGGGGTTTTCAACAGGTCGTTTTCAACATGGTCCTTGAGAGGGTTCCAGGTGGTCCCCAGCTAAGTTGTTTAACCAGATTTAACGCTTGAGAACTCTCTCAAGAGTTAAAATATTCATCATGTGAATCACAACTAGAAAACTAGAAGATTAATGGCCATGGACAGAAGCAAAGGAAATCTTTAGTTTGGAGGGCATCTGTGGGGCTAGAATGTCCTCAAATGGTGGTCCGTGGCTCAAATGCTGAATAAATGGTGGGCCCTGGGATGAAAAATCTTGAAAACCACTGGTTCAGACAGACAGCAATGTTTTTTTTTTGAAATGTTGTTGAGTCTCCAGACTATAATGTCTGCCTTGCATTGTTCACCTGTCAGCCATACTGCCACACGCCTGTCATAACTCACACGCCCACGCCAGTTTACGCACACAAGAACGCGCTTAGGGATGACATTGCAGCAAACAATGAGACATTTCACTGAGGCTTATCCCAGCCTCCCTATACCCTAAAAACAGGATTAGTCATCCTCTATATCACATAATGTCAAACTCAAGGCCTGGGGGCCAAATCAGGCCCGTGAATGAATTATCTTTGGCCCGCGGGATGATATTGAATTAGTATTAGAACTGGCCCTCTGGCATATTGCACACACCATGATAAGAAATGAATGCAACTAATTGTTTTACTTCCTCAACTCAACTCAAGTCTCATTTACTTTCTCAATTAACTCAGCACTTGGTGAGGATCATAGAAGAAAAAGATTTTCCCCGAAAAATAGCAGGCGTTCACGTCTGCCATTTTTCATGGAAAATCTTTTTTTTTTTTTTTTCGTCTTTTTTTTCGTAGATCGGTTTTGAAACACAGACCGGTATCTCCGGCCCTCGACCTGTACCAATTTTTCTATTTTGGCCCACTCTCTATTTGGGTTTGACACCCCTGCTCTATATAAAGCAGACCAGGGGAAAAAAACTGCTCAGATCTGAGACTTTGTACTCCGGTTTACACAGAAAAGTCAGAATAGAAGATCCCAAAAACATAAAGTGCCCACCAACCTAGCCTGGTTCAGGTACCAAGTCTCTTGATCTGGCCTTCTATTGTCAACAGATTTCCTTCGGTACCAAGATGTGTTTAACCAATGAGACTCAGAGTTCATGGGGGTTGGTCCAATGAAAAATCCGAACGAACAGACCAGCCAGCAGCCCCGTCAGCCCCGTGTGGTGAATGGCGGCCGTATCAATATGTCCATTAAACCAACCTCTGATAAATAGTTTCTTTAAAGAAGCGTTGGGTTGTCTAAACATCATCATCCATCATATTTTACTGCTGGCACATGGGCTAGCACAGACTAGCTCATTAGCCACATGATTGACAAGAACCTCTGGTTTGTTTGGGATGAACCAAACCCCTCCCCCTTGAAATCTCACATATGATACAGCGGACAATTTCAGGCTAATCAGGCTACCACCAACCACCATGGAGGCTGCAGGCGGGTTCGAATCCAGCGCACGGTGCATCTGGCTTCGCAGAGCATCTACTGCAGCAGGTTAGGGTGATATGGGCTTGTGCACAGGCCGTTTTCATCAAACCCTTGTCTATTAATGCGGGTATAACAGGTATTACATAGACAGGTGGGACTTGGATCTCTAACTTCCATTGTTACAACTTGTTGCTCTCCTGCCAGGCACCGCTCTAGTATAAAAATAATAAAATACTCCTCCACGTCATCAGTGCCCATACCCGAGGCGGGGTTGGTGAAAGGCCCTTTCTGTGTGGAGTTTGCATGTTCTCCCCGTGTCCCCTAGGGTAGATACCCTCACAAAAACATGCTGTAATCCTGGGCTCTAAACTGCCTCCCCCTGGCCAGCCGGGGTGCCTGATGGAGGGGACAGGAACTGGTTGGAATAACGTGTTCCTTCCACGCGCTATGTCCAACCAGGGAAACTCCCCCCTGTCAGGTGAAAAGAAGGTGGCGCGACTCCTCATGCCTTGAAGGAAGCATGAGCCCAGTCTGCTGCCTCCCCAGGTTGGTGGAGGGTGTGTAGAGCCCAGGATCACATTAGGAATTGGCACTGGGTGAAAAAATGGGTTACAAAATCGTGGGATAAAAATTATATATAAAAAAAAAAAAATAATAAGGGGAAATGTTGCTTTGCATAAGCATGGATTAAACTAGAGCATGCACTCATTTTAGCCCTGTGAGTCCCATCCAGAACATCTTGTCTGATTTGTTCCTTTCTCTGCGGTGCTTCTCAATCAATTTTTGAGTAGAGGGTCCACTTGGAACCCCTTGTGATCCCTTGTGTTCCCACTTGAAACTCTGCCACGCTTGTGGATGTCCTTTTGAATTTGTCCGTTTTCATCAAACACTCAAGACACTGCGGCGTTGCGCAGCTTATTAGAATAACACCAGAAACTGTGTCCGAATCACAGCTGTGTCCAATCTGACTATAGCATCCCGGATCAAACAAGAAAAAGCATATTAGAGACAAACGCGCAGAGATTAGTCTGATGCTGCACAATGCCTCGAAATCCATGAATAGCATCAATGCATTCCGAGCCAATCTGTTTTTTACGGCTCCACGGCCCACAGCGCGTTGTGTGCAACTCGACGTGAATTATTTCTGCTGAGCTTTAAAGCTTTCTGTGCGGTAACGTCGTTAGCGGTTCTAAACATGATGTTATACGTTAGCAATTGAAAAATATCAGATCTACAAGCTCATAGCGCGCCACCGAGTGGCGCGCTATGAGCTTGTTGGTCTGATATTTTTGAGAAATCGTGAAAATGTGGCGCAAGTCTTCTTGGGGATCAGCCAGAACAGGTTTTCAGATGGGGGTCTGCAGCCAAATGTAGATAATTCTGGTGGTCCTTGGCATGAAATATGTTGAGCAACACTGACACAGGAACATAGAATATTTCAGAAAAACTAGAATCTAGTGTCAGGAACTAGAATCTAGCATCAGAAACTAGAATCTAGCATCAGAAACTAGAATCTAGCGTCAGAAATTAGAATCTAGCGTCAGAAATTAGAATCTAGCGTCAGAAACTAGAATCTAGCGTCAGAAACTAGAATCTAGGGTCAGAAAACTAGAATCTATTGTCAGAAATTAGAATCTATTGTCATAAGTAGAATCTACTGTCAGTAACTAGAATATAGCATCAAAAACTAGAATTTAGTGTTGAGAAATAGAATCTAGTGTAAAAAAAAAAAAAAGAATCCATCATCGAGAACTACAATCTGGTGTCAAAAAAAACTAGAATCTAGTGTCTGAAACTAGAATCTGGTCAGGACTCAGGACAAAATAAGTTAAAGGCCTGACATTTCAATATACCGGCGGTTGCAACCCTTTAAAAGTTACCCTTCATGCATTTAGGACGTACGCCTCGCATCCCCATGCCGTATTAGCTACCGGCACTCCGCAGTCAATCCTTTCTCTTTTCGGAGTCTAATACAGTAAATCTAAATGTGTATGCGGTATACCAGCCAGCCCTGCATGCTGACTCAGCCCTATGAGCTACCAGACCGTTGCTTACAAAAGTTTTTGATGGTCGAGAGGGGAACGGAACAGAACAGTTACAAAGCACAGCACAGCACAGGGGAGAGACAAGGAAACTCAATCTGTGTAGAGCAGTGGTTTTCAACCAGTGGTCTGGGGACCACCAGTGGTCCTTGAGAGACTTCCAGGTGGTCCCCAGGCTAAATTATGGAAAGTTGGTTAACCAGATGTAACTGTTTGGGAGCGTAAAAATGTTTTATCCACCGATGTTTTATTTTGTTTTTGTACTTAGAAATTATTGTCCCAAAACATTAAGTCTGTTGTCATGATTTGCTGAGACCCGAGTTGGCTTTGTCTGAGGAAAATGAATGAGGAATCCATTTCTGGAACAAGGGAGGCATCACGAGGGGGTGGGACTGCTCAGCTCTATAGGAAGCCAGTGTCAGTTTTCAGACCTTTTTTTAGATTTTAAAGTTGATTATCTTGAGGCTTTCAGAAGGTTCCTTCTCCATCATCATCCATCATCTCAGAAATTCTAGACATCTGAAACATTTTCTAAATATGAATTTAGGCACATGATATTTCTGAACCCTTTTTTTCTGCCGTCATGCTATAGTGCTTTTGGTCAAGGAAAGCATGTCCAGGGCTCTTCCAGACTATATAGTGTGCTTGTAGCAACCTTTAAAAATGGCAAAGTAAAAAATAGATAAAAAAGTATAAGCGTGGGTGTATGTGTGCGTGTGTGCATGCGTGCGTAGAAACTAAATCAAATGGAAGGCGCACGCACACGCGCACACGCACACGCACGCACACACACACACAGCAGATCTATGGATTCATTGTCTCCTGGTTTCCCAGATGGGACAGACAGACAGACAGGAGCAGGAGAAGAGGCAGAAAAAGAAGAAAGAGAGAGAGAGAAGAAATGTCAATAAATCCATCAGACTAAATGCCAGCTCCATGTTAAGGAAATGTCAGTGTGTGTGTTTAGAATGGGTCCTGTGTCTGCAGGGACTCAGGGCTGCAGCTCTCACCACCACTACAGGCTCCTCTGAGATACATGAGGTACTGCTATTATGATGTATGGAGTAGAAAGGAATGGGATTTCTATTGAGTAGTGTTGGTGTGTGTGTGTGTGTGTGTGTGTGTGTGTGTGTGTGTGTGCGTGCGTGCGTGCGTGCGTGCGTGCGTGTGTGTGTGTGCGCTTGCGTGTGTGTGTGTGTGTGTGTGTATACTGTACAGACAAACCCAGAACACAGGATCCCTGCTTAATACATTAAACCAGTGGTTTTCAACCATTTTCATACTAGGGCCCACAATTTATTCTGCATTTTAGCCAGGGACCACCATTTGATGTTGAGTTTAGACCCAAAACTGTATCTGGATTTTCAAGTTCATGTGCACAATTTAGGAGAGATAACTGGCAAAATGCTGGTCAAAATAACAATTCTAACAATTCTTCTGCATTTTCTTAGAAATTAAGTGATTCAGATTTTTAAATATATATTTTTTTCATACTTTATATTTTTATCTTATGTGAAACACATTTTTAAATATAATTTAACCCCAGGTTGAAGACTGTATTAAACCACCAATACCTGCAGTCCCCTGCGCCGAACTTGTAGAACACAACGATTAATTAATTACATTCTTTAATCCAGTTTTCCAACTTAGTGATCATCGTCTTGTTGCATTTCATTTGGGACAAAATGGGCCTGGCCATTTTGTCAAGGTTTGTTTGGAACGGCCACTTGTCACAATTCAAATTCAAAAGCATATTCACCATGGCAAGTTTCAAGTCGGAGCACGAGGGATCACAAGTGGACCCTCTACTCAGAAATGATTGAGAAGCACCGTAGAGAAAGGCACAAATCAGACAAGATGTGCTGGATGGGACTCACAGGGATAAAATGAGTGCAACATTCCATGTCCCCTTATTATTTTTTGTAGTAGTGCAGTGGTTTTCAACCTTTTTCTTACCAGGGCCCACTAATTTTTCTGCATTTTTGCCACAGACCACCATTTGATGTTGAGTCTGACAACGCTGTGTGTAGCGAGCATATACTCCATGACACACGTGCGCGCGCGCGCACACACACACACACACACACGCACACGCACACACACACACACACTATGATCACAGCGACTATGATCAAGTCAGCATATCACATCAGCAATTCAGTTGCAACTACAACTACACACACAGTTCAGACTGCAGTACTGTGTATTTGTTTGTTTTCCTCACTAAGCTAGAAGATAACAGATCCCAGATCAGAGATCAGATAGGAGCCACAGATCTAAGGCCTGCTGGTGTTCAGATAACAACTCACAGACCAGAGATCAGATACAGATAACAGATAACAACCACCAACAGATCTGCAGTAGATCAGATAGAACAGCAACAGGTCCCATACCAGTGGTGGATGTAGAATGTAGTCACATTTTTTAAAAAGGTCGCTTTATGGCCTATTTTCAAATAGCCAATACAATCCTCTAAAAAAAACTTTCACATTTAGAATTTTTGAGATCGGTGCTTACTTTGTTGTGGGCAAAAGCAAAATAAATCTTTAGTTTTGGGGTCTGTGGGGCTAAAATATCCTCAAATGGTGATCAGTGGCTCAAATTCTGAATAAATAGCGTCCCCTGGTATGCAAAAGGTTGAAAAAACACCGTCCTATATAATTATCATAAATTACAAAATTATATATCTTTCATCTTCCTATATACTGTATACTTCCTATATACTTGCATCTATATGCATCTACAGTATATACTTGCATCTTTGTGACGTTTTTTCGCTGGCTTCCTTTGACAATGAATGGCACAATGCATCTTTTACATTTACCCAATTAAGCTTTAAAACAACCTCTGAATTCTGGCATAAGCTAGAGAGAGACTGGATGTTATATTGGCAGGCAATGAGTTAATGTCCAACGTCCTGTCCAGATAAAACAGTGTGTCTGCCAACCCAAATAAGACCCGGCCAGGAAGGGGAAGAGGCATGGAGTGAGGGCAATGCCCTCTATACTGGATTGACCCAAAGATGTGCTACTTTGAATGGGTCGGGGCACTTCAATGTCTGTTAATTTTGTTTACAGGGAAACAGTGATAGGAATTGGAAAACATTCTGACTACCATCCATGCAGTTACTCTACCTTTGGATTCAGGGTCAACAACTAGGAATGGGCACATATATATCGGCCACACAGATACTATTGGCCGATAAAGGCTTTAAAAATCAATATCAGAAAATATCAGTGTCGGGAAAAATATGATAAAAATTTAAATTTTTAAATCTACAGAGATGTATAGAGCCACACAAATGGGAAAAAACATATAGGGGACCTTCCTCCAATTATGATCTAGTTGGTGGCAGGCCTTGGTGCTCGTGCTGTTGGTCTGTTGGGAGGTTTTCCAAATCACCCAAATCACTGAATGCTCACATTATTTATTTTTTGTCCACCACAAAAGCCTGCCTATATAGGTATTGGTTGATACCGGTATTGGAAATAAAGAGTTGGACAATATTGGGATATCAGATATCGATAAAAAAAAGTCAATATTGGACATCTCTATTAACAACAGTAATATATGTACAGTACTAACAACAACAATATAGATTATTTGTCCTGTTTCCATCCATTTATTTTATTCTTCCTTTTCCTTACACATCACCATCCTCTCCTGGCTTTCGCATCTGCATGTTACAAAGTAATCACACACTTCTACAAGTCTGCAAACCAACAACGTGACAACATGGTTGATCCCGTGGATTAACAAATACAAAAATAGTCTGTTTTCGCTGTGCCGTCGTGCTTCCATTGAAGACACGGCGGTTTATGGGATTCCAAATGGCTCAGACCTCAGACATGAATCCACACAACATTATTCCGATTGTGGTTCTGCAGCTTATTGCTGCAAACCAGTGATGCCAACTTGGCACATTTGTCGCTATATTTAGCTTTTTTACAGACCCCCCTTAGCGCCAAAATGAATAAGAATAAAAATAAATAAATAAATAAAAAAACCTCCTGGTGGAAAATCTAGTGCTTTTTTGCTGGTGAGTTAGGGTGAAATTGGTTGACAGGCACCAGAGATAAAACCCTCGTTTTTCACCATTTTTCTCCTATGATAGAGTCCTCCTTCCTTCCTAGAAAGGACCATTGGTAACCAAATGGACCCTTATAGATCTGAGAAACCAATGGACCCGTAAAGGTTTCATTTTACGATCTCAAGAGTTAAATTATATTTAAACATCTGAATTACCTAATTTTCAAGAATCTACACATTTAGAAAATGTAGAAAAATTGCTATTTTGACCAACATCTTGACAGTTATTTCTCCTAAATTGGTCCATGGCTAAAATGCAGAATAAACCACTGTTGAAAACCACTGCTCTAGCACAGGGGTTTTCAACAGGTGGTCAACAGGTGGTTAACCAGGTGTAACTCTTGAGTGTAAAAATGAAACCAAATGGACCCTTGCGGGTCCATTTGGTTTCATTTTTACACTCTCAAGAGTTAAAATATTCATCATCTGAATTAGCATGATTTAATTAGGAAGTCTACACTGTTTTGTTTGCAAAATCCAGCTTGGAATTGTCAACAAAACCAAAGGAATTCTAAAAGGAGTTTTAGGTCTTTGGGGCTAAAATGTCGTCAAATGGTGGTCCGTGGTTCAAATGCTGAATAAATGGTGGTCCCAAAAGGTGTCAAAAAGGTTGAAAACCCCTGCTCTAGCGCATTCTAGTGCATTTTGGATTTTGGCGGTTGGCAACACTGCTCCAAACGTGCCAGAGACGCGCGATAGAATCAAAACAACCAGATATAAAACCAGCTAAAAGCCACAAGGCTAACAGAGGCTGCTGTTAGTTCCATTGTCTGTCTGTGGCAGCGAGTTTTAAGTAGTCAATCATTAGACTCCCCGCTACAACCCAAATTAACACTCTAGCGTGTGATTTCCCTTTTATTGCCATGTCCGACCTTGACCTATTCTAAATTAACCCTTTGTGTTTTGGTGTTTTAGCTGTTGAAAAATAGCAGAACTACAAGCTCATATCGTGCCACTAGGTGGCGCGATATGAGCTTGTAGTTATTTTTAGTTATTTAGCTATTTTTGAAAAATTGTGAAAATGTGCTGCAAATCTCTGAATACATTATTTTGGAAGCAAACATTTTTAACTCAAATCTTTGCTTCTGGGGGATCCCTAGAACAACATGTTTTCAGATGGGGGTCTGCAGCCAAATAAGGATAATTCTGGTGGTCCTTGGCTTGAAATATGTTAGCACCACTGACACAGGAACACAGATTTTTCAGAAAAACTAGAATCTAGTGTCAGTAACTATAGATTCTACTGTGAAAAAGTCGATTCTAGCGACAGAAACTAGATTCTAGAGTCAAAAAGTAGATCCTAGCATCAGAAACTATCATTTAGTGTCAATAACTAGAATCTAGTGTTGGAAACTACACTATAATCTAGCGTCAAAAGCTAGAATGTTGCTGCAGCTATAATCTGGTGTAAGGAACTACTGTATAATCTGGTGTCAGAAACTAGAATGTTGCTGCAGCTATAATCTGGTGTCAGAAACTAGAATGTTGCTGCAGCTATAATCTGGTGTCAGGAACTACTGTATAATCTGGTGTCAGAAACTAGAATGTTGCTGCAGCTATAATCTGGTGTCAGGAACTACTGTATAATCTGGTGTCAGAAACTCAAATCGAGGGTCAGGACACAATGGGTTAACTGGACACTTTTTCCAACCCCCCCCCCCCGCCAGCCTTTTTTAATAATGGCTTTAATGCCCATGATTCCAGTGAGGAGCTGTCACTCTTTATAAGGGTTGCCTTGAAGGGCGCAAAGACGTTTGTCTCGCTAGTTCTTTTATCGATCCTCTGCTCTGCTTTTTAATTGTGTTTCATATTTTAGCAGACTGGTCGGACAGCACCTCTCCAACCGATCGATCCCGCTCCGATCTGTTGACTGATGGACTTCTTAAATGGAAGTGGGATGTCTTTTTTTCTACCCTCCTAGCAGTGCTCTTTCTTTAGTGTGGTACTCTTTACTGTACAGTACTAGCCAGTAGTGTTGTAGTTGAGACCACTTAAATTGAGACCAAGACAAGACCAAGACAACCACAGACTTGATCGAGACGAGATCGAGACGAGACTAGCACCTAAAGGGTGGAGATCAAGACAAGACCAAGACCTAGCGGGGCTGAGAACAAGACAAGACCAAGACCGAGAAGGGTCGACAAGAATACAAGACCAATACTGGTCAAGACCGAGGCCAAGACCTAGTTTTGTCATGCCCATTTTAATATATAATAAAGTTCTTAATGATGTTCAATCTTCTATTATTAGTAACACTGTATTTGATTGATTTGCCCCCGTCCACCATTACATTTTTAAACAAAACTACTAATAATATAATAGGGCTGGGGCGATATGGTTGATAACAGGAATATAAGACACATCCCAGTGTCTGTCTTCTTTCTTTTCAATATTTACAGAAGAAAAAAGTATATTGCTATTTGTGCCTGCAGCTGTCTTTATGAATGGGTCCTCGCTCCGCACAATGAATAGAACTTTTCCTTTGCATTGTCTTGTCTCGAGAGGTCTTGTTGGCGATCAAGACCCGAGACAATGGCTCCGAGGTCGAGACAAGACCAAGACAAAATTATACGAGAACGAGGCGAGACCACAAGACAAATGAAGTGGAGAACTGCAACTACAAGACCAAGACAAAACAAAGCGAGACAAAAACAAGACCGAGACAATGAAAATTTGTCTTGAGACTGTATCGAGACGAGACAATGTCTCGAGAACTACAACACTATTAGCCAGTATGTGAGACGTCACATCAGTGGCTTTTGTAGGCAATTTGGAGCCACAGGCAAAAACGTGCCCACTTACCAGGGAAAGTCTCCTGCGACGTCATACCTATGACAGGCACAGTAAAATTATGCCCCACAAGGGATAAAAATATGAAATATTTTTAAACAAAAGAAAATATTGTATGTGTTTAAAATGTTCTATTCTAGTCATAGATGACAAGTATAATGTAATTTAGCCATATGAGGCTTATTAGCCTTATTAGCCTCATAGTGCCCCAGGCAACTGCTTTATATAAAATAGTCTTCAAACGTGGTTCGTAGCAGTAAGTACAGTAGTAGGGTAAATTTGTACATAGTCAGCCATATGTCGAGTTAGAGATGCACTGTATGAAAAGCAGGGGAAAAATAGTGAAAACAGATCTACAAGCTCACAAGAGAGCTGATAGATCAGCAATATTCGGTGGTGCAACCAAGCACCATGTAGCTATTCTTTAATGCAAAACACTGTGTTCAAGTTCAGCAAGAACTTCAAAACCCTGAATTCTGCCTTCCAACATGCTGGAAAGGAGAGAAAAATGCTGCGTTCATTCATGATCTGGAAAGAACAGTTGGTTTACAGATGCTTAAAGGGGGGGCAGGAGGGGCTGTATAGTCCTGGGTATAGGGAGTAACACGGAGCTGGGCGAAGCGTCCTTCCTATAGGACGGAGGACGTCAACATGTCCAGCACTAATGAGACGTAATGGACTTCAGGTAGTTACAAGTCAACCTACTGATGCAGTCATCACTCCTGGTGTGATTAATCCTATCTGTACTGTAACGTGTTTTAATGTTCTAAGCATTGTGTTATACTTTAGCTATTGAAAAATATCAGATCTACAAGCTCATAGCGCGCCACCGAGTGGCGCGCTATGAGCTTGTAGATCTGATATTTTTGAAAAATCGTGAAAATGTGGCACAAGTCTTTATATATATTATTTCGGAAGCAAACATTTTTAACTCAAATCATTGCTTCTGGGGATCCCTAGAACATGTTTTCAGAATGGGGTCCACAGCCAAATATAGATAATTCTGGTGTCCTTGGCATGAAATATGTTGAGCATGACTAACACAGGAACAGATTTTCTCAGAAAAACTAGAATATAGTGTCAGAAACTAGAATGTAGCATCAGAAACTAGAATCTAGTGTCAAAGACTATCTAGCGTTGGGAACTAGAATCTCGCATCAGAAACTAGAATCTACCGTCGGGGACTAGAATGTAGTGTAAGAAACTAGAATCTAGTGGCAGAAACTAGAATTTAGCGTCAGAAACTAGAATTTAGCGTCAGAAACTAGAATTTAGCGCCAGAAACTCAAATCTAGTCAGGAGAAAATGTCTTAATGAACAGGACCTCTGGGGTTGTTGCAGCAAAACAAATACCAGCAAAAAGCGGTGCCCTCTTTTTTTTTTGACTACAGGCTGCAGAGTTTTAAACGTTGACAACAGGACCTTCATGGAGATGTGTTGTTCTCGTTATACTGAATTAAATCCAACGCTTCACGCCCTCTGTCAGCCCACGGCGGAACAGGTCGCTCCACTCGCCCTCGCCAAGAAGAACAAACAGCAGGCCGTCTTCAAAGTGTGGAATTAAAACCGCCATGCGCGACCTTCAGCAACTTTCTGCTCATGTGTACGCTTGAGGCCAGTTCGGGTACGATGAAGAAAGGCTACGATCTTCAGAAACTTTCCATCGCGTTTACACTGAGGCGGGACTTGATAGCAAAAACTAAACAATCTGAACTATCGCTTTAAGTTAAGTTGTATATGTATATGTATTTTGTATATATATCACTATGCCCAAAAACTAGTTACATGTGAGATGGAGGTAAAAAATGAACAAAATAAGTCCTCATATTTTAGAAACAATTCAACAATTGAAATGACATTAGTTTTGTGTATTAATTTACTTATGTACTGCTTGACCCCAGTGACACCCACAAGATGACCGGAACTACTTAATATTAACCAAAACCAGAGCAGAACTCCCACCATAGGACTCTGGCAATCTATTAATACAGTTGACACCACTATATTAATGCACAGTATTTCATACAAACAAATGGTGGTTTTAATTACAGAACTATAGTCTACTATATTTATTATTCTCATTCACTGACATCGAGACAGTGCATTAATTTTCAGGCTAGAATACATCTGAAAACATTATAGGTTAGAAATAAGCCACAAAGTAGTAAACTCCCAGAGCTCACCTGTCTGTCTGTCTAATGTAAACAAACTGTGAATGTTGCGTGCAGCAGACCCCATCGCCTGGAGGGACGCACAGCTCTGAATGGTTCAGAAAACTTCACAGTCAGTGTTTCAGGCAGGATTCATCATAAAACGCCTTCTGTTCTCACTGCAGCTTTAACCCATTGTGTCCTGATCAGATTCTAGTTTCTGATGCTAGATTCTAGTTCACAGCGCTAGATTCTATTTTCTGATGCTAGATTCTAGTTCCTCATGCTAGATTCTAGTCCCCCACGGTAGATTTTAGTTCCTCTCAGTAGATTGTAGTTTCTGGAGTTAGATTCTGCTTCCTGACACTAGATTCTAGTCCATGACACTAAATTCTAGTTTGTGACACTAAATTCTAGTCCCTGGCGCGAGATGCTAGTTTTTCTGGAAAAATCTCTTTCTGTGTCAGTGATGCTTAACATATTTCATAGGAAGGACCCCCAGAAATATCTATTATTTAGCTGCAGAACCTCATCTAAAAACATGTTGTTCTAGGGATCCCCCAGAAGCAAAGATTTGAGTTTGAAAATGTTTGCTTCCGAAATAATGTATTCAAAGATTTGCACCACATTTTCACTTTTTTTCAAAAATAGCAGAACTACAAGCTCATATCGCGCCACTCGGTGGCGCGATATGAGCTTGTAGATCTGCTATTTTTCAACAGCTAAAACACAAAAACGCGTTCAGTACGGGTTAAGCTATGTACAGTATATGTTCACATGCAAAATAACACTGACAGCTAGGCCTACTATATAATGTGAAGAGAGCTTACGCAGCAATAGCAATGTTCGCTAAACTATCTGGATTTGCAACGGACAATGTTTTCTGGGTTGTGGTTTAATTAACATGACATTCATTAACTTTAAGAACATTTAAGTTGCCTCCATCTGGCCTTCAGAATAAAGTCTGGAAGAAGCTCGTAACATTTTGTCCCCTGCTGCCTTTGTTCGCTTCTTAAATAATTCAGCATGTGGTTTTTATAGGCTCCTTTTATTGTATTTAATGTTTATATGTATTATTTGTCTGTCTGATTATTTGTGTGGTTACTGCTGGCTGCCCACCAGGGGTGATAAAGCTAACCTTGAAGCGTCAATGGTGAATGGAAGCAGGCCTATGAAAATAAAAGTGACTTGTGAACAATTGGTTTCAGGCCTCAGGGCTGTTTCTCTATTAAACTGCATCACTTTGTCTTCTGGTGTGTCTGGAAGCAGCTCAGCTCATGTCTGTTCATAGTACTGATGGAAAGTAAGCAAGTACTTTAAGTATCCTACATTTACTCCATGCGCGAGTACCATTACTACAATGAAATACTTTTAGTTTACTCAAGGGCCACAGTAAACTATGGAATCGTGCTCATCCCATCAGTGTGTTGGTCCGGTGAAGAGAGCATGTGACATCACATCATGGCCGGTTCTACACATGGACATAATATAAGTCCGGTACAAATTATAAATATTGTGGGTCACAGAACTAAAGAAACTAAATTAAAATGGTATGGTGGCGACTTCCTCGTCCATGGCGAGAAGTGTCAGGGGCGATGAACCCGCCCCATACCATTTTCGCCTGCCCCCCAATTGGGAAATGTTACATCACATGACATCATCAGGAATAGAGAACCCTGATGTCATTATTATGAAACTGACTATGTAGATCCCTAGTCTCATAGCACCCTACAAGCCCCCTCTGCGATCAGCCGACACAGAGAAGCCGCTCCACTCCACCACAGTTCGCTCCCTATCTTCTGCCACAGTCTGAAAACACACCTCCTCACACACTTGCACTTACGATGGATTGCATGTTTTTTTTTACCTTTACTTAATGTAGGTTGCTCTGGGTAGATGAAGAGCAGAAGATCGTCTGCTAAATGCATAAATTGTACATTTTAATAGTAACATGTCATCAGTATATGGGACATCAACTCTACATCTGACCTCGAACCCAATTTCCTTGAAGAATCTCCATGACATCTCCTGACATTCCATAATTATGTCGATGGTTCCTCACCATCCATCCGTCCATCCATCCATCCATCCATCCATCCATCCATCCATCCATCCATCCATCCATCCATCCATCCATCCATCCATCCATCCATCCATCCTTCCTCTTCGATGCCTTGTCTCCATTTTGACTGACACCTGTCTATTTAAACCCTAGAGGGGCCATCCCTGAAGTTATTACTGCAGCCATGCCGTGACAGCCGCTGGGATTCTCAACAAGACCCAAAATGAAGACCTTATACCCTCCAGGCAGTCGTGCAGCATCATCAAGTAGTCTACGCTCTGCTATATCACTAATATCACTGTGGTTTTCAACCTTTTTGATTCCAGAGCCCACTATGTATTCAGAATTTGATGACATTTTTGCTACACAGAGCCCAAAACTAATTTAGGGAAACAAAACAGTCAAACATACAGATCAAAATGACCATTAATCTTCTACATTCTCTAGTTGTCTAGACTTGGGCTAATTCACATGATGAATATTTTAACTCCTGAGAGTGTAAACCCGCAAGGGTCCATTTGGTCATTTTTACGTTCTCAAAGAGTTACATCTGGTTAACCAACTTTCCATCATTTAGCCTGCATGCGGACCACCTGCAACCCTCTCAAGGACCAGTTGTCCCCGGACCACTGGTTGAAAACCACTGCTACATCACAACAAAGTTATATCGTTGTCAGTGACCATATCATTGATCCTGGGGCACTACGGTGCACATACCAGCATGTATTTTACCAGCGGTTGGGAACATGCAATATTAGAGTAATGTTAACTCCACAGACACACTACAGAAAGAGCACAAAGATCACGACAAACCATCTTTAATGATGTTTATAGGCTATTTTTACTGTTCTAGATCCCCGAGCTGAAATATTGCCCTTTGTACACAGAAGAAAAGCTAATGTGTAAACACTGAAGGTTGTGCTATCAAACAAACAGCCCTTGTATGATATACAATATGTACTGTATATCTCTCTGCTAATTGCTCAAAAACATTGCATTTTATAGCGCCTTTATCCGATGCTCTTTACATAGATTGATTGCATCACATTCACCCACTCTCTCTCTCAATCTCTCTCTCTCTCTCACACACACACACACACACACACACACACACACACACACACACACACACACACACACACACACACACACACACACACACACACACACACACACACACACACACACACACACACTCTGATGGTGGTGGAAACCACAGCACATCAGGAGCAATTAGGGATTCAGTGTCTTGCTCAGGGACACATCGACAGCGACTATTCGAACCGGCAACCTTGGGTTTACCATCTGGTGACTCTATTCCTGAGCCACTCCCTTGGCTCAAAATGCATGTATAATCCTAACCCACAGGCACAGATTGGCACAGAAAATGATATTTGTGGACCTTACCGGGCCGGCCAAAAGAGACCACTATGTCCTCTTAATTACATTTTTTACTTATTGTTTTGGCTCTTCAGCCTTTTGTCTTTGGCCCAGTGAAGTTTAGTCCACAAATGTCAAAATGACAAATTTTTGATGCCGTTCCGGGCCTGCATGCCCAGCCCTTCTGGCATATGCCAGAATTTGCCAGACCAGCCAGTCCGGACCTGCTAACCGGTCCTGCCTAAATGCAACCATAACTAATATATTTTAACCATGAAACTATTATCTTGAGGACCAGCCGGGGAAAAAAAACATTCTCACATTGTCATTTATATCTTTGTGGGAACATTTGGCCATGCACACAGACACAGACACAGACACAGACACAGACACAGACACACACACACACACACACACACACACACACACACACACACACACACACACACACACACACACACACACACACACACACACACACACACACACACACACACACACACAGACACCGCAAATGAATGGTTTTCTCTGCAAACTAGGCCACGATAACAAAGAATGCCAGTCAGGCTTTTTTTTGTTTATTTAATTTCCACAATAATCACTCTCTGGAACATGATGTTGGTATTTGTCAGGCTTTGGGTTTGCAGCATTCGATTTGGGCCGTATGTGATTTGGGAGCCAGGCTAGCCGGGGCTACGGTGGAGACACGGCGGAACGGCCATTAGTCAAACTCTGCAGCGTATACTCATTTATTTAAACCATTTGGTCCTGGAAAAATAATGATTTCAAAGATTTTCACCACATTTTAACCGTTTTCCAAAAATATCAGATCTACAAGCTCATAGCGCGCCACTCCGTATTGTGAAAATGCTAATAATACTAACTAATGTTAAAGTAATGCTAATAATGCTAAGTAATGTCAATGGTAGGCATTGTTAATAATGCTAATAATGCAAAGCAATGTGAATAGTGCTAAGTAATGCTAATGCTAAGTATTACTAATGATGCTAAGTAATGCTAATGCTAAGTATTGCTAATAATGCTAATAATGTTAATGCTAAATACTGTGAAAATGCCAATGATGCTAAGTAATGCTAATAATGCAAAGAAATGCTAATAATGCTAAGTATTGTGAAAATGTTAATAATGCGAAGTAATCATGCTAAGTAATGCTAATAACACTAGTAATGCTTAGAACAACAAAACACGTTTCCGCCAAAACTAATTTATTTAACTGTGCAGGGATTCCAATATTCCATGTTCAATAATGTGTGCAGTGCATACTGTAGTATAGAGGAAAATGTCACGTGCAGCGTGGTTTATAAAACCACAGAATAAACAACGATTCCTCCCTGTGCTTCTCTGGGTTTCCCCTTACATTTCCTCAGCTGTTTGTGAAACATGTTTTTCTG
>CM076986.1:39237024-39307024 GCA_039105355.1 Benthosema pterotum | reverse complement strand
CCCCGGACCACTAATTGAAAACCACTGCTTTAATGAATAGCATTGTTACAGCTTTTTCAAAGTACCCAACTTCTCTACAACGGTTCATTTATTCACACATACAGATTACAGTAGTTGGCAGGTGAAGCGACAAACAGTCAACGCCAACCGCGCTCCTTTCCCTCATTCACACACCAACGGTGGAAACCTCACACCAACCAAGTGTGAGCTTGTGTGTCTTGCCCAAGGACACCTCGACATAGGGCACACAAGGGAGGAGCCGGGATTGGAAACTGCCGACCGATGACTCCTAGAGTCTGTAAAAAGATAGGGGCGACACGCTTTGATCTCGTATCTCGCGTTTCGCGTGTCGTACCTGCACTGGAGCTCTGCTGTCAATGTAAGTGGATGGGCGAGAGTGCTTTGTTTGGAACTATGTTAGTTATGTTAGTTCCAAAAGTGCTTTTCAGGCAATAGCTGTTGTCACCTGTTTTTTCAGTCAATAGGCGTCTGTAGCATTAGGAGTCAATGGGAGTCTCACTACTCTCCCTAATTATAGTACTCTAATGACTACAAACCTGTCATTGGGCGACCTGTTCTACCTCCTGAACCACAGCCACTGGCCCCAAAGGGGTGTGGACGCTTTTTTTTAAAAACCCTAACCTGACATTGATTACGTCAAGGACCCCACAAAATATATGGAATTGGCACCTGCCTGAAAATATGTTTTTCAGGGGAGGGAGCACGGTGGCACAGTGGTTAGTGCTGTCGCCTCACAGCTAGAAGGTCCTAGGTTTGATTCGCGCTAGGGATGCCACTGTGGGTGCTGGCGGTGTGTCCGCTCCTCTGCGTCATTAGTGCGCATACCGGAGCCAGGGTTGGTGAAAGGGCCTTTATACGGTAGGTACCCTCACAAAAACATGCAGTAATCCTGGGCTCTAAACTGTCTCCCCCTGGCCAGCCGGGGCGCCTGATGGAGGGGACTGGAACTGGTTGGAATAACGTGTTCCTTCCATACGCTACGTCCAACCAGGGAAACTCCCCCCTGTCAGGTGAAAAGAAGGCAGCTTGGACTCCTCATTTATTGAAGGAAGCATGAGGCCAGTCCGCTGCCTCCCCAGGTTGGTGGAGGGTGTGTAGAGCCCAGGATCACATTGGGAATTGGCACTGGGTGCAAAAAATGAGGTACAGAATTGTGGGATTGAAAAAAAAGAAGAAAACATTTTGTTCAGAGATCACCAGCAGCAAATACTGACAGAATATTTGCGATTCTTTCCAAAAACAGCAGATCTACAAGGTCACAGAAAAAAAGAAAATTGGATCGAAAGTTCTGTACAGCCGCAAGAACAGAGCTGACAGAAATGGGTGACGGACAAAACACGAGGGAAGGAACATTTATAACAAGGTGAGCTGAGATCCTTCAGTCCGTCCTCTCCAGCAGGGCCGGATCTAGGCACAGGCATGGGGGGGCAATGCCCCCCTAAATGACCTGACTGCCCCACCAGACATGATGGCATGCAAACAACCCAAAAAGTCCTTACATTTAAAATGATTTGAAACACTACTACTGCTACTAACTAACTACAGCTGTGTCACCACTAAACCAACAGCATTTCATCATTGAAAACAGAAAATTCCCTGTGTCAGACCTTTAGCTTTATGCATGCTGCGTGTCTGTTGAGACTTCAACAACAACTGATGTCATTATTGATACTTTACTTGCCTAATGTAAGTAGTGAAACCGAAAATGGTATGCCCCCCCCCCCTCCCATTCTGCTTTAAACGGCAAGCATACCAATTATTGTCCTATAATAGAATCGGTTTAGATCAGGGGTTTTTAACCTTTTTCATACCAGGGCCCAGTAATTATTCAGAATTTCAGCCACGGACCACCATTTGATGTCATTTTAGTCCCACAGACCCCAAAACTAAAGATTTCTTTTGCTTTTGTCCACAATTCCAGGCTGGATTTGGGAAAGAAAACAGTCAAACATACAGATCAAAATGACCAATAATCTTCTACATTCTCTAGTTGTGTAGACTTGGGCTAATTCACATGATGCATATTTTAACTCTTGAAAGAGTAAACATTGCGGGTCCATTTGGTTCCATTTTTACGCTCTCAAAGAGGTTATATTTGGTTAACCAACTGTCCAACATTGAACCTGGGGACCACCTGGAACGCTCTCAAGGACCACTGGTGGTGTCTGGACCACCGATTGAAAACCACTGGTTTAGATTATTTATTAGCTTTTCTCATTTTTCTCTCATACAGTATCTCAGGGACAAAGAATTTTTGACAAGCCGTTAATGTGACAAAAAGGTGCCATAACGTGATAATGTGATTATTGATGCAAAAGTTATTTACAGTGGTGAGAATTAAGCACTTCTTCTAGTGCCAGCGTTTCACACTCATTAATGGTAAAACTCCTCAACAGGAGGAGTTCCAGAAGGTTGCTCAGAGTTACAGGCGGCCTGCCAAGTCTTTGTACAGTACAACTTTCTTTATTTTTATTTTACAAGGACCTCTTGAACCCTATAGCGTTCCTATTCTGAGTAGAACTTTAGTCTACAACTGCCAAATCTTTGTTCGACTTTCTTTGTTTTTATTTTACATGAACTGCTTGAACCCTATACAGTAGCATTACAGTAGCACTATTCTGAGAAGAACCTTCCAAAATAAACTCCTTAGGTGCCATTTTGCATCCTGTAGCATCCCCATTTGGTCCAGAGCCATTTATACTGTATGTATTAATTGACTGATTGATCTCAAAATCAAGAAAAATCACAAACAGCCTTGTATACACACAGTCACATTCAGAAACATGTGACTATACTCCCCCCCACCAACACCCCTGCCAATGGCATCATTACCATCGGCCCAGGGTGAAAGTGGTTTGAAGTTCTTGCCGGGTCTATAGGAAACAGCATCGTGTGACGCGTTCAGGCCGCGCCACGAAGCGGCGCGGACAAATTTTTTTGGGAGGTTCAAACTCCACAGTGTCCCTAAAATGCATAGGAAAATGCTTTTTTGTGGCACTGTAAGCTAACCTAACCTAACCTGGAACATAATATAAAACACAGCAGGTCTGCCTTACACCTGCATTAGGCTCCCTATACTCCATTTCAGCATGATTAAACTGTTTTGTATTTGAGGCATTAGGCTACACAAGAAATAGGTTTCATTTAAGATTTTATTTTGTTACAAACTACTGCAAAACAGCATTATTTCAACCCCCATAATATGCCCTAAAATGAAACCATTTTTACTGCTCTCAAGAGTCTCAAGAGTCAAACATCTGAATTATGTAATTTTCAAGAGTCCACAAAATTAGAATCTTAAAGGGGAATTCCACTCATTTTTCAATATTTTACTGTCATTAATATACCTTAGAGGTCATGATAAAGTTCCCCCATTCTGTGTTTCCTAGAAATGGAGGTCTGAAAAAAAACATTACCATGGTGAAATACAGCTTGACATCATCAAGATATGTTTCACCATGTTAATGAGTTTCCTTTTTTTCTGAGAGTGTACACATGGTCCATTTAAAAATGATCTAAAATTGTTTGAGAAAGAATAACACCAGTAGCCGCCGGGCTGTTGCCCGAGTCCCCAGCATTTCTTTCTATGTCAGCTTCAGGACTTGTCCCTATTTGCTGTTCCTATTCTAAATAGAAGTCTATGTAGAAGAGCCTCCATTGGACTGACCCCATGAAGTGAACGGAGTTTGCATAACTCTATCTATACTGTATAGATGGCGTAACTCTGTCGATACTCTGTCTCTGTGGCTCTGGCTGTGCGAACCGACAAGAGGAGACTTCTCTCCGTGCGGTGACAGGTTATTTAACCTAATATTTTATTAGACCCTGCGGGACCCTGCGTGAAATCTTTTCCCGGGTCCCAGACCTGGGCGGACCCCCTTCACTTTCACCCCTGCATCCCCCCCATTAGGTCGCTTCCTGCCGATGACAACCACAACTGCTACAACGTTAGAAGGCCAAAATGAATCATATGGAAGTGCTGTTCACATTCACCTTATCCTCTATACCAGGGGTTTTCAACCTTTTTGATGCCAGGGACCACCATCTTTTCAGAATTTGAGCCATGGACCACCACTTGAGGACATTTTAGCCCCACAGACCCCAAAACTAAAGATTTCTTTTGCTTTTGTCCATCTTCTAGTTATGTAGACTTGGGCTGAATCTTTTAACTCTTGAGAGTGTAAAAATGAAACCAAATGGACCCTTGCGGGTCCATTTGGTTTCATTTTTACACTCTCAAGAGTTAAAAGATTTTAACTCTTAACTCTTTACGTTCTCAAGAGTTACATCTGGTTAACCACCTTAGCTGGGGACCACCTGGGACCCTCTCAGGGACCACTGGTGGTCCCCGGACCACCTGTTGAAAACCCCTGCTATATGCTGTATTGTCTCATCACCATGACAATAGTGTGTTGACACACTCACTCTTGGTTCAGCAGTGGCTGAACCAAGTGGCACACAGGTCAGTGGCTAAACCACAGCTGAACCAAACGTGAAAGTATGACTGTCAGCACACTATTGGCATGGTGGGTACACAATATGGAATGGAAATAGGTGAATGTGAACAACATGTTTATGGTGAGGTACGGGAGACAGCCAATAAGGAGGGTTTTTTTATTCTTTCCACAAAATAAAAACTGGACCACTGAAAGCCTTCTGAGGTGGAATTTTCCTTTAACTTCAAGACCACAATCAAACTCAGGGGAAAGTTCTGGGTTCAAATCCAGGCCGTTAAACGTATAGCCGGCCAAGACAATCCCGTGGCTTAGGACCCAAGCGTTACCTTAAGTCTTCATTGTGAGGTTAGAAGGAGGTTAGTGTACTATAGAGGGAACAGTGGCACGGTTGGTGCTCCCTCCTCCTCCTCCGTGTTCAGCAGGGCTTGAACCCGAGGCGGTGCTGGTGAAAGGAGCCTTTCTGTGTGGAGTTTGTATGTTCTAAACCATGTCAGACAAACACCTGGTGCCCAGAAGTACTGTAGTGAAACCCTCCTATTCTCCAAGAAAGGCAATGTGATTGTCAAGCGAGAATCAGGGGTGTAGTGGAAGGGGGACGGTGTCCCCCCACTTCTCACATCTAAACAATATTTTTTGGGGGCAAAAGTAGGCCTGTGTACATCTTGATGACATCATAGTGCAAATGGAACCAAATGGTGGTTCCATTGGTTCACATTTGTGCACTCTCAGAAAAAAAAAAGAAAACGGGTGGAATTCCCCTTTAAGAGGCACCCCCCCCCACGTCTAAAAGTACCACTACAACACTGGCGAGAATGCTTTGTACTTTGTACCTGTATCAATAAGGAAATGTGAGCTTCTAATGACTTAAAGAAAGAAGAAAGAATAATACGGACATATATATGGGTTGTGGATATTCTTGCCACAAAACCGTTACGTACAAACGGACGGCGGGGAGGTTATTTCAGTTGTCAGACACACAGAGGCGGGTGTGGTGTGGTGTGGTGAATTGAATTGATAGCAGGGTTATTAGAGCCCGGCATGTGCATCGGAGCGCTTCAAAGCCCAGCTGAAACGCCAGACATTAACCCTTTTGTGTATGGAACGCGTTTTGGTGTTTTAGCTGTTAAATAATAGCAGATCTCAAGCTCACATCGCGCCACCGAGTGGCGCGATATGAGCTTGTAGTTCTGCTGTTTTTGACAAATTGTGAAAATGTGGTTCAAATCTTTGAATACATTATTTCGGAAGCAACTCGGAAGTGACTCAAATCTTTGCTTCTGGGGATCCCTAGAACAACATGTTTTTAGATGAGGTTCTGCAGCTAAATGATAGATATTTCTGGGGGTCCTTCCTATGAAACATGTCAAGCATCACTGACACAGAAAGAGATTTTTTCCAGAAAAACTCTCGCGCCAGGGACTAGAATTTAGTGTCACAAACTAGAATTTAGTGTCATGGACTAGAATCTACTGTCATGGACTAGAATCTAGTGTCGGGAACTAGAATCAGGCGCAGTGAACTAGAATCTAGCATCAGAAACGATCTGATCAGGACCCACTGGGTTAAAGCAGACATTAAAAGAAGAACTGAACGTGGCTGGAGATACATAATGTGCTGTTGGGAAAAGTTCTGGGATAAAAGTTTAAAGCATAATGATTGTTTTAGTCTTAGACAACCATGGCAGCTCATAGCAGACAACCAGTGTTCTAATCTACATAACTGGTTTAGAAAGGCTTTCATGCCAAGGATGGACCCCCTAATTGACATTAATTAGCTCCCAGGACCCACCATTTGAAAAGATACAGTATGTACCAGCCATTATCTTACAGTAGTAAGATAATGGCTGGTATTCTGGAATGCTATGGTGACAGCCAGGTATGGTGTAAGTCTTCTCATTGGCAGCAAATCAGGTGTGGGGCCTTGTGTGTAGGCCAAAAGTCTCTCCCACTAGACCTGGCCCCCATAACAATTACCCACAACAATTAAAGCTTCAACTCATGATGAACAAAGCAGAGGAGTACAGTAACATTTTTAATTGGGGGTAGGGTGTCTTCTAGACTTTTTGAATTGCATGTTTGCACAACTCACACACAACCAGAAGGACTGTGCCGAACTGCTGCTATCCTCTTGCACATGTACAGCAATACCCCTACAGTAATACCCCTACTCTGTCATAGTTGTCAGAACTTAGCCGTTAGTATAGTAGTGCTTAGTTGTAGTATGTTTTAGTATGTTAGATGTATAGTTTTAGTTTTAGTTGTAGTATTCCATAGTTGTAGTATATTATGTGTCCTTTAGCTGCTTAGTTGTAGTATGTTTTAGTCCTAGCCATATAGTTGGGATGTCCTGTCTAGTTCCTGTCTGGCTGTCTGTTTAACTTTCACTACTTGCCACTTTATAATTATAATTATAGCTGGTTGTAGCTTAGCACCTTCACCCCACTTTATACTGTTACAGTTGCACTTTAATGCTCTAGTCTGTTGCACTACGTCACTTACTGTTACTGTTTCTTGTATTGTTTGTATTTGTCATTTTTCTTATTGCACTGTCTATTGTCTATTGTCTTATTGCACTGGGGAACAATGGGAACATTATTTCATCCCTGTATATGTCCTGACATACACTGGAGTGACAAATAAAGAACCTTGAAAATGTTTTAATTATTATGGATAATTATTTGGTAAGCCCAGGCCCAGCTCTGGCGGTATAGGATTTTGGCCTACACACAAGGCTCCAGATCTGATTTGCTGCCATGCAGCCAATGGGAAGACTTGCACTATACCTGGCTACACCATAGCGTTCAAGAATACCAGCCAATATCTTTATGGTTCTGGCAGTGACTCCAAAATCCAGCCTGGAATTGTGGGCTAAAATGTCATCAAATGGTGGTCCGGGGCTCAAATGCTGAATAAAATAGTGGGGCTTGGTTTCAAAAAGGTTGAAAAGACCTGCATTAGTACACTCTAAAGTCACCTGGACCCAGTTTGGAAACCACCGCTCTACATAGTGCTTATTTACGCACTGTACCGGTACATATATCACATCTAAGAAAGGCCACACGTGCCTTTAATGTTCAAACCCCCTCGCCTCTATCCACAACCCCCCCGTAACACCCCAATCCTACCGGTAAAACCCGACTGTATCGCCACACCCACGATACCAGGACTCATTCCAACAGCCGACGTCACTCTCACATCCTCAGGATTAGCTTCCACACTGTTTGCATTCACACGTCTACCGGAGCTGCTGCACCCGGGGGATTGAGCTTTTAAAAATAGTACAGGGATCTGTGTGTGTGTGTGTGTGTGTGTGTGTGTGTGTGTGTGTGTGTGTGTGTGTGTGTGTGTGTGTGTGTGTGTGTGTGTGTGTAACTGGAGTCAAACCAGGGACACCGTTCCTCAATGTGTTTGCACAACAGTGTTGTTTTCGGCAAGCGTCTAAAATGACTTCATCATCGCCTCTTTTGTCAGGACTATAAGACTAAAGCTAAATCTAGCGTTTTTCAGGGTCCATCCATCTTCATCTCCTGTTCAGGGTGTTGACTAAAACTACACTAAAACTATCTTCAAAAGTAATGACTAAAATGTGACTAAAATGAATAAGCATTTTGTATAAAAACAAATACTGACTAAATATGCAAAAAAGCCTGCCAAAAACAACACTGTTGCACAACCTATCAAACACAATTCCTAAACGAGAAAGTGGCGAAAAAGCATGGAAATATTACTTTTCAGGGTTAAATATAATACTACTATAACTAGTCATATATACAGTATAACTACTACTACTGCTGCTACGACGACTACTAGTGATAATATTAAGGTTAATAATAATACAGTAGCAGATCTATAAGCCAGACAGGGCTTATACGGGGGGGACAATGCCCCCCTAAATGCCCTGACTGCCCCATCAAACATGATGGCATGCAAAACAACCCAAATTTCACAGATATTTCAAATTAAAGTGCTTATAATTAAAATGATTTGAAACACTACTACTGCTACTAACTAACTACAGCTGTGTCACCACTCACCACTAAACCAACAGCATTTCATCATTGAAAACAGAAAACTCTCTGAGTCAGACCTTTAGCTTTATGCATGCTGCGTGTCTGTTGCAACTTCAACAACAACTGATGTTATTATTGATGCTTAATTGACTAATATAAGTCCTGTCGCGACACGGGCCGTGAAGCCACCCCCAAACGATTTGGGGGCGGGCCTGCTGTACCAGTACATACATACAATCGAAGAAGGCCACGGACGCCTTTAATGTTCAAACCCCTCGCGCCCCCAACCATCCGCCACCGCCCCCCCTACCGCCACAATCCTGCCGGCAACACCTGACCGCAGCGCCATTATTATTGATGCTTATACTTGCCTAATAACAGTCCTGTAACCACAATTGGTATGGGAGCGAAGCGTCATACGCCCATACCATTTTCTCCTGCCCCTCCAATTTGGAAATGTTACAGCCGGACCAGAAGCCAGATAAGGACAACAATACTAGTCTCCCAGGACTAAATGTTCAGGACAGACAGCAGTAACAACACCACAGAGATTAGTTCCAACTATAAAACAGCAAGCCAACAGCAACGCCAACAAACAGCTTCAGAGAAATATCATGGAATCCACTTTCAATGCCCTTTTGATGATTTTAAACTCAGATAAGTGGCCCCAGGGGTACAGATTATGTGACAAACAGGGTATAAAAGAATGGTTGTTGGCTATCTCATTTGTAACTTTGCTTTTGCTATAATAATAATAATCTGTTAAACCAGGGTGTTACAGAGACTTGCAGTCCTACCTTAATTTAAGTCGCAGCATGAGAACGGTGTAGTAGATGAGATGCACAATTAATTTACAGGTCCATATAGTTTCCATTGTGGTTGTTTAGAAACCAAAAACAAACAAAATAAGCAAACAAACTCCAAAACGTTCAGCTTCGCAGTGTGTGTGTAATCAGTGTAAATGTAACAAAAACAGTTCTCTTCTTATTTTCTTCTTATTTCCTCCTTTCTATTGTTTTACTTGTGACCTTTGTGTGATCAAAAACTGTTTGCTGCTCCTGTGCGACGTCCAAACATTTCCCCCTGTCCCTCTCTCACTCTTCCCTAATCAAGAGGTTCCATCCAGCTGTGAGAGCTGAAGGCATGTGGTAGTTCATTGCCCAAACAGCGGGATACCAATAGATGGGATAGAAATAACTACTGTATTTTCTGCACCCTAAGGCGCACTGGATTATAAAGCACACCTTCAATGAGCGGGCTATTTTAGAACTGTTGTCATATACGTACTGTATAAGTCACACTGGATTATAAGGCGCATCGAATAGAGGCTACTGCAGTCAACATAGGATAAAAGCTACTGCAGGGATGTCAAACTCACATACACAGCGGGCCAAAGCCGTCGGACTGTTTCAAAACAAAGGCAACTGGTTTACAAGGTCATTCCAGGCCCAATCCAACCCTTGATGCTGAGTGCCAAGCAGGGAGGCATTGGGTCCCATTTTTTGGTATTCTTTGGTATGTCTTTGGTATGACCCGGCCGGGATTCAAACCCCCAACCTACCAGTCTCAGGGCGGCACACTCTTAACCACAAGGTCCCTGAGCTGGTCGGGAAGCTCAGCCAAAAAAAGAAGAAAGAAAATAACAAATGTGAAAAAATGAAATCACATACTATACCTTGAAACTGACTAAGAATAAAACGTATACCTGACATATATTTTGAGAAGAACTCTTGTTGTGACTTTGGTTCTGTGCCTGACTGCATCATTCCTCTCTGGTCATCTGAAATCCATCCAACAACAAACTCCAGCTCTGTCTGGCTCTGCAGGCTGCTGATTCGTCCTACTGTCACCTTCACATCTGCTGATCAACCCCCCACACCCTCCTCTACATACCAGCCCACTATTTGTCACATTTAAGTGCAGTTAATTGCTGCTCGGGGGGACATTTGGAACAGGTGCCGCTCAGCGTCCCCGTCCCCTCATTTATCTAAATCGACAACCGTGCCTGTCACCACCACACACCGCGGGGGGTCCATTATAATAATATTCTGCATTGAAGCAGTTTGATTCCAGCGTTTGGTGGAATATTTAGCCGCTCGCCCCAGTCGGATGTGATTTTGTCAACAAGCCACATGCTGTGATGTTGATGTTGGAGCCATTAGGAAAGATGACAGACACACACCTTGCTACCCTATAATGATAAAACATTGTTTTAAAAAATACATGTCACACATATTTTTCCACTGCATAGGGCAGTCCTTGTTAATGGGTTTTCGATGAGATTTTGAACATCTGGTTCCAAAAAATGAACCAGTATTTAATGTTTCTGCAGCATGAGGCAGCTCGACCCTGGGGCAGACCAAGGAGCAGATGGAGGGATTACATCCACTCTCTGGCCTTGGATCGCCTCAGGATCCCCCAGGAGGAGGTCACTAGTGTTGCTCAGGACAGGGAAGGCTGGTGCTCTCTGGTGGAGCTTTTGCCCCCGTGACCCGACTTCGGATAAGTGGATGAAGATGGATGGATGGATGGATGGATGGATGGATGGATGGATGGATGGATGGATGGATGGAGACAGCTTGATGTACAAATACACCCCCTGGACATGACGCTAGAATGTCGCAAGGACCCCAATCCAATCATTGATGCCGAGTGCCAAGCAGGGAGGCAATGGGTCTCTGCTTGAGTCTTTGGGATGACCCAGCCGGGAATCGAACCCTGACCTACCAGTCTCAGGGTGGACACTCTAACCACAAGGCCACTGAGCTGTGAATGATGCCCATGGGCCAGGAGCCTATCTCCTGTTTCAGGGACCCCGATCCAATCCTTGATATTGAATGTCAAGCATGGAGGCAATGGGTCCCACTTTATACAGTCTTTCGTATGACCTAGCCTGGAATCGAACCCTGATCTCCCAGTCTCAGTTTGGACACTCTAACCACAAGGCCACTGAGCTGTGAATGAGCCCATTGTCCAACCCATGGCTGGACAATGGAGAGAGGGCGGGCCTTACTGCAAGGTCTATTTTTCTCCATTGTTTAGCACTTTTGACAACAGCTTCAGAGAACTGAAAACCAGTGACCCAAAACATTTTTTCAGGTATTTTATCAGGTATTTGACCAATCTGGGAACTAAATCGTTACCAAGAATTGTCAAAGGCAAAAGATGCAGAATTTCATCTTTTTTAGCATGTCCACACAACATCTCTAATAAGGTATATATGCCATAGCAAAATGTTGAAAATGGGAAGAATTCCCCTTTAGAAATAAAGTCAGCGAAGCTGCTATAACAGGAGCTGTCAGCAGTGCGTCAGTACAACGACGTCACGTCAACATTTAGCCGCCGTGTTCACTCGCATGAGCGAGTGACAAAGAAACCCCTCCGAGTCTTGGATTATTAGCAGTCGATCAGAAGCGGCGGTGGGTTCGTTGGAGTGTGTGAGCACACCGCAGGTGTGAAGGCGTCTGGAGTGCAGAGCGCTGCTACGCACAACGCCACAGACCGCCGTTCAGCTACAGAGATGAGCGCTTGTTTGTTTGGCCCACGCAGTGTACCCTCGCACCCCCACAGTCGCTAACAATTATTATGCTCGACGGCATGCTAGAAATTAAGAAATGATTCATTAAAAATTATTGAGACTTCTTCCCCCCTGTGGTACTGGGCGTAGTCAGCAGGGAGCAGAGAGTTTCAGGTATAGCCTGAATATTAAATATCAAATAAAAGTTGATTCTCAAAGTTTTTCCCAACTGTCTGTAAAAACAAACAAACAAAAAAACAGCACCCCCTGTTGGTACCCTAAACATACATAGGGATAGCCTGGTTCAGACCAAGACTCTTGGACTGGGCTTCTGTTGTCAACTTCTGATTTATCGGTACCAAGATGTTTTCAACCAATGAGAGTCAGAGTTGGGGTTTGGTCTAACAACAAATCCGAACAGACGCAGTTGATTGGCCAACAGCCCCGTCACTCAAAAGTGCAACAGTTACAGTGTCAAGCAACAAACATGGAAGCTGCAACTGTGCTGAATCATGGCCGTATTAATCTATACTGTACATTAAGATGACCTACTGTATGATAAACAGTTTCTTAAATGAAGTTTCGGGTTGTATAAACATCATCGTTTGACACACTTCACTGCATTAGTGCAGGGCCTATATCAACTTTGGCTGAAAAGAGAACTTGTAAAGTAATTTTGTAAAATAAATAAAATAAAAGTGAAAGATGATAACTTGTTTTAACTGAGAACCTGTGACTTTAAAGGTAATATCCGTGCAGCGGTATCAGAGCAGAGACATCTGTCACGGCGTGACATGAGCTTATGATTCTCATCTGTTGTGTCGCGTCGTGTTGAAGTGAGTGCTGTTATCGCTGTCTATTCTTAGCGGCAGACCTGAGGGTACAGGCAGCAGTGATACGTGGCTTTCAGACGCAACACTGTGTAGAAGGCCCTGTTTATGTTTTTGTCCTAGGTTGCATTCTCACCTAACTCTCGCCTATAAAGTGTCTTTTTACCATCTGAGGAACATCGTTAGAGTCTGTGGTTTCATTTCACAATCAGACAGAGAAACTAATGCACACCTGCATTACCAGTATGCTAGATTACTGTAACACTCTGCTATCTGGTTTCCCAAAGACAGAGGTTTCACGGCTACAATTGGTCCAAAATGCAGCAGCTTGTGTACTAACCAAGACCAGATGCAGACAATTCCATCCTGAAATCTCTCCACTGGCTGCCTGTCTCCTATAGAATTGATTTTAAAGTTCTCCTGCTAGTTTATACATCTATTCATGGAAATGCACCCGTTTACTGGTCTAATGTGCTTCATGGGTAAGTGCCTTGGCTGGTCCTTGGATCATCAGGAACTGATGTTCTAGAAATCCCCAGGACCAAACCCAAAACTAAAATATACAGAGAAGCAGCTTTTAGCTACTATGGTCCGGTATTGTGGAACAGCCTGCCCGTAAACCTTCGGCTCTCTGAATCTATTGATATTTTTAAATAAAACCTTAAGCCATACCTTTTTAGAATTGCTTTTAGTCCTAAATCTATTACCCGTCTGGTTACCTTTAGTGCTCTCTTTTTACTTTTATTTTTTCTATTGTTTCTTCTTATGATCTGTAAAGCACATTGTGTTGCACCTGTATGAAATGGGCTATATAAATAAAGTTCTGATTGATTAATACTTCGGTAGACTCCAAGCGAACGGGGCAGAGAAGTCGCCATCATCGGCAGCAGTTGGAAACGCAGCAGGAACATTTATTCAGGTGTTCAATTCATAACTACACAGTTGGAGTTCTCAAGATTGCTATGCATTATAATGTTCTCTATAATGTGTCGCTGTGTAATCACGCCTTCTCTTTCCTTCTTGCGAGCCAAACACCAACTTCCTCATCCCACAATGGTACGTAATTATGTTTAATGCAATCACATTCATACGGTACCTGCAGTGATTGGCACTCTGCTGCGTTTTCCATTGCCATGGAGTAGAGAGTGGGTATTTCCTTGAAGTACATTAGCCTTCAAAGGAGGCTTCGCACATGTCAAACAACGCACACTTTCCAACAATCTGCAGCAGTTTTAATTGCGGTCAATCTGAACTCGACCTTATTCAATTCAAATTCAATCAAAAGAGGCCCTTGGCCTTGTTTTTTTAGTCACCTGTCTTTTAGATGCAATTTGGTACTTTTTCTGTTTGCTGTTTTTTCATGTTTTGTTTTGTTTTAACTTGTCTCTTGTTCGATGCTGGGGACTTGCGGATTGATCGAATTAGCAACTCAGCTAAATCCGGTGTATTTACATTGCACTATTCTTTTCTTGTAATTTCCATTAATATGCACTGTCCCAACTAAATAAACCAAAAAAACTAAAGTAAAGGAGGCTGAAATAATGCCTGAATATACGTTTTCTATTAACTTCTCAACATGGGAAAGACATGGAGGGAGGGGATAATGAGCCCTAGAATCACAGGACGAGACGTGATGAAGAGTCTGTAGAAAACCCTGGACGCGCGTCATGTGCTCGTTCGGCCCTGCCATGAGCCGACACAACAAGCTCAGCACCGGCGCTGCAGAGAAAACCACGGGTTCAAACCCCCAGGGGTAGACGAGGATAGTCGTCTCCTCTCACTCTCTGTGTTTAAGAGCGACTGGAGGACTTCATATCAGTGGGTTTATATTCTTATCAGTGAAGCCGGTAGGCAGGGATAGCAGCGGGACTACAAGCGGGGGAGTGTTTGCCAGTGTTTTGCTCCCCTGAGAGGTTGCTGTTCTGTTTTGTGGACGGCGGGGCAGCAGGGGCGGATGTAACATGTCCCATTTGTGGGGGGGCAAGAGAACATGTTGGAGGGGCAAGAGAAAATGGTATGTGGGCGACTTCGCACCCATCCCATTTTCGGTTACAGGACTTATATTAGTCAAGTAAAGCATCAATAATAATATCAGTTGTTGTTGAAGTTGCAACAGACACGCAGCATGCATAAAGCTAAAGGTCTGACTCAGAGAGTTTTCTGTTTTCAATGATTAAATGCTGTTGGTTTAGCGGTGACACAGCTGTAGTTACTGTAGTTAGTAGCAGTAGTAGTGTTTCACATCATTTTAAATATAAGCACTTTAATTTGAAATATCTTGGGTTGTTTTGCATGGCATCGTGTTTGGGCGGGCAGACTGGGTATTTAGGGGGGCATTGCCCCCCCATCCCCATGCCTAGATCCGCCCCTGCGGGGCAGGCCAGACGAGGCTAGGCTGCGTGCGAGCAGAGCGCTGCGGAGGAGGAGGAGGAGACGATGGAGGGTATTTATCTTGTCACAGCGAGACGGACGGGACAGCGACAGCGACAGCAGCGGGGGTTGTTTACAGTCCCCGACGGATAGACAGATGGATGGCGCCAAGATCTGTTATTAAGGACATCCGAATGCGCTAATAGGCGAGCGGCGGGGCGGACGGACATACGGACTGACTGACAGACAGACGGCCTGACAGACAGACAGGCCACCCACTCCCCAGGGGGGTGAGACAGGTATTCAGGGACCTTTTCTACAACGCTATGATTCCTTGACAGTAGTGCCCAAACAGACGTTTATTTTTATTTTTTCACCTCTTTTTGCAAGGCGGTGAAAAGGTACAAGGTGGAGAGATGACTATAAGACAGGAGGTGGGAGGGAGGCTTTTAGCTGTACTCTAGTAGCGGCCAGTACTGTCAAAACACGCATTATATACCTCTCTGTGCCGCGGTGCTACTACTGCACTGCACACACACACACTATAGACAGAACGATAGCTGCTGTATATTTCTCATTGTGTGCAATTGACTGTTCATTTTCCAACCTGTCACCTGTGTCGAAAATACGAACAGTCAATAATAGACAGTGATTGACTAAATTGCCCTCTGTAGCAGACCTGCTGCTGAGCGTATATAAATGGACTGCATTTATGTGGCACTTTTCACTGCCAAAGTGCATTACATTGTGTGGTTTCGCGCAATTACGCATTTGTACGGGCGTTCATATGCTGATAGCGGCACCAGGGAACGTGCTGAGATCACCTGCCACTTATACACAAATTACACACACTCAGAGTATATGTAAACAATAAATCTCAGAATATTACTGGCATTTTTTTCCCCATCTTTTTCTTCTTTACATAAGTCTTAAGGGGCTTACAGACGGCGAGGAATAAATCGCCCACTCTAATTCATTCTCAATGGGGCCGGCGTTTTTTTAGCACAAAAGTTCAAAAATCAACCCGCGTTCAAGAGAGCGTTTAACGCAGCTCGTTTTCCGCCCGGCGTCACTGATTTTTGTCACGCGCGCGTGCACGAAACGAGCGCGCGAGTTCAATTCAAGTTCAATTCCAGTGAACTTTTTGTAAAACGCTTGGCGATTTATAGCAAACAAACAGAGGACCCTCTACCAGTAGACCTGCACAGTGCCGTTTCTGTTCCAGGAAGGAGTGGATTCCCTAATCATTTGGCGCAGCCGAGCCAGGGCCGGATATAGCCAGCCCTACTAGGGTGGGCTGGAAGAATGGCAGGGTGGCCAACTCTAAAGTTTTTCATAAGGAGCAGTGGTTTTGAACATTTTTGATACCAGGGCCCACTATTTATTCGGCCTTTGAGTCACGGTACACCATTTGAGGATATTTTAGCCCCACAGACCCCAAAGCTAAACCCCTGCCCACCCATGCCACCTTTGGATCCGGCCCTGTGCCGAGCCATGACGTGAGTTGTGGCAATTCTGCTCTAACGTTCTAATGTTTACAACGCATTTTTGCCCGACGTGTTGTGAGTTTGTCACGGCCACGCTATATGACGCGTGGCCGTGAAGCATGTTGATGTTGGTTACATGCTTTTAGCCTGCAGAGTTTATTATACAACATATTTAAACCGTGCTGGATGCTGTCCATCTTATTTTAGCCTACACACCTTGGAATAATTATAGTCTACGTTCAAAAATCAACCTCTAGCCATCATTATAGGTGAGTCATTAATTCATTGTAAATGAATTGTAAATTCAGCGTGATCATGATCAGGTAGCCTGCTTCACTGGAGCTAACTGGAGCCAGCCCCCCCCCCCCCCTCCCTCCCGACATAAAACGCTCGGCGTTTATCGACGGCGCGATTTTCCTTATGTCGGCAAAGAAACTCGCCCGACGATAACGCCGGCGTTTATCGTTGCCATCTGGAAGCCCCTTTAGACTGTTCCATTATTAGTGCTTTCAGCTGTATAAAATGGGACGGCTGTGGCTCAGGAGGTAGAGCAGGTTGTCCAATGACCCGTGGCTCGGCGGTTCGAATCCCGGCTCCTCCTGTCTACGTGTCCTTGAGCAAGACACTGAACCCCAAATTGCCTCCAATGAGTTGGTCAGTGTAAGCTGGCCACCATTGGTGTGTGAATGTGGGAAGCGTGGAGGACGCTGGCGTCGACTGTTCGCCGCTCTACTTCCCAATGTATGAATGAATGGACCGTTGTACAGCGCTTTGAGCACTTGGAAAAGCGCTATAAAATGCAATCCATCACTTCCTGGAAATATATAGTGTCTATGACAACCATAGGAGCCGCAGTGGCGCTTTAAAAGGAACGCTGCCTAATGAGACAAATATGGATAATACATTATACTTGCCCTCTATAACAAGAATTGAACATTTAAAACACATAGAATAAGCTCTTTAGTTTAAAAATATTTTCTTTATCCCATGGGGGCTGCCATTTTACTGAGCCTGTCACATGACCCATGACCCATGATGTCACAGGAGATCTGTTGTATAGAACATAGTATGGAACGTTCCATGATTGCCATTATTTTAACGTAAAACATCGAGGTAAATACACCAAATGGACCCTTGCGGGTCCATTTGGTTTCATTTTTACACTCTCAAGAGTTACAATATTCATGATCTTAATTAGCCCAAGTCTACCCAACTAGAATATTAATGATCAGTATGTTTGCCCGTTTTGTTTCCCAAATCCAGCCTGGTATTGTGGACAAAAGCAAAAGAAATCTTTAGTTTTGGGTTTTGTGGGGCTGAAATGTAGTTTTGTGGGGGGTTTTGTGGGGCTGAAATGTAGTTTTGTGGGGCTGAAATGTCATCAAATGGTGGTCTGTGGCTCAAATGCTGAATAAATGGTGGGCCCTGCCATCAAAAAGGTTGAAATACCCTGCTCTAAGGGACCACGGGTGTTCCCCGGACCACTGGTTGAAAACCACTGCGATAGCATGTCGTCCCTGGGTGAACAGGGAGGGGAAGTCTTACTTTTCGTTCCGTCGGACCTGCCTGTACGCATCGCGCTTCACAACAACAACGACCGCTGCGGAACCGTGTACAGGCCTAGTGTGTACCGCGTCCCAGTTCCTTCCCAAAGTAAACTTTGCAGAGATTTCCGTGACTCATCCTTTTGCATAAAAGATGCAGATGTGATTGATGTTATCTCGGCACGCACTTGAACAAAACCCACTCCTGCCACGGTGCGTCGTACCGCCAAACGTCCTTATCGACTGATAACGCGCTGTCGAGTCGAGATCGGATCTCTTCAAGAGGGACCAGAAAGAGGCTGTATGTATATACTATACGTGAAGTAAATGGAGGACCGCAAGATGCCATACGCCGACCCAAGACACGGAGTGCGCAGTGGATTTATAATTTAGTACGGTTGGCCGTACACGAACCTGAGCGCTTGGCAGTGGGTGATGCTTTACTCGGAGCTACACCAAGAATTAATTTGTTCATTGTGTTATGGAGACACTGCTCTCTCTCTCTCTCTCTCTCTCTCTCTCTCTCTCTCTCTCTCTCTCTCTCTCTCTCTCTCTGGCTCTCTCTCTCTCTCTCTCTCTCTCTCTCTCTCTCTCTTTATCCAACTCTCTCTCCCCATCTCTCTCTCCCTCCCTCTTTCTCTCTCTCTCTGTCTCTCGCTCTCTCTCTTCACAATCAAATGACATCACTCCCATACAAATGCACACACAAAGACTCAAAACCCTGATATTTGGGATTTGGGTCCATGTTAACCAGATTTCCAGTAGTTTCCAGCAGTGTTTTTTAAGTAAAAGTAAGAATGAAGCCTTATCGAGCCATGAGGCCTGTGGGCTAGCAGCCTATCTCCTGTTTCTGTAGTGTGAGGCAGCTTGATGTACAAGTACACCCCCTGGACATGATGTCGGAGAGAATTACCTCCAATACAACCCTTGGTGCTGAGTGCCAAGCAGGGAGCCACTGGGTCCCATTTTTTAAAGTCTTTGTTATGACCCGGCCGGGAATCGAACCCCAACCTCCAGTTTCAGGGTGGACACTCTAACCACAAGGCCACTGAGCTGGTCCCAGTGCTGTGTTTTTGGAGTTTGCTATTTTGTGGGGGTGTAGGTTTGAAACGAATGGCCACATTTACCGATCATTGCATATATTGAAGTGTCTGTAATTCCAATTTCAACTTAGCCACAGTTCGCGCACAGACGCACATCATTTTCCAACATTTCTTCTTGGTAAAACCATGATGCCTGCATCATCATGAAAAAGCAATCGGCAAGCTCACAGTGAGTGTCGATGCGACGTGTAGATCGGTTGTTTTTGCAGGGCCGGATCTAGGCATGGGGAGTAATGCCCCCCTAAATGTCCTGCCTGCCCCACCAAACATGATGGCATAAAACTCTGAGTCAGACCTTTATCTTTATGCATACTGCGTGTCTGTTGCAACTTCAACAACATAAATGATGTTACTGATGATTACTTGCCCTAATACTGTTTAAGTCTTGTACAAGATATGAATCTACTCTGTCACAGAACTAAAGAATTTAAATGCAAATGGTATGGCATGCCATTTTCGCCTGCATGGCCCCCAAATGGGAAATGTTATATCCGGGCCTACGTTTTTTTTGCAACATTTACTGCCACCGTTTCTCCTCGGTTTCATTGCGGGTTCACTAACGAGAAATACAGCGGGATATTTAACAGTTTTCGTGCCGTGGAAATTAATCTACGTCACCCATTATCATTATGATTTACAGTAACAACTGATGCCGCTGACGTTAACGCTACTGTACGTGACGTTACTTACCGGCGCCGGTTTAATACGATCCCCATGCTAACAGCAGCTAGCAGCAACCGCAGCGACCATTGCTAGACCATAACAAGGGACGGACTAACCCGGAACCAAAAGTGTGTGTCCGTCCACTAACTTGTCCGTCGGGAAACATGGACCGAAATATGAAATATGACTTTTAGATGAAAATCGCTGGCACTGGCGACCTCCAAAAATATGAAAAAGGGCTGGCACTGAGAGAGTTAATTTTCAAAAGCCCCAAAATTTGACATTTTGTTACTGGGTAACTAGTAATCGTAGCCATTATGGATCAGTTGCTATGGTTACTTTCACTTTCATCAGAAGAGATAATAGTTTCCGCGAGGTTGGGCTACAGGACTTCAGCGTTCCTAACATCAGCGTTCTTTACCTCTGTTGAATCACCTCAATCTAAGCCTGCAATTCTGAGAAAAACGCAAGCTGAAGATCAAGGCCATTTACCGGGAATCTATGCAACAGCCATCAGTGAAATGCAATGCACCTTGTGATGTGGAACGCTGCGCTACTACTATACCACCGCTATTATAAAAAGACACACCGACAGAGAAAAGACGGCTGGATTTGAACAGGCGGGTACAGTCAGGTTCTGGACATACCAGGTTTCCACCAAACCCGACAGCCATAATAACGACATGGCAGCAGGTACTGTACTCACAGCAGGGACATAATGGAGTTAACGCATTCTGTACTGTACGCGTTCTGTTGTTATGTTGTTCTGTTATACTTTAGCTATTGAAAAATATCAGATCTACAAGCTCATAGCGCGCCACCGAGTGGCGCGCTATGAGCTTGTAGGTCTGATATTTTTGAAAATTTGTGAAAATGTGGCGCAAATCTTTGAATACATATTATTTCAGAAGCCAACATTTTTTAGCTCAAATCTTTGCTTCTGGGGGATCCCTAGAATGACGTGCTCTCAGATGGAGGACCTCCTCAGCCAAATATACAATAGATAATTCTGGTGGTCCTTGGCATGAAATATGGTGAGCATCACTGACACAGTAACAGATTTTTTGTTTCAGAAAAACTAGAATGTAGTGTCAGAAACTAGGATCTAGCGTCAGAAACTAGGATCTAGCGTCAGAATCTAGTGTCAGAAACTAGAATCTTGCATCAGAAACTAGAATGTAGCGTCAGAAACTAGAATCTTGCATCAGAAACTAGAATCTAGCATCAGAATCTAGTGTCAGAAACTAGAATCTTGCATCAGAAACTAGAATCTTGCGTCAGAAACTAGAATCCAGCGTCAAAAGCTAGAATCTCGCGTCAGAAACTAGAATCTAGCACCAAACACTAGAATCTAGCACCAAACACTAGAATCTAAACAACTCGAATCTAGTGTCAGAAACTAGAATCTAGTGTCAGAAACTAGAATCTAGTGTCAGAAACTAGAATCTAGTGTCAGAAACTAGAATCTAGCGTCAGAAACTAGAATCCACTCCGGACAAAACAGGTTAAGAGACTTTCTTCCCCCCTGCGCAGCGGGACGCAGCCTTTTCAGGGCAATTTACTGAAACACACAGCGAACCTCCAGGATCAAAGAAAGGATGTATGCTTTAAAAGGGATGAATGTGATGAGACTAGTGGGGAAAAAAATAAAAAATAAAATAAAGAAAAACAGATTAAGCTCAGTGACAAACAGTCGACCGTTTTCCCAACTAAACCTAACCCTAACTCCTAAACATAACCTCAGTAAATCCTATGCCTACAGTATACAACATTTCCACAGAGTTTAAACCAATATCAAAGATAAGTAAAATTAGTTGTCTCGGACATAGATAGATGCAAATTTTTGGGACATCAGCTTGTTTGGCTCTTTGTTTTGGGGTTTCTATAGTATCTTAGAACAACATTCACTGCCACCATTTCCTTCAGTTTCATCAAGGGTTCGCTGACAAGGAATACAGTGGGATATTTAATTTTCAAAATCCCCAGAAATTTTAGCCTGGGTTCAGCCCACAGACCCCTTCTACTCCGTTGGGCCCCGCCCACTCTGCTGGGTTCTTGAGCCATGGCTCAGAGTCTGACAATCAGGCTACAGAAATTTCACTCCAGAACCGGGTAAGTAGTAATCGGCCATTATGGATCGGTTGCTATGGTTACTTTCACTTTCATCGGATGAGATAATAGTTTCTGCGAGGTTGGGCAGACCTTTTTTTTCATTGAGCTCCTAACATCAGCGTTCTTTACTTCTGTTGAATCATCTCAATCTAAGGCTGCAATTCTGAGGGAAAAAAACGTAGCTGAAGATCAAGGCCATTTACGGGAATCTATGCAACAGCCATCAGTGAAATACACTGACCTTGCCATGCGGAACGCTACTATACAGCTATTTTAGCTGTAATACTAGTATACAGCTTTATTACGATACAGCTATCTTAGTATTTTAGCCATTTTAGGGCAAATTTGGCCATTTTTTGTGCCCCCTACACCTCCTATATCAGGGATTTTCAACAGGTGGTCCGGGGGCCCCAGTGGTCCTTGAGAGGGTTCCAGGTGGTCCCCAGGCTACATGATGGAAAGTTGGTTAACCAGATGTAACTCTTGAGAATGTAAAAATGAAACCAAATGGACCCGTGCGGGTCCATTTGGTTTCATTTTTACACTCTCAAGAGTTAAAATATTCATCATCTGAATTAGCACTATTTCATGAAGAAGTCTAACAGTTTTGTTCGCAAAATCCAGCCTGTAATTGTGAACAAAACCAAAAGGATTCTTTAGTTTTACGTCTTTGGGGCTAAGATGTCATCAAATGGTGGTCCGTGGCTCAAATGCCGAATAAACGGTGGTCAAATACCTAATCCCTGGTGTCAAAAAGGTTGAAAACCCCTGCTATACAGCTATTTTCGCATTTTAGCCATTTTAGTGCAAATTTGGCCCAGTTTTTGTGCCCCCTACTCCCCCTATATGGTCCGATCCTCATCCATGTGTACGGATGGATGAATGAGCTGACCAATCAGTCAATCCATTCATCCTCCGTTTGTGGAACACATCGATCCCACCGCTGTCAAAGAAGCAAAGGGAAAACGAAGGCAGAGCGATACGACTGCCCGTGGAGGAGTGGGCGGTGACGGGCGTCGGCACGCAGCTCTACAACCTCTGTGTGATGGAACGTCAACCAAGGACCTATAATCTTTTCTGTACTGTAACTTATGTTGCACTTTAGCTATTGAAAAATATCAGCTCTACAAGCTCACAGTGCGCCACGAGTGGCGCGCTGTGAGCTTGTAGGTCTGATATTTTTGGGAAAAAATCGTGAAAATGTGGCGCACATCTTTGAATACGTTATTTCTGAAGCAAACTTTTTTTTAACTCCAACCTTTGCTTTTGGGGCAGGGGTTTTCAACCTTTTTGATGCCAGGGACCACCATTTTTTCGGAATTGGAGCCACGGACCACCACTTGAGGACATTTCAGCCCCACAGACCCCAAAACTAAAGATTTATTTTGCTTTTGTCCATCTTCTAGTTGTGTAGATGATGAATATTTTAACTCTTGAGAGTGTAAAAATGAAACCAAATGGACCCGCAAGGGTCCATTTGGTTTCATTTTTACATTCTCAAGAGTTACATCTGGTTAACCAACTTAGCTGGGGACCACCTGGAACCCTCTCAGGGACCACTGGTAGTCCCCGGACCACCTGTTGAAAACCCCTGTTTTGGGGGATCCCTAGAAAAACATGTTTTCAGGTGGTGGTGGTCTGCAGCCAAATAATAATATTGTAGATAATTCTGTGGGTCCTTGGCAAGAAATATGTTGAGAATCACTGACACAGGAAGATAGATTTTTTTTTTCTCAAAAACTAGGATCTTTTTTTGTCAGAAACAAGCATCTAGTGTTAATAACTTGAATCTAGCATAAAAAACTAGAATGTAGCAATGTAAAAAACTAAAATCTAGCACCAAAAGATAGAATCAAGCATCATAAACTTGAATCTAGTGTCAGAAACTAGAATGTAGTGTTGGAAAATAAAATCTAGCGTCAGAAACTATAAAATCTAGCACAGAATTCTAGAATCTAGCATCAGAAACTATAGAATCTAACACGGAAAACTACAATCTAGCATCAGAAACTATAGAATCTAACACAGAAAACTACAATCTAGCATCAGAACCTATAGAATCTAACACAGAAAACTAGAATCTAGTATCAGAAACTATAGAATCTAACACAGAAAACTAGAATCTAGTGTCAGAAACCATAGAATCTAACACAGAAAACTAGAATCTAGTGTCAGAAACCATAGAATCTAACACAGAAAACTAGAATCTAGTGTCAGAAACCATAGAATCTAACACAGAAAACTAGAATCTAGTCAGCACAAAAAGGGATAAGTATCGACGGCGTTCCCTCCAGGCGTGGGATGAAGAGGAGAGGAGCAGAGGAGGACGTGACCTCTGTGCCGCGACCTCCACTCACGTCAAGGCTGAACGGCGCCCAGAGGCCGCGACAAGCGCATTATTGGCGGATGCCCGAGTGACACGCAGAAGTAATTATATTCCACATCGACTGTATACACACCGCCGGCTACTGGCTGGATGGACAGAGAGCATAAAAAACTAGAATGTAGCAATGTAAAAAACTAAAATCTAGCACCAAAAGATAGAATCAAGCATCATAAACTTGAATCTAGTGTCAGAAACTAGAATGTAGTGTTGGAAAATAAAATCTAGCGTCAGAAACTATAAAATCTAGCACAGAATTCTAGAATCTAGCATCAGAAACTATAGAATCTAACACAGAAAACTACAATCTAGCATCAGAAACTATAGAATCTAACACAGAAAACTACAATCTAGCATCAGAAACTATAGAATCTAACACAGAAAACTACAATCTAGTGTCAGAAACTATATAATCTAACACAGAGGAGCAGAGGAGGACGTGACCTCTGTGCCGCGACCTCCACTCACGTCAAGGCTGAACGGCGCCCAGAGGCCGCGACAAGCGCATTATTGGCGGATGCCCGAGTGACACGCAGAAGTAATTATATTCCACATCGACTGTATACACACCGCCGGCTACTGGCTGGATGGACGGAGAGCAGGGGCGGATGGAACATTTACCAATCAGGGGGGCAGGAGAAAATGGTATGGGTGCGGCTTCATCGCCCGTGGCGCGAAGTCGCACCCATACCATTTTTGGTTACAGGACTTTTATTAGTCAAGTAAAGCATCAATAATAACATCAGTTGTTGTTGAAGTTGCAACAGACACGCAGCATGCATAAAGCTAAAGGTCTGACCCAGAGAGTTTTCTGTTTTCAATGATGAAATGCTGTTGGTTTAGTGGTGACACAGCTGTAGTTAGTTAGTAGCAGTAGTAGTGTTTCAAATCACTTTAAATATAAGCACTTCAATTTGAAATATCTTGGGTTATTTTGCATGCCATCGTGTTTGGTGCAGGGGCAGACTAAGCATTTAGGGGGGCATTGTCCTCCCCCCATGCCCATGCCTAGATCCGCCCCTGGCCACCATGCAGCCTTTCATTATGGCTGTTGTCAGAGGGCCAAGCAGTGTATGATGTGATGGAGGTGGAGTAATTGTCTTAGTGCCGCTGAGAGCTCTCTAAAGGGTCGGCGCTTTCTTTCATCCCCACAGCTGTATACGTTGTTGTTGTTCCTGGAGGATATGCGCGCAGTGCGTGGCAACCCGCTAAAAGATAAACAATCGATGAAGTGGAGTACACCAAAGAGTCAATTATCCCTGGGAATATGGAGAGAAGAGGTGACCTGTGGTTCCTGGTGAAGAGGAGCATACAGGGGGCGTTGCTGGAGTGAATCGATATCACTGCTAGAGTAATGGCTGTGAAGCTGTGGGTTAGTTGTGTGTGCGGTTGGAGGAAAAGATTAAAGTAGCCTATTCATGTGTTTTACTAGAGAAAACACCAAACGGACCCTTGTGGGTCCATTTGGTTCCATGTTTACACTCTCAAGAGTTAAAATATTCCTAATCTGCCCACTTAATTAAGAAGTCTGCACAATGTAAAAGAACGGTCTGTTTTGTTTGCGAAAAAAACAGCCCGAAATTTTGGACGAAAACAAAATAAGTCGTTAGTTTTGAGTCTGTGGGGAGAACATCAAATGGTGGTCCCTGGCTCAAATGCTATGGGCCCTGGTATCAAAAACGTTGAAAACCGGTGATATAGCATATCACTTGAATTGAGGTGACTTGATTGATTGACATAAAAAAGGCCTGCAGCCCCACAATGCAAAAAAATATAGATGATTCAATTAACACCCTTTACTATGCAACATCAGCACCCCTATTCCATTTCCCTTCAGTTACAGACACGAATTAGCTGAAAAGCCTCCTGGGATATCAGTCTGAGCTTATTAGCCAGATTCAATTTATTATTCAATTTTCACCCTTCTACAATGTATTACTGTATATCTAAAATCAGCGCCACTATTCCAATTTTCAACCTGGGATATAACACTTTTTTGGGGTGGGTGGATCTCATTTAGCTTGCCAATTTGAAAGTAGCTCTCAAGCTAAAAAAGTGCAGGCACCCCTGACCCAACTCCTTTTTGTTATATATATATTTTTTTTAGCCCACGATTTTGTAACTCTACGGAGGCAGTAGACTGGCCTCGTGCTTCCTTCAATGCATGAGGAGTCCATGGCCATTGTCCGTGCCCATTGTCCCAAATGGGAGTCAGCAACGGGATCTTTATCAGTCGATGCGCTCGGACTATTAGATGGATTAAAGAATGAAATGCACATTTTAAATTTTACTTTTGTGTGCCCGGATCGTCAATTTTTTCTTCACTATGCTTTCTTCCCAGTGATCCGTGTGAGCACCTTTTTACTATTTTTTTTACCGTATACTACCTCCATTTGAGCACCTGGTTAGCTTTTTTTTTTTTTAATCTACATTTCGTCCTACAGTTCTGCCCCATCCGCATGTTCAGCGTGTGTTATTTCACGGTAAGAAAACAACGAGCGTTCGACGGTCCGGGAGTTGAAATTAAACCAAAGGACCCTTATAGATCTGTAACTCTTGAGTGTTAAAATGAAACCAAATGGAGCTCTAGTCTATAGCCCTATATCTTATATCTTATCTGGAAACCCTTGTACCTGTTCCTACCCTGTGATTCACAGCCTTCTGTGGTGCTGCTATGACAACTGAACCCCTCCATCCATCCATACTCCCCTTCTCCCTCTCTCCTTCTCCCTCTCTCTCTCTCCACAGAAACCCGTCTATCTGTCTAAACAGCACATTAAGACAGCCGACGTCAGCGGGGTGAGCAACGCTCCGCTGGGAGGGAGGGAAGGAGGCCGCGTTGGTTTGAGTGGCGTACCTCGGCCTACCTACGTCCCACTAGAGAAACCAACTGCGTCGGTTCTGTGCTATAATGGGGAGATGGAGAGAGAGAGAGGAGCGGGTACAGTGCTTCCTCTGGCCCCCATTTCCCAGGGGCGGATGTAACATTTCCCAAATGGGGGAGCAGGAGAAAATGGTATGGGTGCGACTTCATCGACCGTGTCGCTTCGCGCCACAGCCGATGAAGCCGCACCCATCACATTTTTGGATATAGGACAGGATATTAGGCAAGTAAGCACCAAAATTAACAGTCAGTTGTTGAAGTTGCAACAGACATGCAGCATGCATAAAGCTAAAGGTCTGGCTCAGAGAGTTTTTTGTTCTGTAGTGTTTCAACTCATTTTAAATTTAAGCACTTTTAATTTGAAATGTCTTGGGTTGTTTTGCATGCCATCGTGTTTGGTGGGGCATTGCCCCCCCATGCCCATGCCTAGATCCGTCCCTGCCCCTTCCTCTCTCTGCCTCTCGCCTATCTCCCTGTCCCATATGCCTCATCTCTCTGTGTGTGTTATGAGTGGGAGAGGAGAGGAGAGGATGGAGCAGTGTTTGTCTAGTGATAGCTGACAATCCTCCTCCACTCTAGACAGCAGGGGCGGATCTAGGCATGGGCAAGGGGGGGCAATGTCCCCCTAAACGCCCAGACTGCCCCACCATACATGATGGAATGCAAAACAACCCAAGACATTTCAAATTAAAGTGCTTATATTTAAAATGATTTGAAACACTACTACTACTGCTACTAACTACTAACTTGTGTCACCACTAAACCAACAGCATTTCATCATTGAAAACAGAAAACTCTCTGAGTCAGACCTTTAGCTTTATGCATGCTGCGTGTCTGTTGCAACTTCAACAACAACTGATGTTATTATTGATGCTTTACTTAAAAGTCCTGTAACCGAAAATGGTATGGGTGCGACTTCATCGCCCATGTCGCTTCGCGCCACGGGCGATGAAGTCGCCCCATGTCATTTTCTCCTGCCCCCCCCCCCTTCCCCCCAATTGGTAAATGTACATCCGCCCCTGCCAGACAGACTCCAGCTCCACGGCTCTCCCCCGTGGACCAGCGGGTCTGGCGCCAGGGCCTCGCTAAACCTCTCTAAATCCACCGCGCTGCGTATCCACGCGGCATTAAAAACACACACACTACACGCTGCAGTGGGAGGCGGATTATTATTATTATTACTTGTGGAGTCTATACTCTATGCTTTCTCTCTCTCCTACCCTATCCCTGGTCGACGATATGCATCCAATATATACTGTATGCAAAAATAGCCATGCATGCTCAGTGCTCAGTGTATGATGGACCGTTTGGTAACCAAAAGGACCTTAAAGGTTCTTTCAGAGTCTAGAATTTCGGTGGCCACCGCGAGCACCGCGACCACCGCTATTTCAAAGTCCACTACCAGCACCGCACCGCGCTGTGGTGTGTTGTGTGTTTTCTTTTTTTTAACCAGCCATTAAAAACAAGCAACCGCTGCGGTGCGGTGGTTAGTAAAATCCGAGAGGAGGGCTGGGAGGTGCGGTGGTTGCGGTGGTATGACGTCATATTGTAGGAAACGGTGGTCGCGGTGGGCACCGAAAATCCATCTCTGAATAGGCCTTTACACACCCAGTGCCAGCCCTTTTTCATATTTTTTGAGGTAGCCAGTGCCAGCGATTTTCATCTAAAAGTCATATTTCATATTTCGGTCCATGTTTCCCGTCGGACAAGTTAGTTGGCGACACACTTCCGGTCCCGGGTTGGTCCGTCCCTTATTTTGGTCCGTTCTGACTGGAATATGCGGTCGCTGCTCGCTGCCGTTATCATTGGGATCGTATCAAACCAGCGACGGTAAGCGACGTAGAGAGACGTAGATCAACCTAAGAGGCATCGGTCATAACTATTATTCATAATGATAACCGGCGACGTAGCTCTATTGCAAGGGCACGGAGACTGTTAAAGAATTCTAACTGTTCCAGCCGAAGGAGCAGCTCTACTCCGAGTCTCTCCTGAGTGGCTGAACTTCTCACCTTAAACCAAGCACCCAGCAACACAAAACCAACCAACCAGCAATATAGTCCAAGAGCATTAGCTCAAAATGTAGTCAAACCCGGAACAAATTAGTAACAAGCTGAAAATTTCAGGATATGTTCAGAATACCTTTAGGAATGACATACTAAAAGTCCCCGTGAATCCCCCTTGTGCTCTCTGAGATATTCAAGATGGCGTACAACTTGCCTATTAGATATAATGGCCCTAATCGGGGGTGAAAAAGTCAAAATTTTAAACTGAGAGATATTTCTACGAAAATTCACAGGTTGATCAATTATATAAATACAAGCATTTTTTGTATTGGAACTTTCCATGAAATCCAATATGGCTGCCCAATATGGCGACCACAATATTAGTGTATTGGCTATTAGATATAATGGGGGGTGAATAGGGCAAAAAATTAAACTGAGAGATATTTCTACAAAAATTCACAGGTTGATCAATTATATGAATACAAACATTTTTTGTATTGCAACTTTCTATGAAATCCAATATGTCCGCCCAATATGGCATTCTTAATATTAGCACTAATACTATAGTACAGGTACACTAATATTCTGGTCGCCATATTGGACGGCCATATTGGATTTCATGGAAAGTTCCAATACAAAAAATGTTTGTATTTATATACTTGATCAACCTGTGAATTTTTGTAGAAATATCTCTCAGTTAAATTTTTTGCCCTATTCACCCCCCATTATATCTAATAGCCAATACACTAATATTGTGGTCGCCATATTGGGCGGCCATATTGGATTTCATGGAAAGTTCCAATACAAAAAATGCTTGTATTTACATAATTGATCAACCTGTGAATTTTCGTAGAAATATCTCTCAGTTTAAAATTTTGCCTTTTTCACCCCCGATTAGGGCCATTATATCTAATAGGCAAGTTATATGCCATCTTGAATATCTCAGAGAGCACAAGGGGGATTCACGGGGACTTTTAGTATGTCATTCCTAAAGGTATTCTGAACATATCCTGAAATTTTCAGCTTGTTACTAATTTGTTCCGGGTGTAACCCTATTACTACTGGACTAATACAAAGCATTCAATAAGCAATGCACACCCAGCAGAACAAAGCAAACAACACAATAATACAAAATGAATCACTCAGTAATGGATTAATGAATCAACCCAACAATAGCCCACAGTTCCCGCATGTCACAAAAGCATCATTTCCGCTTTCTCACACAGAGTTGCAACAAAACAACTCCATCAGTCCTTTAGAAAGCGACAGACTACATGGTGGCGAGTGCTGCTGCTACTGCTGCTGAGTACACATGATGCAGCGCGACAACATGTTTTTCATTCATTTGTCATTTCCCCGGAGCTTGTGTTAAAGGTCCAGGGTGGCGCCCGAACATCTGAAATGCTCACAATGCAATCATCCTGACGAATCGAAAAGTATACAGTGGAGAATAATAATACTAATAATAGGAATTCAACCCACAAAAGAAATATCTAGAGCTCTAATGGATTTCTTCCAGGATATGGCGGCTTGTGTAAAGCCTTGCCTTACAATCACATGAACACTGAATGCAGAGACGCTGTACGGATTAAACCACAAAGCTGGGATTGTGATGAGAACCTGTTAACGAAAAAAAAGGTCTTTTTTCTTAAATATTCATCCTACGATTTTATTTTATTTATTTTTTTCATTTACCTAAAGCGATTGCCCATCGGCCGCGGCTAAAGCGGACAAGCAATGGTAATCGGTTTCCAGTTTTGCCGACCAATGGTAGGCCTGGTAAGGTTGCAACCATTACTATCGGTCAGGACTCATTTACCACCATCTGATGGCCCGCCACCAGTAGCGGTCGCAAAATGATTTGGCTGTCTGTGGAACGTTGTGGTTAAGCGATGTACAGTACTGGAGTGTACAGTACTGGAGTGTACAGTACTGGAGTTTAAAACTCTGGTCTGGGAGCAGAGAGAACATGACCTTGAGGTACTAACTATCATCAGGTCTGTGGAGATCTATGCCTTAACCGCTAAAGACACACATCCACGCACGCACACACACAGATCAAAACCAAGCCCTTTTTGCTCAGCGGAGTATCGTCTCACAGTCTCAAGATATGAGAGAGAGAGAGAGAGAGAGAGAGAGAGAGAGAAGAGAGAGAGAGAGAGAGAGAGAGAGAGAGAGAGAGAGAAAGAGAGAGAGAGAGAGAGAGAGAGAGAGAGAGAGAGAGAAAGAGAAGAGAGAGAGAGAGAGAGAGAGAGAGAGAGAGAAGAGAGAGAGAGAGAGAGAGAGAGAGAGAGAGAGAGAGAGAGAGAGAGAGAGAGAGAGAGAGAGAGAGAGAGAGAGACAGAAAGAGAGAGAGGGAAACAGAGAGGGAGAGGGAGAGAGAGATAGTGCTCAGCATTCTGCTTGTGCGTTGTGAGACCAGTTTCACTGCACAGCTCTCTGCTATTGATTTGTACACAGAAAGTGGAGGTGTCAAAACTTCTGCTAAATTGCCGGGTTGCTGTGAGTGCATGCGTGTGTGCGTGCGTGCGTGTGTGCGTGCCACGCATGTGTACACACACACACACACACACACACACACACACACACACACACACACACACACACACACGGTTGTTCAGTGCTATGTATCGCTAAAAGTTGTAGAACATCACTGTGCTCATCTTACCCTCTACTTATTTTTAGAAACATCTATGCCCTGCACGCACATGTAACATTTCCCAATTGGGTGGGCAGGAGAAAATGGTATGGGTGAAACTTCATCGCACGTGTCGCTTCGCGCCACGGGCGATGAAGCTGCCCCCATACGATTTATACAGGAGTTTTATTAGTCAAGTAAAGCATCAATAATAACATCGGTTGTTGTTCAAGTTGCAACAGACACGCAGCATGCATAAAGCTAAAGGTCTGACTCAGAGAGTTTTCTGTTTTCAATGATGAAATGCTGTTGGTTTAGTGGCGGCACAATTGCAGTTAGTCAGTAGCAGTAGTAGTGTTTGAACTCATTTTAAATATAGGGACTTTAATTTGAAATATCTTTGAAATGTGGGTTGTTTTGCATGCCATCATGTTTGTTAGGGCAGTCCTGGCATTTAGGGGGGCATTGCCCCCCCATGCCGATGCCTAGATCCAGCCCTGGCCCAGGCACACACACTCACACCCACCCCCACGCACTCACCCACACAGACAGACAGTTTTTTTTTGGTTGGATGACATCCAGCCTTTCTCTGCGTTCTTGTATGGCATTCTAAATAACTGTAATTTGGTAAAGTGCCTTATAATACGTTGTTACAATATTTTACATCATCATCATTATTAGTCTGACAGAGCTTGAGGGGAAATGATTGATTCCGAATGGTCGATAGAACATTATTTATTCTACATTTGAGCCACAGACCACAATTTGATGAGATTCAGCCTCTCTCGGGTCCCAAAACGTAGACTACACCGTTCCACAGTATTAGTGTCTCGCATTAGTGCATCTATCTGAGAGAACTAATCTTATTTATCTTTCACATTGGTTTAAAACCTGATGAAATGTTGTGTTGAGTCTTAAAATCCATTGTTTTTCTGCAAACTTCCTTTCCCCCTCCGGCTATGTCTGGTTGGATTTTAGTCCACACACTTCCATTGCACTAATTTTAGTTAAAGGTAGGGGAAGTGATTTCACTTTTGTCAGATATCACCCAAAAAATATTTTTTTCTGTTAAAATGCTCTATTATAAGGTGTGGAAACCATATATGGAGTTCCCCCCTCCCCCACGTTAGCAGAGGAGCTAATAAAAGTTCCCCAGGTGGTGGCGAATTCTCCTCCAATCAGGATCGAGCAGCAGGCTCACATAGTGTAGCTACTGTTTGGCGCCCCTAGTGCACCAGGCTGGAACTACAGGATGAATTTCAAATCACTTACCCTACCTTTAATAATAATAATATAATAATGTATTGCATTTTTATAGCGCTTTTCTATGCACAGCGTGTATACTCAAAGCGCTTACAATGGTCCATTCATTCATACATTGGGAAGTAGAGCGGCGAACAGTCAACGCTCAGCGTCCTACTATAGTGCCCACCTGTCCCGGATCTCGCGGGACAGTCCCGAAAATCAACCCTCTGTCCCGCGTCCCTCAAAAAGGGACTAATGTCCCGCAAAACAGTCAAAAGACGGAGGAGGAGAAAAAAAAGAGAGGGGGAGAAAAAAAAAAGTCTGACGCTGTGCTGGCGTGCTGCTGCGCTGCCGCTCTCGTCCAAATAAGCGTCCATGAGCTGTTATTTGCAAACATATTAGGCCTAATAGCCTACTATTACTATATTATTATATTATACCGTATGCGTTTGCAGACCTCATTCCTGCCGACGCGCCCCATGCCCTCAGCATCTCGCATGTCACAATGCGACAGCAGTCCTCCACCTCAAAGTATACTTGTTTAATTCTGCCATAAACAGCTTATGTAGGCCTACAGCGGTTGTTTTAAGTAACTCAGACTGCATAGGCCTATTATCTTAAACGTATAGGTCTAAAGTCATTCCGTGTGTTGATGTGTTGATGAGCTAACTGCGAGTTATAGCCTAAGCAAGCACTCACCAAACTGAATCCATGCGTCTGTCAACAGGGTCACCGGAAAAGTCTAGCCGCAGCAAAGTCGGCCCAAATAGTGGAGAGGTCGGCCCAAGTCTGTGGAATGGCTGGTATGCATGTCTATTGCATGCATATGGCTTGATAATGGTTGATATGCATGTCTGGTTGATTTTGGCCGAGATTTCCACAGCCCTTGGCCGAGATTTCCACAGCCCTGGCCGACCTTTCCACGTCCCTGGGCCGAGATTTCCGCACTTTTGCTCGGTCTGACTTTGCGGCGGCCCGACTTTTCCAGTTACCGTCAACAGCGCATCAATGCGCTCCGATACAAAAACTTTTTGAGATTTCAAATGTCTCTTCCTCACTCAGTTTTCAAGCGATTGTTTTAATTCCAACTAGTCAATACAGTATATAATTTATATATTTTATATTTTCATTGGGTATAGGTATAACCACGTTTTTTTCATCAAACAATAGATAGAAAAGATAGATAGGCCTAATGTCGTCCTTTTTTCCATGCAGCTTAGAGACATGTGCGCTGGCTTGTACACTCCCAGCGGTTTATTTGATTGGAAAAATGAGCACCATGTAGGCTATTCTATAATGCAAAAACATCATTTCAAAGAATATGCTGATTGAGGTTATATTACAATATTTTAAAATGTTCAAACTGTGGAATGTTACACGGCTGGGCAACCAATTAAGTAGGCTAATTACAGTCAATCATGTCAATCATGCAAGCAAGCAGCGCTGCCTATAATATTAAATGAAAAAGTCAATAACTTCGCCTCTATGTATGTTTGTCATACCTTTTAATTTTGCACTAAAACATGTTCACCGGAACCCCCCCCCCATGTGTCCCGCGGTGTCCCGCAACAGGGGGTCCCTTGTCCCTCATTGGCCATGTCTGGAGGTGGTCACGCTATGAAATACACTTCACACATTCACACACCAGCAGTGGCAACCACTGGAGGCAAGGTGGGGTTCAGTGTCTTGCCCAAGGACACTTCGACATGTAGACAGGAGGAGCCGGGAATCGAACCGCCGACCACTGGATCATTGGCCGACCTGCTCTACCTCCTGAGCCACAGCCGCCCCATAGTTGGGTTGAGTAGGGAAAAACGGTCACGGCTGTTATGCAAATTGGTTGACTATTATGCAAAACAGTCATGATTGTTATGCAAAGCAGTTGCGACAGTTATAAAAATAACTGCCGAATAGATTTCACTGTCTCTCCCTGTCTCTCTCTCTACATGGTGAGTACTATTAACTAAAGTGAGCATCAGGTCAGTCTGGGCAGTGCGTTCACACTGACCACCCACCAGTCCTACCAGACAATGGAATCTGATAGCGCAGTATGAAAGCACTCAACGCAGCAGACCAGACCAGGCTTTATTAGCCATGCGGGAGACCATTACTGTCTCACGCTGGGCCATATGAGGCCATAGAACCAGGAGGAGTGGATGTATGGGGTTTATCTGAAAATGCACAGCGCCGGGGCTATACTCCACATCATTCTGACATCACACAGCCTGAACGCTCAATACTTTTAGTTTCTCCAGTGTAAAGAACTAGAGGAGTGTGTGTGTGTGTGTGTGTGTGTGTGTGTGTGTGTGTGTGTGTGTGTGTGTGTGTGTGTGTGTGTGTGTGTGTGTGTGTGTGTGTGTGTGTGTGTGTGTGTGTGTGTGTGTGTGTGTGTGTATGCGCGTGTGCGTGTGTGTAAATCGAGCCCAAGACAAGACCAAGACCTTGGGGGGGTTGAGACCAAAAAAGTTGGTTAACCAGATGTAACTCTTTGAGAGCGTAAACATGAAACCAAATGGACCCTTGTGGTTTCATGATTACACTCTCAAGCCCAAGTCCTATACTAGAAGATAAATGGTCATTTTGATCTGTATATTTGCCTGTTTTGTTTCCCAAATCCATATTGTGGACAAAAGCAAAAGAAATCTTTAGTTTTTGGGGGCCTGTGGGACCCAAATGTCCTCAAATGGTGGTACGTGGCTCAAATGCTGAATAAATAGTGGGCCCTGGTATCAAAAAGGTTGAAAACTCCTGGTATACAGCTGTACTAAAAAAAAGAAAAACTTAAGGATGCAAAAACAAAACATTTTACTGTCAATTCCAACTATTAATGAATGCAGGGCTTGACACTAACACTTGCCCGCTTGCCCGGGGCAAGTAAAAAAAATGGTGGGGCAAGTGAAGACTGCTACCTGGTTGCCCGATCGGGCAAGTGTGCAACTTAGTGCACTATAACACAACACAAGATAAATTTGTCTTGAAGGCAGTCATTGCACTCTGCCTGTGTGTCTTTCCCTGCTTTCTAGCTATCTCTACCTATCTCTCTCCCAGGTCCATTTGGTTCCAAACTATCATTTTGCTGGGGTCAGGGACCACTGGGTCTGTGACCACTATGGGCTAATTAGGATGATGAATTTTAACTCTTGAGAGTGTAAAAATGAAACCAAATGGACCCGCAAGGGTCCATTTGGTTTCATTTTTACGTTCTCAAGAGCTACATCTGGTTAACCAACTTAGCTGGGGACCACCTGGAACCCTCTCAGGGACCACTGGTGGTCCCCAGACCACCTGTTGAAAACCCCTGGTTTAAAGCACCCAAGTAGGAAGTAAACTTAAATGCAAAATTTACAATATATTTTTGGGGGGCAAGTGACCATGACCAGAGGGCAAGTAGAACCTGACTTGCACTTGTCCGATGGGCAAGTGCCTCAGAGACCTTAGTGTCAACCCCTGGAATGGGCGCGTTGATCCTCACAATGGTTATAGAACATTTCCTTTGCATTGTATTTTCTTGAGTGACTTCCTTCAGTGTTTTCCTTACATTCACACCTAGACTCTACGTGCCTCTGCTTTTAATCATTCACCATTACCAAAATACTTGTACTGTGCCCTTTGTTTTTCCCTATGTAGAAATGCTACTGATCTGCTGGTTGTTGGGAGGGGGGAGGGTACTTTTGGACACTGTATGCTTTTTTTCTGTCTGTGTTGGGTCCCCCTCAAAAGGGCCTGTCCCTTCAATTAAAATCTGAAAACTGAGTGGTCTCGGTGGTGAAAAACACATCCCGGAGACATTTGCTCCGGGATGGCGACAAGACCAAGACAAATCGAGTCCGAGAACAAGATGAGACCACGAGACAAATGAAGTGGAAAGCTGCGAGACCGAGACAAGACCAAGATAATTTGAGGGCGAGTCGAAAAAAGGACTGAGACAATTAAAATTAGTCTTGAGACTGGCCTTGAGACGACACAATGTCTCTAGAACTACAAAACTAGTGTGGGGTTATTCAGGGCTATTGATCTGAGAAGAGAGTGTGTGTGTGTGTGTGTGTGTGTGTGTGTGTGTGTGTGTGTGTGTGTGTGTGTGTGTGTGTGTGTGTGTGTGTGTGTGTGTGTGTGTGTGTGTGTGTGTGTGTGTGTGTGTGTGTCTGTGTGTGTGTGTGTGTGTGTGTGTGTGTGTGTGTGTGTGTGTACTGTGAACACACACCGTGCAGCGCTCCGCGGTGCGAGCATCGTAGATAACGCCTGCTGCGGTCGGCTAGAGTCAGTCGTCCATCATTGCTGTTCAATCTCCCCCTGCGGGTTACCATGTCTCTACGTTTCGTATTCCATCAGTGCATTGAAAGAGACGCGTTGAATTGAATCTCCCTATAGTGCTTTACTCCCTATAGACCACCAGTGGTCCTTGAGAGGGTTCCAGGTGGTCCCCAGGCTAAATGATGGAAAGTTGGTTAACCAGATGTAACTCTTGAGAGTGTAAAAATGAAACCAAATGGACCCGCAAGGGTCCATTTGGTTTCATTTTCACACTCTCAAGAGTTAAAATATTCATCATCTGAGTTAGCACCACTTAATTAAGAAGTTTACACTGTTTTGTTGGTGAAATCCAGCCTGGAATTGTGGACAAAACCAACATAATTCCTTAGTTTTTGGTCTTTGGGGTGAAAATGTCATCATATGGTGGTCCGTGGCTCAAATGCTGAATAAATGGTGGTCCCTGGAGCCAAAAAGGTTGAAAACCCCTGCTATAGACGATGTTGGACCTGGTCGCCAGTCAAAATCCATTCATTTGCAATAAGAACGTACAGTACGTGTTGGGTCGTCGGTGTGAAAGACGCCAGTCTGAAATGGCAGCTGTGATTGGCTAGCCTGATCACATGACTGTCATTACAATGGACTTTATTGGACCGTTGTCGCCAGCGTGAAAATGGCATCTGTGATTGGCTATCCCGATCACACGACTGTTAGTAGAACGGACCAGAGTTTGCATAACTCTGTCTACGCTATGGCTGTAGGCTTGGGGACCCTCGCACGGAGCAGCACACAGGCTCCACTCTTCACACGGGTGTGTGATCTTTAATGAAGTGTCAAGTACTGGTTTGCCTGGTGGGTGGTGATGGGCGGAGATCCACCTGAACTGAAGCCACACCCACCCACCCACCGTAGTTGCATGAGAAAGGGGGAGGAGTTAGGGGAGGGGCTGATAATGTGATGTAACTATATCAGGGGTTTTCAACCTTTTTGACTCCAGGGACCACCATTTATTCAGCATTTGAGCCACGGACAACCATTTGATTACATTTTCACACCAAAGACCTAAAATTAAAGAATTCTTTTGGTTTTGTCCACAATTCCAGGCTGGATTTTGCCAACAAAACAGTGTAAACTTCTTAATTAAGTGGTGCTAATTCAGATGATGAATATTTTAACTCTTGAGAGTGTAAAAATGAAACCAAATGGACCCGCAAGGGTCCAACTTTCCATCATTTAGCCTGGGGACCACCAGGAACCTTCACAAGGACCACTGGTGGTCCCCGGACCACCTGTTGAAAACCCCTGCACTATATCACTGTTTTCCTTTTCATTGGCATGTCTGACTGGAAAGGTTTCAGCCCCCAGAACGAAACCCTAAATACAAAGGGAAGAGATAATTGCATATAAAAAGCACACCAATGGGTATACATAAGCGCTGTCATATACAAAATTGGAAAAAATAGGGCACTTCATCTATCTGTCTGTGTCCTTTTGGTGCTATAAACTCAGACAGAGTTCTCTTACGTAAAGCCGTAGCCCTTTGTTCCAATATAAAGGCTTATGTTTGGTAACATCTTGGTTTGAAATAAAAATGAAAACAACTCCCATGTCTGGGGCAGTTGTATAAGCAGTACAAAAAACTTAAGGACACACAAAAAATACATTTTGCTGTCAATTCTCCAACTTTTTGCTACAAATACTGCTAGATACACTGTGATGACACTGTGACACAAGATAAATCATTGTAGAACCGTCCGTGAGTTGCCCAAGTATTGTTTTATATGACGCAACAGAAAATCAACCATGCTCCCGGTTGCTAGGGCTTTTGGAAATCTGAGACCAATACAATGTGACGGGTGTAATGGATGTGTTTTCTGGCGACTTCTCATGGACCAAAAGAGCGATCACCTCTGTGTTTGCTAAAGAAACCGTAAATAGTACAGCCTAGAAAGGAGGATTCTAGTTCCAAACAAACCACTCTGACCATCCAGCTCCATTGACTGCAGATCACACGTTCGCAGTTAAATTTGGCGAAATGATGGCATTTTAGGACATTTTAACGCATTAACAGACCTCTCATCACTCTAGTGAACAATGATTTGTTATATAACTCGAAAATAGGCTGAGATGAGATGCAGTGGTTAATTATGGGCATATGTTTGGAACTAGCAGCTCTAGCCAGCGTGAGATGCGAGATCAAAGCGTGTCAGTACTCTCCCTTATAGTACTCTAGTGTCGCCATCCCCGCCCCCTCCACTGCTGTGCTATGTCACATCATTTGGAGCCACGCCCACCCTGAAAGGTTGACTCCCTCCTCTAGGCCACTGTGAGTAACAAATTAGTCCAGGCTTTCTGTTTTCACAGAACGTGGACGAAAATGAAAGCCTGGGTGTCGAGGCTAGCCTGTATCTGAGGCATGCATGCTGTGAAAAGTGCATTGGTTAAGGAGTCATCCGGTTGAGGCAGAGGCTGGATATTGCAGAGGTGAGGGGGCTTTGGTTGATTAGGTAGAGCAGGGGTTTTCAGCAGGTGGTCCAGGGACCACCAGTGGTCCTTGAGAGGGTTCCAGGTGGTAACTCTTGAGAACGTAAAAATGAAACCAAATGGACCCGCAAGGGTGCATTTGGTTTCATCTTTACACTCTCAAGAGTTAAAATATTCATCATGTGAATCACAACTAGACAACTAGAAGGTTAATGGTCATGGGCAGAAGCAAAGGAGATCTTTAGTTTGGGAGGTCTGTGGGGCTAAAATGTCCTCAAATGCTGAATAAATGGTGGGCACTAGGATGAAAAAGGTTGAAAACCCCTGAGATAGAGCACTGACCAGAGGCTTTTATGGCGTTTCTGGACAACAGTGTGTCCCACAGACTGGAGGCCAGGGCACTGCACTCCCTGTGAGGGGTGTGGAACGTCAGTGTCGGATTTGAAGTCAGCGTAAACTGTTCCGTTTTTTTTTCCCCCAGACCCTTCGCTGTATATTCCCAACGCATTAAATGTGTTTATGATACACTAAAATGAATTACATTTTATCACGCCACATCCATTTTTCTCTCTAGTACCGCAGCAAGCAAAACATAAATACAAGGAAAAAATAAAATAAAATAAAAGTCTGTTCACCAACTACATCTCCCACTTTTCCGTGTTGGTTCCAAGCTTTTCTTTACAGCTTGCAACACACTGTAAATCCTTGATACAACCCAAACCGTCATAACACAACAAACGCGTAGCGTTTATATTTATTTCCACAGCGCTGGAGCAGTTCCCGGTTGAACGGTTGGGTAACTGGGAGCTGTCACTGTGCTGCTTCACAGACACCATGCCGGGATTCCAATTACTGTTAATGCATTTTTGGCGAGAACACCTTTTGATGTTCTAAGCTTTATTAGCATAATTAGCTTTACTTAGCATTATTAGCATTATTTAAGGTTATTATCATTACTTGGCAGTATTAGCATATTAGCATTATTATTAGCATTATTACTTACAGGTAGATTAGCAATACTTAGCATTAGCATTCCGTTAGAACAGCATTACCAGCATTAGCATTAGTTAGTTAGCATTACTTAGCCTTACTTAGGGCGGAAATGGGCGAATTTGGCCGACACGGTGAGATCCAATCAGACATCATCTGCCGGGGCCCAGACTCAATTCAGACTACAAGCTCATAGCGTGCCACGAGTGGCGCGCTATGAGCTTGTAGGTCTGATATTTTTGAAAATGGTGAGAATGTATCTTTTATTATCAGTTAGAAAATCACGGTGGTATGTAAAATAAAAATAAAATAAAATAAAAAAGATACGAGCCTCCTGTACTTTACGGCCGTGTTAAAGCTGATGATTTTAATACGTGGAGGATAAAAAAACGAAGCACACTGTACTGTTGCTTTTGGGTTTTAGAGAGTGCTAAACTGAGGAAGGATCATTTACTAGCATACTGGATATACTGTACTGCTGAGCTCGGTTGTAGCCTCAGGCATACCACTGGTTAGGTTTTGTTAGGAAATCTCTTAACTCTGAATTTAATGTATAACAATAAATAGTGCCCTATTTCAGTGGTTTTCAACAAGTAGAATCGTGACTACCAGTGGTCCTTGAGGGGGTTCCATGTGGTCCCCAGCTAAATGATGGAGATTTGGTAATCAATTGGTACCCTTAGAGATTGTTTAACTCTTCAGAGTATAAAACTATAGTCTTTGTACGCTCTCAATAGGTACTGTATAGATTGTTACTAAACATCCACATTACTTAATTTGCACAATATGTAATGCAGATTTTTATACTAGGTTTTAATCAACCAGTTATCTCTAACTACGGTACCAAGCGGATGAAATGTATGACTGAAGTGATAACTGTAATAATAATGACAACAACAAGTACATGTGGCCGAGAAGCAACCACAGGTTGTGACTCATCATTCAATAAAAGTTAGCAACCCTGTTTTCTACCGAATATAGGAAATAGGAAACCTTTTGCTTTTTAAGGCAAAAAAAGAAGCTTTGTCAAGGTGAAATAAAAATTGTTATGCGTCATAAAGTGTTATGCCTTATATGACGGAGTTACATCCAACTTGGAGTTAATGACAATGGCACAGTCATTGGACGTTGGGTCACTACACTTTTTGGTGGAGCGGAAATGCTCTATGAAATGTAAATACCTGTTTACATTAGATAGCCGGTACAAGCTGATGTCTCAAAGCTTGTGCCATAATGGGTGATCCTCATGCAACCTCGTGGTCAACCTCTCAGACACTGGGACCATTCCATCTCCTCCATCTCCATTCTCCCCTAGCCTACTTACTAGGCATCCTGCAGCTGCCCCCAAAAAAACCCTCAAACCAGTACGGTATAACCTCAACACAACAATGTACCGGGTGCATGGTGGTTCAGGCAGAGCCGGTCCATAGAATAGAATAGAACACCAGCATTGTTGTTTTATTCAAGGTTTCCCCCCAGGAGCAAACACGTTTCAGCTCACAGGCCCTCCTCCTACTCGGCGTAAGGAAAGGCCTCCGGGCCGAAACGTCCGCTTGTTTGCTACGGATTTAAAGTGAACTTTGTTACAGAACACCGCTGCAGAAATGTGCGTGTGTCGGGCACTTGGGTTTACACATGTAATCTAGCGTCCACCACTGATCTGGAAAGCTGTTTTATGTGTTCGCCTGGTCCTCTGAAAGTAGCTCTGACTGCACAGGGAAGTGAATGGTGATATAATACATCATTCTTCCATTCCGGCTTGTTTTATTTACTTTATTTACCTTCCCGGGGCTACAGCCAACAACTCAGACTGAGCTACTGTTACGTAAAGCCGTGGCCTTTGTTCCAATATGAAGGCTTATGTTTGGTAACCTCTTCGTTTGAAAGAAAAAAGGAAAAACAACTCCCATGTCTGGGGTAGATGTATAAAGCAGTGCTATAACAAAGCAAAGCAAAACTAAACAAAGAGAAAATAAAACTTCATGGTGCACAACGTCCACTGGGCTGTCAATTCTACAACTTTTTTCTAACTTCAGACCGCTACGAAACTTCTAAATACACTGTGATGTTGGAGTTATGGCTGTCAAAATAACTGAGTTAACTCAGTTGATGATTGGCTAGCAACCCTGTCACTCAATAGTGCAACAGTTACAGTGTCAAACAACAAACATGGCGGCTGCAACTGCAGTGAATCGCGGACGTATCAATCTGTCCATTAAACCGACCTATCAGACAAATAGTTTCTTAAAAGAAGTGTTGGGTTGTATAAACATCATCATCCGACATGTTTTACTGCTTTTGTTCACATCCTAGTAGCGCTCGTTGGCTGTGTTTGTTTGGTTAGAAAACAGGCTAGCCCATTAAATGACAAATGGTAAATGGTGCATTTATATAGCGCCTTTATCCAAGGCGCTTTACATAGACTGTGCATCACATTCACCCACTCACACACACATTCATACAGTGATGGTTACAGAAACCATGCAACAGTGGGGTTTCTAAGCAATTAATGTATAATGCATTCATCCATATTAGTCGTATTAGCCTGGGATCCTTTTAAAGCATGTCTGGTGGTCGCCCCCTCCCCTCATGGCGCCCTAGGCAACTGCATAGTCTGCCTAATGGCAAAAACACCCCTGCCATGCAAGGCACACTAACTCTGGGGGAGGGGGGGGGCGGAGTTCGAACTGGCAACCTTACGGTTACCATCCAGTGACCCCTCCACCTTGAAACCTCTCAAACAGCTGACGAATTCAGACTGAAGCTCCAGGAAGCTGAACTGGAGTCTGATAATCAGGCTAGAGGAAATTATCCTGGTCCCAAACAGCAGCAGCAGGTTTCCTTTTCTCATCTCCGGGGAGTAAAGACCTGGCATACGACCAGATGCAGCTAGAGAACATCCATATGAGGCTGGACTTCTATAGTATAGGTATAGCAGTGGTTTTCAACCTGTGGTCTGGGGACCTTGAGATGGTTCAAGGTGGTCCCCCAGCTAAGTTGGTTAACCAGATGAAAATTTGGTTAACCAGATGTAACTCTTGGAGAGTGTAAACATGAAACCAAACATGAAACCATTTGGTTTACCCTCTCAAGAGTTAGAATATTCATCATCTGAACTAGCCCAAGTCTATACAAATAGAAGATTAAAGGTCATTTTGATCTGTATATTTGCATGTTTTGTTTCATAACTCCATATTGTGGATGAAAGCAAAAGAAATATTTAGTTTTGGGAGCCTGTGGGTCCCCAAATTGTGTCGTATCCGTGGCTCTAATGCTGAATAAATAGTGGGCTCTGGTATCGAAAAGCTTGAAAACCCCTGGTATAGGTTTAGGTATAGGACTGCCTCCCTCGGAAACAGCTTCCTTCAGCTAAACCCACCACCACAGATGTTGGATGCACACACAGAGCAAATAAACGGATCTGCAAAGTTATATGACGACGTGGAACCACCAGATATGCGTTCAATCGCCAAACCAAAAAAGGGAAACGACACATGAATAGACTGTGGGATTGACCCAGCCTCCTGCACTGAAGCTCAGCCGGTCACAGACAGAGATACCATGCTGCTATACTGACTCCTGCTATAAGCTGTGTAAAAAGGCAATCGGATCGTGTATCATCTAACGCAATGGTTATTGCCCAAGCTGGGCACAGTGCGTGCGCAGCAGTGTTGCCAACTTGGCACATTTGTTGCCATATTTAGCTTTTTTGCAGACCCCTCCGTAGTAGAGAACAAATCTAGTGCTTTTTTTGCTGGTGAGTTGGGGGCAAAATTGAATGACAGGCATCAGATAAAAACCCTCGTTTTTCACCATTTTTCCTCCTATGATAGAGTCCTCCTTCCTTCCTAGAAAGGACCATTGGTAACCAAATGGACCCTTATAGATAAGATCTGTAACTCTTGAGAGCGTAAAAAATACGCTCTGAAGTGTTAAATAATATTTAAACATCTGAATGACCTAGTTTTCAAGAATCTACACATTTAGAAAATGTAGAAGAATTGCTATTTTGACCAATGTTTTACCAGTTATTTCCCCTAAATGAGTCTGAGAGACTAAACTCAACATCAAACGGTGGTCCTCCGTGGCTAAAATTCAGAATAAATAGTGGGCCCTGGTATGAAAATGGTTGAAACCACTGCTCTAGTGCATTCTAGTGCATTTTTGATTTTGGCAGTTGGCAACACTGGTGCACACACACACACACACACACACACACACACACACACACACACACACACACACACACACACACACACACACACACACACACACACACACACACACACACACACACACACACACACACACACACAACACACACACACACACACACACACACACACACACAGCGAGGACATAGTATTCAGGTTCAGGTTCAGGTCAGCCTGATTGTCAGCCACACACTGACTGAAGTTCCAGAGTCATGCTGGATTGGGTTTCACCATTAGGATACAGGTTGGGATTAGGATTATAGGCATTTAGATGTCAGGTTTCAGGGATTGTGGGGTTAGGCCTTTGTACTTTATACATTATGGTGGTACAGGTCCAGGTAAACGGCTGTCAGGGTGCCGGGTTTAAAAGTGCAGAGGAAATGGCATTTTTCATCAAAATTGCCGTGGAAATGTTGACTTATGCGTATTTATGTCTGGGTAGATCAGTCGGTAGAGCTCTGACCTTTTTGGACCACCAGAAAGATGGTGGGCTCCTGGGCACTGTCAACTGTATGAATAGTAGAACTTTGGTGCAGCAGAGAGTGTGTGTGTGTTCGTTCCCTTACCTGTGCGTAGCACACCCATGTGGAACCAGTAGAATGGACCGGAGGAGGCGGGCCGAAGATGGGAGGAAAGAGAGGAGAGAAGGGAAGAACAAACGTTAGTCCTTGTGACACAGGCTGTTGCTACTGTAGCTTCCTCTCAGTCATGTAACAACAGACTACTTGAAATACTGTAGTTTCAATTGTTTATTGGCTCCACACAGATACGGGTATCCACTAACATAAACATATAAAAGTCAAATAAAGCCCAGCCATGCTAGGAACAATGCCTGCCATGCGGGTATTAGTTTAGTTGGTCCTCTTCTCTACTCTCTGAAATAAAATATAGAGGCTTAACTGGAGCGATAGCCCTGTTAAGCCTCGTCATTAACTCTTTGACAGATTAGCAGAAAAGCTAGGCTCGCTCCCATTAGGTTCAATAGCAACTAAATAATTTATAGAAAATCCTCTGTTGTGAATTTGTGCAAATGAATGAGCTCCAAAGACAGCTTAAGGTGTCTACTTTAAGGGAAGAAATAAAATCAGTTGATATGTTTCTTTTTTTTTCAAGGTTTCTTCAAGGTTTCAAGGTTTTTTTTATTTGTCACTCCAGTGTATGTCAGGACATATACAGGGATGAAATAGCGTTTCCAATTTTCCACAGTGCAATAGACAAGACAGTGCAATAGACAATAGTCAAGACAATAGACAGTGCAATAAGACAAGGTCGAGACAATAGATGAGACAACAGTAGTGCAGCAGACCAGTAAAGTGCGAACAGTACACCTAACTTGAGGTGAAGGTGCTTGGCTAACCAGGTGTGATAAAGTGGCAGTAGTGTGAAGCTAACAGACAGCTAGACAGGACATATACAACTACTAGAAACTACTACTAGAAACTACAGTATACTACAGCTAGAAACTACAACTAAAAATCTAAAGCTATATACGAGACTACATAGCTACAACTAAACAAACAACATATAGCTTACTATGAGGTGAGGTATACATGTGCAAGATAGGATAGGATAGGATAGGATAGCAGCAGTTCGATCCAGTCCTTCAGTTGTATGTGTGTTTGACCATGTGTGAGTGCGTGCGTGTGCGTGAGTGTGTGTGCATGTGTAAGGGGCAGTGGGTAGTTGAAAGTTCAGCGTCCGTGTGCATGTGTGTGTAGGGAGTTCAGCGTGTGCGTGTGTGCGCGTGCATGTGTGTGTGGGGAGTTCAGCGTGTGCGTGTGTGCGTGTGCACCCCCCGTGGGAGGGGGGAGGAGTGGCAGCATGGGGGGGTGCGGAGTGGGAGGGTGCACAGTGGCGTGCGAGGGAGTGGGAGGGAGTTCAGCATCCTGACGGCTTGGTGAACGAAGCTGTCGTTCAACCTGCTGGTCCTTGCCTCCTTTTTTTAATACATTTGACAAAGCAGCCCGTATTTTCACATTTCACTGTTTCCAGGGCTCATTCAGAGATAAATGCATTTAAAGTTATACAATTTATCATTTATTAATGATAGTTGTAAAGTGTGTGAGGTGTTTTGGGGGTTTTGTAGTGCAATCACCACTTAAAGGACTTCATCAGGTGGTGTGCAGTGAGTTAATGATCTTGTTAATAAAACAAAACCCAAAACGACTTTTTGGGTGATGAACAGACAACAGAATAATCAATCACCCAAAAAGTCGTGGTAAAACAGTCAAGGAGCGTCATTAATTATAGCCTTGTCATTAATTTCAATACAAGTTGCTCAGGAAGACTGCCGGAAGTAGGGTCTACTTCTGCATTTGGGCACCAAAAAGTGGTACCCAAATGCACATGAGCGAGCGCCCAATGTTAAACTTCAGAAGCACAGGGTTTCCTAGTCATGAATCCACGGGCTGCCTGCAGTTCACACTACAACCAATAGGCCCGACCACTTCAACGTTGGAGAGGCCAGCGGATTCTACCGTTATCATAGATAACATCGTAGTTATCACATTGTCATCAGCAGGACTTTATCGTCTCAGAATGGCCATGCTCTGCAGACTCCCATTGTTCCGAGACGCAAAACCCCCAGACCCCTCCAACCGTAACCTTCATCCTAAATGCCCGACCCTCAACCTAATCTCACAGACCTGACGGTCTGTGAGGTGGTTGAGCATCGGGATTTAGACTTAGGGTTACGGTTGGAGGGGGCTAGGGTTTTGCTACAAACATTGCTACACCCTTCTCTAAACCTACCCCTAAACCTAACCGCAAGGAGATTTGACTGTTGTAGCGTGCATGGGGAACCCTTTCTGCACAAAATTGCAAACTGGAACATAAATTCTTGTTGGATTAAAGGCCTGGCTGGAAGGACATAGAGCAGGGAACCCTTTTCCTGCCCCCTGACTCCTGACCGGACAGTGAACCCCCCTGGTCCACACAGACCAACCGCTCAATCAGCATAAAACAGAGATAAGGACTCTACAACACCCAACACTTGGATGACATGAGATTAACTGGCCCAAACAGGCCAGCTTGACTAAAACCTCCATGCAGGAACAAGTGATGTGATTACAATGTGCCTTCGAACCACGAATTACCCTAGTATTTAGTAGTTTTAGTTAGTAGCGTATATATGCATGTTGTGTTGAAATTATTGTGATGTTGATTCAAATAATTATATACCTTATACTTACTTTAGTTGTACTGTTTGGTATCATAATGTGTGAAATTCCATACTGATTTAGTTTTGGCAGTCAAATATGATGTTGCAATGTCCTACATGATATTGTATTTAAAAGGGACTTTATGGACCAATATTAACAAGAGAGAGATAGAGCAGTTCCACTGGAAGTGGGTGGGACGACCCCACTCTGAGAGCAAGGGGGGGTGATGTCCCAACCCCTCCCATCTCAGGACAAAATCCAGGAACTATTGTTTCTTCCCTCTCTTCTCTGGCACTGACTGAATCTGAACACTTCACTCACATGAGACAGCTACCAGGGCCAGCAGGGAACCGCCTGCTAGGCCCCGGGTCTTCCACGGTTGCGCTGACGCCCACCGACACTGCCATGCGGCCTGCCAGTCCATGCTGGATCAACCTGCTCCGCAGACCAACGCCCTGTCTGTACCGCAACGTGTGTCTGACTCTCTGAGTTCCGCCAGTACTCCATCAACCCTATACAACCTGTGAGATGCCAGCCTAGATACCACCAGCAGCACTGCCAGTGTACTGCCACCCTCTTTGCAGACAACCACGCTGCCAACCTGTCAGCGCCATCATCGCCACATGTTCTACTACAGACGACCAGCTCCGGCCCTCCTGCTCTCCTCTACACGGGACAGCCACTTCCTCTGATAACTGACAAAGCGGCCATCAAAGACTGGTTCACCCCAAAGGAGTGAGCTGCAGTCTACAGCCCGCATTGTCCAACCCAGAGCCACGGACAGGTCGTATGAAACTGAACATGTAAATGATGACAACACCAGTATGAATGTGTGGTTCTGCAAATGACAGACATGGTGCGACTGCGTGCATAGTTCTATAGCTGCCCTCTACCCATTAGCCACTGAGCCTATTGTTGACTTACTCCACTCATGCCCCGCAATTACATCTTGAAGTTATTCTTCAGTTATTATTCTTGTTTTATTTTCATTTATTTTATTTGCACTCTACACTATATCCTGAAGTATACTTTATGCTACTAACATCTTAGCCTTTACCCAATAGGAATAAATACCATCACTTTTACTTTATTTGATTGTTACCTCTTTTATTTCAAAATGATGATTTCCACTTAACCATTTCATTCTATCCATGTATATCCATTTTGTTTAATAAACTGATGATTTAATCAAGAAGTGGTTATGTCCTCTGTATCATCCCTTACAGTATAATACGGTTTTGATATATTTAATGTGGTCTGTCCAAGAACTCATGTTACATTAACAGTGACGTGAACAATATAATTAAATTATATTGTAATATTTTCATATTCAATCTTTCATATTGATTTTGCAAAACATGAATATGAAAGGAATATGATATGTTACGTCCTGTATTTGCTACACTGTTATCAGTGGATAAGATCCCAGTTGTCATCTTATCAGTGAGTAGGCTCCCAGACACATGCCTCCTCGATAAGATGGTGCTGATAAGCAGCCTACTGGGAATTATCGCTTGATAACGGTAGAAGCAGGTGCAGAGGCTCCCTGGAGATGTGGTCTCCAGTCTGTGTGGCCAAAGAGCCGCGCCCGCGCTTCACCCTCTACTAAATAGAGATGAACCTCGTTAGTCACAACCACAAACACCTGCCATTCAATAAACTCTGATACCGTTCCCCTGAGGCACTTCCCCAATCTCCACCTACAGCAGAGCCCAAATCAAACCCCACTATCACAGTCCTGTGATCGCATCTGTGTTGATTCTGTCGACTGAAACAATGTCCGTCAACTACCTTTTTGTTTCCACCGACGACAGCTATATAAAAACTAAGCTGGAGGACTAAATAAATATATTGACAGTTTTTTGTCTATACTAGCAGACTATAATGCTGTCCCAGGGATACAGACAACTCAGACAGAGTGCTGTTGAGTTAAGGCCGCAGACTTTGTTCAAATATAAAGGCTTATGTTTGGTATAACCTCTTCATTTTGGAATAGGAATAGAAAACAACTCCCGGATGTCTGGGGCAGCTGAATAAGGCAGTACTCTAAAAAACAAAACAAACACAAAAACAAATAAGCAAATGAAAAAAGAAAAACGTAAGGGCACAAAAATGACCTTTTTCCTGTCAATTCTCCAACTTTTTGTAACTTTAGCTTGCTACAAATACTTCTAGATACACGGTGGTGTGGAGTTAGGGCTGCAAAAAAATAGCAGAGTTAACTAATGCAACACTTTCCCTGCAGACTGCGAGTTACAGGAGCTGAATCATTGTACGTAGAACACTTTAATTACTGTTCGCGGGTTGCCCAAGTATTGCTTTACATGATCAGTAACAGGAAAAATCAACCATGTAGATATTACTAGACTATATGTCAGGGAGGGACCAGTGGAACTATAAAAGACAAGTCATGTCTTCATGTGTTTTTCATGTCTTGGTTGTGTCACCACTATGTCACAGCACGACATTAGCATTGGTTTACCTGGCAGCAGTGATAATTCCACTTCACAACGGCACGTACAGCATGGGCCATAATCATTTTTTTTTCTCTTCTGCTTGTAATTCCTGAGAATGGGACATTTAAACAAAGTAGGACGACACGGGCCTCCCACGCGACATAATGGACCGTGACACGTTCCGCTTTGCCGACTACTAATAACCCTCTCCTGGTGCCTGCGCTCCACTCGCCCTACACGTGAGTGGGTTGGCACAGGGCCAGCAGCAAGCATCACATTACTCCATAACCTCTCCTCTCTCTCTCTTTTTCTCTCTCTCTCTCTCTCTCTTTCTACCTCTCTCTATCTCTCTCTCTCTCTCTCTCTGGAATATAGATTACTGCCATTCTCTCTTCCTTGTGCGATTAACAGTCTACTAAAGGATCCTCAGACACTCCCTAATGACCATATTGCTGTCAACAAGGTATCAATTAGCCAGTGGTTTTCACCCTTTTTGATACCAGGCCCACTATTTATTCAGATTCGCGTCATAGACCACCATTGATGACATTTTAGCCCCACAGACCCAAAAACTAACAAACATACAGACCAAAATGAACATTAATCTTCTACATTATGGGCTAATTCACATGATGAATATTTTAACTCTTGAGAGTGTAATTTTTTTTACGCTCTCAAAGAGTTACATCTGGTTAACCATCTTAGCTGGGGACCACCTGGAACCCTCCCAGGGACCACTGGTGGTCCCCAGACCACCTGTTGATATAGATTATTGCAATTCTCTCCTCCTTGTGGGATTAACAGTCTACTGGATGGATTTCAGACACCCCACAAATGACCGTATTGCTGTCAAAAATGTACTCAATTAGCCCATCACTAATTTCCTCCTCAATACGTCATTGTCCAATAAACACTTTAGCAGAGGAAAGCTTGGCCAGGAAAGCTTGACCTGCACGGCAACAGCTGCTAAACTAATTTAATTAGCATTGGGCAGTGATTAATCAATGATGCAATATAGAGATGCTCTGGTAAAAAGTCCAGAATTGAATAGCATATGAACGAAATATTATATGAAAATTGGGCGGCTGTGGCTCAGGAGGTAGAGCAGGTTGGCCAATGACCCAGTGGTCGGCGGTTCGAATCCGGTCCTCCTGTCTACATGTTGAAGTGTCCTTGGGCAAGACACTGAAACCCACCTTGCCTCCAGTGGTTGCCACTGCTGGTGTGTGACCACTGGTGGTCCCGGACCCACCTGTTGAAAATCCTGATATAGTGCATAGAAAAGCGTTATAAAAATGTAATCCATTATTAAAATAGGCTACTTTCACTTTTTTGTCCATCACACTTGTACAACAAAGCGTAAGGATTAAGTGGTTGATTAACCATCCATCTTCAACAGTTTATCTGGGTCATGTTGTGTGTGTGTGTGTGTGTGGGGGGGGGGGGGGGGGTAATTTACAGTACATGAACAAGCTTGAAAAGCACCGATATATAACCACAGCAACATATTTTTCTCTCCTTTGAACACTCTAAAAAAACCTCAGATAACATAACTGCGAGTTGTTGCTTTGTTTTGTTCAGCCGCTAACATCTAGTCTGGTTTCATTATGAAGAAAATAAAGGCTGTTGTGGATTTAATTGGTATATCAGGGCTTTCCTCCTGTGTAAGACTTAGCGCTTCAAGGATAGTGATATGATTAGCGCGGTTGTCTCGTGTGTGTGTGTGTGTTGTGTGTGTGTGTGGTGTGTGTGTGTGTGTGTGTGTGTGTGTGTGTGTGTGTGTGTGTGTGTTGTGTGTGTGTGTGTGCCAACAGACGCCGATTCAAATGAAAGGAGATGAGATAAATAAATAATAAACTTCACTTCCCATCTGCCCATGCTTCATCTCAGGCTCTGTGTGAGTCTCCCTCTGGTCTCTGGAATTCCCAACAACAAAAACCTCAAAAACACAGATGCATCAGTGCAGTAAGGCACCATGCACAATGTGTGTGTGTGTGTGTGTGTGTGTGCGTGCGTGCGTGCGTGCGTGCGTGCGTGCGTGCGTACCCTAGGGGTGTGCATAAGTAGGCTACTACATGGAAAAAGTGGAAAAAATGTTTTTCCCGCTATGTTTCAAGGTTATACATACTGTAGGCAATTTTAAAGTGCCTAGACTCTGTTTGTAAATAGAATCTAACTCCATCTAACTCACCTCACCACTCTATTGGCTCATTATGAAATGCTGGAGACTGCTGCACTCACGGAAACACAAAAAACGAAACCAAACGGACCCTTACGGGTCCGTTTGGTTTCGTTTTACTCTCTCAAGAGGTTAAATTATATTCAAACATCTGAATTGCTTCATTTCCAAGATTCCACACAATTAGAAAATGTAGAAGAAACTTGAAAATCCTTTGCTTTTGGTTCTGAGAGATGAACCTCGCCCTCAAATGGTGGTCCGTGGCTAAAATGCAGAATAAAACCACTGCTGTAAACTACCAAAAAGCAAAAGATGAGAGGTTTCTGTCTGACCGCGACTGTATTAAATACCAGCTGTTTGGTTTTCTCTCGCACATTTCTAAAGCAGACATGTTGCAGTCGGATAAAAGGACCGCATATGGATTCAAAAACTGGGTGAAAATGGGGGAACCGAAGCCATGAAGGACATTTATTGGGCTGATGAGACAGAAGGAAGAAAGAGAAACGACTCAAACAAACATGATGGAAACATCAGAAGGACCGACATCACTCACATGGCGTTGGTTTTGATGCCTCAGCATCTGCTGTTAAAGACAGTCCCAGTACCCATGATGCCACAGTACAGTGTTAGAGTCTCAGTGCTAATTACACAGCAGGACGTGGCTCCTCAGTAATTAGCATTGTAATACAATGCACTGTAAAACAATGTTTGCTATCTTTCTTATTGTTCACTTGGTGCCAGTCACATTAGGTGTTCATTTGTGATATTGTTTTTATATTTTTGGAGTAGCATATAATAATAGCTAGTAAAACTTATTCAAAATATTGCTTTGATGCGCATACAGTATTGTCAAAACATTACTTAAACAGTAATTTACTACTTAGTTAATACTAAACAAGAATTGATGATTGTCAATTAATTGGCAGCTGCTGTGGCTCTGCCCAATCAGAAGTTGTCGTGACTTTGCTGAGATACGAGATGGCCAATCAGATCGCTAGTACAAAGTTCATCCCATGGCTCAGACGGTCGACTTGAGCCGTAATAGGTAAATCCTCATGAAGCCTTTTGGCCGACCTCTCAGACACTGGGACCATTCCATCTCCTCCATCTCCAATCTACCTGAGTATATTTACTACTATATTTACTTTCTTCATCCACTCAGGAGTGGAGGGGGAAGTTTTGGCCTGTTGCCTCAAATCACCCACATAACTGACCGCTCCTTTTACCAAATATTGCCCCAAGCTTGTATTTTGGCCAATCTTTAACCTAGCTTTTGCCAACCATTTACCTACATTGTGACACGTCCAGGACATAGAAATAGGGTTTTAAGACAGTGGTTTTCAACCAGTGGTCCGGGGACCACCAGTTGTCTTCAGAGCGAGCGTTCCTGCTGGTACCAGGCTAAATGATGGAAAGTTGGTTAACCAGATGTAACTCTTGAGGGCGTAAACACGAAACAAATGGACCCTTATGGGTCCATTTGGTTTCGTGTTTACGCCCTCAAGAGTTAAAATATTCATCAGCCCCACTTAATTAAGAAGTCTACACACCACAAGAGAATGTAGAAGAATTTTGTCTATGTTTGCCTGTTTTTTGTTTCACAAATCAGGCTGATACTGTGGACAACACCAAAGAAATCTTTAGTTTTGGGGTCTGTAGGGTGAATAATGTCATCAAATGGTGGTCCGTGGCTCAATGCTGAATAAATAGTGTGTCCTGCTATCAAAATGGTTGAAAATACTGTTCTCGTAATATTGAGACAAACATACTAGCTATATAAAGTCTTATTACACTGATGGAACTTTAAATAAATGTTTTCAAACTAATACTGTACTCTAGCCAAGTGGATGAATCAACAGCATAAATTGGGCACTGCTTGTTGGCCTTTTAATTAAACGGGCAAAAAAAACAAGAAGCTTGTGTAAAAAATTTTTCTTCTGACCAGATAAAATATTTATTGGCGCGTTCCAAACCCAAGCAGGCCAGGTGCATGGGGCCAACCGCTGACACGTCTCTCTCATGATGAATAAAACATCGACGCGATCAAAGCTTATAAGTCTGACATGAACCTTATCAAATTATATGATCTGTTTTGCATGGTAAACACTGTGTAAAGGCTGCGTTTGGAAAACAAGATAGTCTAAATCAGCGATTATTGAACACGGCGGTGCGCATGGTGTTTTTTCCTCCAACGTACGCCGCTGTCGGCTGTACACAACCAGACCCTGAGCGGCTGGTGGACAAGCTGCTAATCTGTTTGTATTCTGCACTGTGACCGCCGTGTTTACCACGACGATCCGCTGTAAACGAACAGAACATTTACTAGAGGAAAAGGTCACTCAGGAGAAGAAAATATTAAAGGTCTGTTTACTTGATTTAATAGTGCATTCATATGCCATTCCATGCTAGACATTTCTCTTGACTGTTTGGTCTGACTTCGGAATATCTTCAAAAGTAAAAAGAAAGAGACACATTATTGATTTACTTTCCGTTGTACTGATGACGGGGAGTCAAAGGGCCATCGATTCCGCCTGAAACCTTTAATGTGCCAAACATAGAGTAATAGTTGTACAGAGTTAGTGGACTTGTTTCATCCCTCAGTGTTTTATTCGTGTTAATGTGTATTTTGCTACAGTAGAAACTAAAGTACATTTGAAAGACGGAAATGTGAACTTGGGCAGCTCCAAAGCAAACTCAACATAGACCAGAACAAACAGTGGTCTTGTGGTTAGAGTGTCCGCCCTGGAACTGGGAGGCCGGGGTTCGATCTCCGGTCAGGTCATACCAAAGACTCTAAAAAATGGGACCCAATGCCTCCCTGCTTGGCACTCAGCATCAAAGGGATGGATTGGGGGTCAAAATCAGCTAATGATTCCCGAGCGCGGCAAGCCGCAGCTCACCGCTCCAAGTGATGGGTCCAAAGCGGAGAACCAATTTCACTGTGGTAACGTAGTGACAAATCATGCGACTTTGACTCGACTTTGACACTGACATGTCCCAACATTTCATTTAACTGCCATAGTGTCAGCCTCTTACCTGGCATGTTTGGCCATACCAATATGACCCGATATGATGACAAAAGAGCAGTGTTGCGACATCACTAACAAGTGTTTATGGCAATTATGGGTGTTGTAGTCCAGGAAGTACTGTCAATGGCATCAGAGACACTGTGGATTCAATGTTGAAATATAAAATCTAAAACCACATATTACGCACACAAAGACTCACAGGAAAAGTGTTCTAAGTTGTTTAACCAGATGTAACTTTTGAGATGTAAAAATGAAACCAAATGGACCCTTGCGGGTCCATTTGGATTCATTTTTACACTCTCAAGAGTTAAAATATTCATCTGCGAATTAGTCCAAACCTACACGACTGGACGATTAATGGTCATGGCCAGCAAAGGAAAATATTTCGTTTGGAGGTCCGTGGGGCTAAAATGTCGTCAAATGGTGGTCCGTGGCTCAAATGCTGAATAAATGGTGGTCCCTGGAGTCAAAAGGTTGAAAAACTCCTGCTGTATAGTACAGTATGAATCTTGAGTTATTTTAAAGTAGTTTACTTCAATCCACTAGATTTTAGAATGAATTTGAAAACTTGACTTACTACTGTTACTGTGTAGATTTGGATTAGTAAAGATTACAAATCAGCCTCTCCACAAGCTCATAATGCACAAGCTCGTAGATCTGGACTTTTATGAGTACTTTCAACAGAGTACTTTTACCTCAGTGTAGTAGTAGTCTTGTCATAAAATTCATCGCTGTTCACAGGTAAGGCAATGTAAACTTACTAACGTACTATAGCACGGTGGTGCAGACATAAATATAACTATCAAATCTACAAAAAAAACTGTTTGTCATTAACCAAGACAGAATCATTAGCAAGCGTTCATGTTGTTTCAAATTAGGTTCATAACCTGCCATAATGTCTAACCCTGCCAGGCTCTCTCAACATCATGATTAAAAAAAAAAACACGTCCAGTGTCATTTTATCAGTGTTGTTATTATTATTTCCGGGGTTGCACTCCATTATTCCCTCCCTGGTTGGGTTTCGCTGCTGCACAGCCTCATATTTTACTTCCACTGCCCCTGTGACTCAGAGGCTTCTGGAACTGATTTAAGTGGTTCTGTACCGTAACGCTTTTTGGTGTTGTGTTATTTTTTTAGCTATTGAAAATTATCAGATCTACAAGCTCATAGCGCGCCACCGAGTGTGCGCGCTATGAGCTTGTAGGTCTGATATTTTTTGAAAAAGTCGTCAAAATGTGGCTCAATCTTTGAATGAATGTATTATTTAGACACATTTTTACCTCAAATCTTTGCTTCTGGGGGATCCTAAGACAGCATGTTTTCAGATGGGGGGAGGTAATTCTGGGGGTCCTTGGTATGAAATGTGTTGAGCATCACTGACACAGGAACACAGTTTTTTCTATGAAAACTAGAATCTAGTGTCAGAAACTAGAATCTAGTGAAGAAAACTGGACTTAGCATCAGGAACTAGCATGAAATATGTTGTGCGTCACTGACAGAGAAACACAGATTTAAAAAAAGAAACCCAGTGTTAGGAAACTAGAATCTATTGCAGAAACTGGAATCTATCACAGGAACTAGAATCTAGCGTCAGGAACTTGTATCTAATGTCAGGAACTAGAATCTGGGGGAGAAGACGACAGCCTCCACGGGCCTCCCTGCAAGTAAGAGTAGAGTAACGAGAAATGGTGAAAGACAGTTTGTGAAAGACAGCTCATTCTAGCGTCAGGAACTAGAATCTAGCGTCAGGAACTAAGAATCTAGCATCAGAACTAGAATTCTAGCGCCAGGAACTAGAATTAACATCAGGAACTAGAATCTAAACATCAGGAACTATAATCCAGTCAGGACACCATGGGTTAAAGCTGTTCTCTGACTCGTGCTGTTTCCCAGGGTATAAGTGTTTACTGTCATTGTTGGGAACAGTATAAGTCCTGGGACTCCTCTCCTCCTCACAGGGAAATAATGTATCTCCTCTGGCAGCGGCGGCGGCTAGCGCCACAAGCTGCCTGCTGCATCACTGCTGTCTCACAAACGACACGACCCCCACATTGGTGATGATAGCCATTCAAATGGACCCTTGCGGGTTCATGTTTACCCTCTCAAGAGGGTAACAACTTTCATCTGGTTAACCAACTTAGCTGGGGACCACTGGAACCCTCTCAAGGACCACTGGTTGAAAAACCACTTCTTCATGTCAGGACCACTGGCGGTCCCTGACCATTGTGGGGGGGCCAATTGGTTTCATTTTTACGCTCTCCAGTACGCTCAGTTCATTAATTAATTAATCATCTGCCCATTAGCCCAAATCTACACAACGAGAGAATAGAGATCTACTGTATGTTTGCCTGTTATGTTGTATACTGAATAGTGCTGAATAGAATATCAAAAAGGTTGAAAACCACTGGTAAAGAGCGGAACATTGCTCCCTGCAAAAAAAAGGCAGATTTCCAGCCCCCAGTTCATTGTTCTGCGATGCATTGAAAGCATTTTAACAGCTGCTATTTTTAGCCGTGAGCTTTGGCCAGGGGAGAAAAGAAAACAAGAGTGCCAAAAGGTCACGTTCATACTGACGAAAATGTCCGAAAATTAGCATTAGAGTCGAGCATATCAAAAAAAATGTGTTGGAAAAACACTGAATATTGTATGCAAAGACTTTTCTCCCCACCTCCTACAGTACAGACCGTCTCAGAATGTTGTACTCAAATCTAACATCGTCTAACATCTCAAAGTCCTTCGGCACCCGGAATGGGAATAATTTTGCACTTTATCGCAGCATGATGAGCATTGATTCGAAAGTCCTCGACTTGGAACATCTTTGAGTTTATAGTACATATCCAAGTCGTCCCGAGTGTCCACCAAAAGACTGTATACCCTCCCCTGCGTTCCACAACCTGCGTGCGTTCCACTTCAAACCCACCTCCTCCCTCTCTCTCTCCTCTATAGTCTAACTCACATTACACGGGGTAGTGCCCAGTGGAGATAAAAAGCTCCTTTTGGCAGAGCAGAGCGAGGCTGCTATCTCCTGCACCAAAATGCAGGCAGGATTAAACAAGCTAGCGAGGACGGCTCCTTCAGGCCCGGTAAGGAGGGAAGAGATAGGGTATATAGTGGCACTTTTCTTTGTGCTGCCGGCTCTCCTTTTTACGTGTCTTGGAAGCGGGAATGTGTCGGTGCGTCAACGTTTGCATTTCCCCCACATAAATTAGGTAGGGAAGGGTTTTTTTTCTGTGTGTGAGTGTCCAGTATCACTACGCCAGCAGCAGCAGCACAAAACCATAGCGTAAAGTTTCTTGCTTTTTAATATTTTGTGTGCCAGGTTTCTACATGTTTTGTCCCAATTGATCCTTTTTACTGTTTTTGTTTTACCTATTAAGCACCTGGTTGTCTCCTTGACTTAGCAAATCATAGAAATATGTCAATAATACGTCAACAATACTACTATTTTTTTGTTGTTTCCGTGCAGTGACACAGGAAACAACAAAAAAATAGCCGTGCGACAAGCTGCATTGAATGCATTCATATCTGCTGTTTCTTTTTCATGAATGTTTAGGGATTGAACTGAAATAGTCGAAGCCAGACCGCCGACTGTGGTCCAGCAACAGCAAAAAAATATTTTAAAAAGCAAATGTGTTTGTAGCATGCAAAGATGAAACTGCATGCATGACAACCGAAAAAATGCATTTATTAAAGCTCAGTTTCGCTGCCTTCCTATTCAATGAGAAAATGAATCAATAGAATTGAGAAGTAAAAACTAATAGTTGCATTCATTTCTTATCATGGTGTGTGCAATATACAGTAAATATCATCCTGTGGCCAAAGATAATGCATTTGTGGGCCTGATTTGGCCCCTGGGCCTTGACTTTGACATATGTGCATTAGAACAAACAGTTTACTTTGTTAATTTCCTGGACATACTGGCTTTCCTCGGCCCGGCGCGCTGCATGCCGACAAAACTCAGACACACTAAACATCATCACAGGGCTAAAGGCGCCACCGGCCACCCCGGCATACTGTAATTGCAGGGTTTACAGAGAGGGAGGCGGCATGCCTTGTTAAGTAGAACAGAATGACATTTACAGACAGCCACAGTATACTGTAGTGCTGTTAACTATATTGCTCGCTTCTAGGTAATGTCTATGTTTAACAGCATCCTTTTGGAGTCTGACGGATAGAGCTATAAGCCTTCCAAAAAAAAAAAAGCATTGCAGCTTCATTCCAGTTTCCTCAGGCACCGACTGCACACTGTCTCTCTCCCTTACCCTTTTAATGTATGTGATTACCTGGTTCAATTTTTGATTTAGTTTCGGTCATAGACTTTTTGAATATAATTTCACCAAGAAGGACCAGATGAAGGGATTTATTACATATTCACTCTGGCCTTGGAAGGCCTTGATATCACTCAGAATGAAGCTCTGGAGAGGGAAATAGTCTGGCACTCCTCCAGGGACGGATGTAACATTTCCCAATTGGGGGGGTAAGAGAAAATGGTATGGGGGCGGCTTCATCGCCCGTGTCGCTTCACACCACGGGCGATGAAGCAGCACCCATACCATTTTCAGTTACAGTACCTTTATTGGGCATGTAGTAGGAGTAGGAGTGTTTCAAGTCATTTTAAATATAAGCACTTTAATTTGAAATATCTCGGGTTGTTTTGGATGGCATCATGTGGGGCAGTCTGGGCATATAGGGGGGGCCCCCTAAATGCCCCCCCCCCCCCATATCCATGCCTAGATCCACCCCTGTGGCACTCTCCGGTGGAGCTATCCGTCAAATCAGGTCGCCCCTGCAACCTGTCTAAGGATAAGCGGTTGAAGTTTGAAAGATAATGATAATAAACCACTTTATCCTTACACTTAAAAATAAATGCACATAGTTCACAACATGTTTCCAGACCCGTCTGGGTAAACGGTTATCCACAGTGTTCGTTGGGCTGTTACTCCTCCCCATACATGGAGATGTTGTTGTCCAGGGGAAGCCAAGCCGATGTTTTGCATTCATTTGGTGTAAAACCTTTGCGACAAATTAGCAATTTATTATGCATTCAAACATAATTGATTTCATTCAATTTATTCGGGCTGTTTATGTGAACACTCTCTCTCCTCTCTTCTCTCTGTCTCTCTCCCCCTCCCCCCTCTCTCCCCCCCCCCCCTCTCCCCCCCTCTCTCCCCCCTCTCTCCCCCCTCTCCCCCTCTCTCCCTCCTCTCTCTCTCTCTCCCTTCTCTCTCTCTCTCTCTCTCTCTCTCTCTCTCCTCTCTCTCCCCCCTTCTCCCCCTCTCTCTCTCTCCTCTCCTCTCCCCCTCTCTTCTCTCTCACATACCAATTTAAATCCACAGGTGATGGTGATTGTTTTAGGCGTTTATGAAGAAGGCTTGCAGGGTTATTTGTCTATAATGGAGGATTCTTATTACAGAAACACAAAAAGTTCCAATTATTTCAACAATACTTTTGGATAGAAGAGATTATGGTTGGCCAGAGTTGGCATGCCTGCCGTCGCTCCTTATTTCTTTTCTCCCGTTTGCACATAATTCTATCTTTAGGGTGCAAATATGAGTGAAATATTCACAGTGCAGAGACTTGTGTCTGGTTATTTCTTCACCTGGAATCAGGAGAAACTCTCTCCTACCACTGTAGTGGAAAAAAGAGTGAACATGGACATTGTCTTATCATTATTAATATTCACCAAACCGTATGCATGTGCCGCTGCCGTAAACTTCATGGGTTGGTGTATATATACTGTATATCAGTAGTTTTCAACCAGTGGTCCGGGGATCACCAGTAGTCCTTGAGAGGGTTTCAGTTGGGCCCCAGGCTAAATGATGGAAAGTTGGTTAACCAGATGTAAGTCTTTGAGAGCGTAAAGGTTTACACTCTCAAGAGTTAAAATATTAATCATCTGAATCAGCCCAAGTCTACACAACTAGAGAATGTAGAAGATTAATGGTCATTTTGATCTGTATGTTTGACTGATTTGTTTCTGAAATCCAGCCTGGAATTGTGGACAAAAACAAAATAAATCTTTAGTTGTGGGGTCTGTGGGGCTAAAATGTCATCAAATGGTGGTCTATGGCTAAAATGATGAATAAATAGTGGGGCCTGGTATGAAAAAAAGGTTGAAAACCACTGATATAAACTTATCGTTATTAACTTCCATTCACCAAACTGCTGGTCGTGTGCATGTGCTGCTGCCGTTCCCATGAATGTAAACTCCATCGGTTGGCAGTATAGTATATGTATATATACTGCATATGGAAGATAAATCCCCCATTATTAAGTCCACACATGCATGCATGTAGGGTGAGGAGAGTCAGCACTCATCAAGGAGGATCAGAGAGAGGCCGTGGAGGCGGTTTCACAGGTCTATGAAGGAGGGGAAGCCTTCAGGATCACTCACACACAAGCACACACGTGTGGCAGGGCTGGATTTAGCCAGCCCTGCTTGGGTTGGGCTGGAAGACTGGCAGCGTGGGCAACAAAGCTTTTCATATGAAGCAGTAGGTTAGGTTTCAACCTTTTTGACACCGGGGCCCACTGTTTATTTGGCATTTGTGCCAATGGACCACCGTTTGATGACATTTTAGCCCCACAGACCCCAAAACTAAAGATTTCTTTTGCTTGTGTCCACAATTCCAGGCTGGATTTGGGAAACAAAACAGTCAAACATACAGATCATAAATGACCATTAATCTTCTACATTCTCTAGTTGTGTAGACTTGGGCTAATTCACATGATGAATATTTTAACTCTTGAGAGTGTAAAAATGAAACCAAATGGACCCTTGCGGGTCCATTTGGTTTCATTTTACGTTCTCAAAGAGTTACATCTGGTTAACAAATTCTCCACCATTTAGTATGGGGGCCAGCTGGAACTCTCTCCGACCACTGGTTGAAAACCACTGATATTACGGCAGGATGCACGTTTGCCCACCCTTGCCCCCTCTAGATCCGGTCCCTGGTGTGCGTGTGCACTGGAGATGCCTGCAGAACCACAGCTGGTAGGAGTGACAGCCCAGGAAGTGTGTGTCAGTGTGTGTGTCACTGTTCATCTGATCAGCAAGCACTGGTGGAAAGTAACTAGATTTACTGTACACTACTTGTCTTAAAGGTGAATTACACCCACTTCCCAAATTTTGCGATGTCATTAATATACAGTATAAGTATGCAGACATTTCTTAAAAAAAAAGAATCCCATGATTTTGTAACCCATTTTCCACCCAGTGCCAAGTCCTAATGTGATTCTGTGATTCTACACACACAATGCATGAGGAGTCCAAGCTGCCTTCTTTTCACCTGACAGGGGGAGTTTTCCCTGGTTGGACATATAGCGTGTGGAAGGAACAGGTAATTCCAACAGATTCCTGTCCCCTCCATCAGGCGCTCTGGCTGGCCAGGGGGAGGCAGATTAGAGCCGAGGATTACTGCATGTTTTTGTGAGGGTATCTACCCTAGGGGACACGGGGAGAACATGTAAACTCCACACAGAAAGGCCCTTTTACCAACCCCGCCTCGGGTATGGGCACTGATGACGCGGAGGAGCAGACACACCGCCTGCACCCACAGCAGCGTGCATAGCGGGAATCGAACCCAGGACCTTCTAGCTTTGAGCCTTATGGTTTTACTTCTACAGCTCTAAAGGAGGTGTAGAAGTTTAAGAAGAAGTGAGGATGGGGCTTATGGCAAGGTCTATTGTGTGTGTGCAATGTAGAGCTTATAGACATGCTATTTACAAAAATGTTTATACTCGAAACAGAACAATCTCAATGCTCAAAAAACACTACCGGGGGAACAAATGGGTTACACAACATAGTGGGATACAATTTCAGGAGGAAAAACAAAGTGCTTTGCTAAAAAAAAAAACAAGATAAACATTTCTACTCCGAGAGATTAAACAAAGAGACAACTTCAACTAGCAAATGGAGAAAACAAAATATATATATATACACCGTAAAACAAGTAAAGCATAAAATGTCCGAAATGGAGATGACACAGATAAGAGCGAAGAAACTAAAATACAAAAAAAATAGGAAAAGGGCTAGACACCAAAAGTATTTTTTCTGAAGAAGACAGCGACATAGCTCTATATCAGGGGTTTTCAACCTTTTTGATACTAGACCCACCATTTATTCAGCATTTGTGCCACGGACCACCATTTGATGACATTTTAGCCCCACAGACCCCAAAACTAAAGATTTCTTTTGCTTTTGTCCATGACCATTAATCTTCTAGTTGTGTAGACTTGGACTAATTCAGATGATGAATATTTTAACTCTTGAGAGTGTAAAAATGAAACCAAATGGACCCGCAAGGGTCCATTTGGTTTCATTTTTACGTTCTCAAGAGTTACATCTGGTTAACCAACTGGTCCCCGGACCACCTGTTGAAAACCCCTGCTTTATATCCTTAGGCGTGATACTGTAGGTGTTTGGAGAATGGCCTCAGGTAACGGGGTTTAGGAACGATCCACAGATCAGAGGAGCCTCTATCAGGAGATCTCATAATCCTACGGGGGACCAGCATGTCTAAAATGTAATTAGGAACCTGGCACTCCAACAGGCTTAAAAGACACTAGTAAAACTCTTCCAAAATCAAATTTCAAGCTACCAGCAGCTGCCCAGTCGAGGAGAAACCCCAGAGTGGTGTAAAATGCAGATTACAGGAGTGGAATTGCGGTGAAATGAAAAGGTGCAATGACCTTAAGAATTAATCAAGGTCCGCAAATGATTAAAAAAAAATATTAGAACTTGGATCCGTCTCCAGATAGATTATAACGTTCTGAGATGACGACTGGATGACGGGATCGTGCTCAAATTCTCAAGTTATGAATGTGAAGGAGGTTTTATGGCGTTTGGGAGGTCAAAAATTCCATCTACTTGATTTTTTTGCATCATGTGGACAGAGGAAGTTCGTATAGGTGAAATCCATCACCTATAAGATCTAGTCTTGTGTAGCCACAATCTACAAATGTTATAGAGTATATATCGTATATACCAATGTTTTTCAACCAGTGGTCCTTGAGAGTGTTCCAGGTGGTCCCCACATAAACAATGGAAATTTGGTTAACCAGATGTAACTCTTTGAGAGCGTAAAAATGAAACCAAATGGACCCTTGCGGGTCCATTTGGTTTCATGTTTACACTCTCAAGAGTTAAAATATACGTTTGTCTTGATTGCAAAAATCCAGCCTGGAATTTTGGAGAAAACGAAAAAAAAAAAAAAAAAAAATCTTTAGTTTGGGGTCTTTGGGGTGAAAATCTCATCAAATGGTGGTCCTCCATGGCTCAAACGCTGAATAAATAGTAGGCCCTGGTATCAAAATAGTTGAAAACCACTGACCTATAAGATCTAGTCTTGTGTAGCACCAATCTGCAAATGCTATAGTCTGGAACTACAGCTCTCATGGGGGTAATGCCCCCTAAATACCCAGTCTGCCCCACCAAACACGATGCCATGCAAAACAACCCAAGATATTCCAATTGTGCTAAAATGATTTGAAACGCAACTCTGCTACTAACTACAGCTGTGTCACCACTAAACCAACAGCATTTCATCATTGAAAACAGAAAACTCTCTGAGTCAGACCTTTAGCTTTATGCATGCTGCGTGTCTGTTGCAACTTCAAACAACAACAACTTCAACATTGATGCTTTACTTGACGAATAAATAGTCCTGTTACTGAAAATGGTATGGGTGCGATGAGGCGCCCATACCATTTCTCTTGCCCGTCTAACTCTTGCCCCCCCCCCCCCCCCCCCCCCCCCCCAAATGGCGCTACATCCGCCCCTGGTGTGTGAGGTGGCAGGAAGTGGAAGAAGTCAGAAAAGAGTTGTCCAGAAATATCTGCACAACGTCCACCGAAAACACTTTGCTAGTGTTTGTCTGCTTATCTGTTGTGTTTATGAAGAACTGTAGCCTGAGGCCGTTTGGCCGACGGCGCAGTTTGGCCCTCCGTCAACCCATGAAGCCTGGCGGCTCCGTTTGCCCTCATCGATTAAAGCCAGTTCATGCAATCTCACAAGCAAACGGATGAACCTGCGCTTTTCCTCAGACCACGCCGTCGGCCAGACAGACACAAATGTTTTTGGTTTTTTTGGAGGAGTTCTCAGAATCCCCATCAGTGCGGTGGGTGCGCACGCAGATCCCACACATACACCCGACGCAGGGAAGCTAGTACTACCTCCGCTAAAAAACGCCTGGCCACACACCCCAAACTTAACATGAAACCCGCAAGGAAAGAGGAAGAGAGGAAGGGCCAGAGCCACCTGGAGAAGGACCACAGAACAGGAGATGAAAGCACAAGGACTGTCCAGGGCTTGACACTAACACTTGCCCGCTTGCCCGGGGCAAGTAAAAAAAAAATGGTGGGCAAGTGAAGACTGCTACCTGGTTGCCCGATCGGGCAAGTGTGCTTAGTGCACTATAACACAACACAAGATAAATTTGTCTTGAAGGCAGTCATTGCACTCTGCCTCTGTGTCTTTCCCTGCTTTCTAGCTATCCACAATTCCAGGGTGGATTTGGGAACAAAACAGGCAATTAACACATCAAAATGACCATTAATCTTCTCCTGGGCTAATTAAGATGATGAATTTTAACTCTTGAGAGTGTAAAAAATGAAACCAAATGGACCCGCAAGGGTCCATTTGGTTTCATTTTTACGTTCTCAAGAGTTACATCTGGTAACCAACTTAACTGGGGACCACCTGGAACCAGGGGGGCAAGTGACCATTACCTGAGGGCAAGTAGAACCTGACTTGCACTTGCCCTATGGGCAAGTGCCTCGGAGACCTTAGTGTCACCCCTGACTGTCATGGCAACAACTGGAACAGAGAGCGCAGGACCAAAGGGGATGGAGGAGCCTCGTCAATGACCTATGTTTCTCAGGGAATTTAAAGGCCTACTTATTACTTACTTATTAAAAGTAAGTAACTACACACCCCAAACTCTTGTCCTTCTTGGCCCCAGACACACTCCCTGTCTTCTACTGCCGTCTGAAAACACTGCACCTCTTCAGACTCCATCTCACTAGGACAAATTGCAGCCGCTATGGGGATATGGACTTTACGTCATTTCCAGCAAAGCTATTCTTGGCCAGCTCTGGCGATTTATGATTAGTCACAACTCCTGACTCTCTCTGATTCATCCACAGATGCCCTGATGTCTTCAGTGGACAGGACTGGTAAAATCAGGTGATATTCTTCATTTCATGATTTGTTGACAACAACAAAGTTCTTGATCGTCTGCACAACGAAGCAAGTGTCTGTCTGCAGGGAAACAGCTGCAGCATCAAAGTAGAAGCACCGTAGAGGGGGGGAAATGCAAAAAATATCTATATACTATCTATATATCTATATCTATCTATCTATCTACAGTATATGGGCTGCCCATACTTTTCGACTTGAGAGCTACTTTCAAAATGAGCGGCTCAACAAGATCTACACATCAAAAATGTGATTGTTCCACTCCTGAAAATCCATTTCAAGGCCCCCTAGAAAGTTTGAGCTTTGAAATAGTGGTAATGGTGTTGTTTACTGTTAAGAATAATGCATTTATAATGAAAAACACGGAGGGAGAATTGGAAGGTTTTCCTGTATGTGCTATTACTGACGTTTCAAAACAGTATTTGAGGTTTGAGTTGGCATTTTGTGATCTTGAGTTTAGTTTCTTGCACACAAAACTTTGACGTTATTCGCCATTTTCTAATTGTGTAGACTCTAACATCTATTATGTAATTCAGATGTTTAAATATAATTTAACTCTTGAGGGTGTAAAAATGAAACCAAATGGACATGTAAGGGTCCATTTGGTTTCATTTTACACACTCAAGAGTTACAGATGTATGAGGGTCCAATTTTGCTGGGGAGACTGTCATGTGATCTACCTGCATGGCCTGTGTGATCTACTGGTAGATCACAATCTACCTTTTGGGTACCGCTGATATAGACAGATAGATAGATATAGATAGATGTTTTTTGTTTTGTATCCTTTTGTTCATGCTTAATGTAAATCGCTCTGGATCATCTTGTGTGTGATGTGTGCGTGTGCACGTTGTGTGCCACACACACTCAAAGATGTTCCTTGGCCTGAAAAAAGCCTCAGTGAAGACAACTCTTGTGTTTCTTTATGTCTTCATTTGCCTACATGTTGCCCCCATTGGGCCGTGCACTGACCTTCACATGAATAAATGTGCATACATTCAGCACACACACAGAGGACGCACACAATGAACAATCGCTCTCATAACAAGCGCCAGCTGTGCGGTGGTTATGGTTTCGTGGTGTGTCCTCGATGATTATGTTGACCCTCGACCTCTCAGCACCGACCAAGACCCCCCCACTGGGAGGGTCCCTGGCAAAGCCAAGCGCAACAACAAACAAAGAGTGGGTTTGGATTATGCAACGGACCGACAATATACAGTAAATTATATCGCAAAGCCTGGTGTGTGAAGCCTGCATGATACTTAATTCTCCTCTCCTCCTCCGCAGGCTGAAGGTTATAATAGTTTAGGACTTTTAATTTAGTTTATATACTTTAGGTTATCTGCCAGGTGCAGGACTGAATAGGTAAGTATTGTGTTTACAAACTTACAAACACATTTCTTTCACTTCTTCTTTGCATCTGTAAAACCTCTGTCTTTATCGTTAAGATACAATTTTGTCCACATTACCATGCTGTACCGAAAGCTGGAACTATAGGGAAGATAACAGGGAAAGGTTGATAAAAATATGAACATTTCTTCTACATTCAATTGAGTTCTATAATTTAACTTATATAATGCAACCAAATGGACCAGTACAATATCCATATGATTTTACACTCTCAACCATTCTATAACAGTAAATTTAAGAGGTAACTTTAGTGCAATCACTGTCTTTTTTTTTTTTAAATAAAAACACGTGTTTATAAACGTGTTTGTTTAAAAAGAGAATGAAATCCACCTCACCTCTCACTCTATTGGCCCCTATGAAACTGCTGGAGTCCAAATGGACCCTTGCGGGTTCATTTGGTTTCATTTTTACACTCTCAAGAGTTAGCCAGAGTCTACACAACTAGAGAATGTCGAAGAATTCGCATTTCTGATCTATAGTTTTCCTGTTTTGTTTCTGAAATCCAGCGTGGAATTCTGAACAAAAGCAAAAGAAATCTTCCGTTTCGGGGGCTGTGGGCTAAAATGTCATCAAATGGTAGTTTGTGGCTAAATAGTGGGCCCTGGTATCAAAAAGGATGAAAACCGTTGTCATACTCTGTCTGTATTGTCTGCCAGGGGCGATGTAACATGTCCCATTTGGGGGCAAGAGAACATGTGGAGGGGCAAGAGAACAGTGGCAAGAGAAAATAGTATGGGGGGGCGGCTTCATCGCCCGTGACGCTTCGCGCCACGGGCGATGAAGCTGCCCCATACCATTTCAGTTACAGGACTTTTATTAGTCAAGTAAAGCATCAATAATAACATCAGTTTTTGTTGAAGTTGCAACAGACACGCAGCATGCATAAAGCTAAAGGTCTGACTCTGAGTTTTCTGTTTTCAATCATGAAATGCTGTTGGTTTAGTGGTGACACAGCTGTAGTTAGTTAGTAGCAGTAGTAGTGTTTCAAATCATTTTAAATATAAGCACTTTAATTTGAAATATCTTGGTTGTTTTGCATGGCATCGTGTTTGGGGGGCAGACTGGGTATTTAGGGGGGCACTGCCCCCCCCCCCCCCCCCCCATGCCCATGTCTAGATCCGCCCCTTTGTCTGCCCATGGAGGGAACAGATCTTGGTGCTGTATTTCGGGTTGCTGCAACACAATTGGACAGAACAGAACGTCGGTAGTGTTTAGCGGTAGCAGCAATGTGCTTAGCGTTCAGCGCTAGCTGCCGTTCCGTTGCTAGCAGCACGGTCATGGGAGCTCAGGGTAAATAAAACCAAACGTCTCTCACTGCTTTCACACTGAAATGTGTTTGTTCCAGAGAGTTTTCACACAGAGTTTGGTC
>CM076986.1:39230542-39236524 GCA_039105355.1 Benthosema pterotum | reverse complement strand
GCATCATAACGGGAATCTAGTGTCAGAAAATTGTAATGTAGTGTTGGAGAAACAAAATCTAGCGTCAGAAACTATAAAATCTAGCACAGAATTCTAGAGCTATGCTAGCATCAGAAACTATAGAATCTAACACAGAAAACTACAATCTAGCATCAGAAACTATAGAATCTAACACAGAAAACTACAATCTAGCATCAGAAACTATAGAATCTAACACAGAAACTACAATCTAGTGTCAGAAACTATATAATCTAACACAGAGGAGCAGAGGAGGACGTGACCTCTGTGCCGCGACCTCCACTCACGTCAAGGCTGAACGGCGCCCAGAGGCCGCGACAAGCACATTATTGGCGGATGCCCGAGTGACACGCAGAAGTAATTATATTCCACATCGACTGTAATACACACCGCCGGCTACTGGCTGGATGGACGGAGAGCAGGGGCGGATGGAACATTTACCAATCAGGGGGCAGGAGAAAATGGTATGGTGCGGCTTCATCGCCCGTGTCGCGAAGTGCACCCATACCATTTTTGGTTGCAGGACTTTTATTAGTCAAGTAAAGCATCAATAATAACATCAGTTGTTGTTGAAGTTGCAACAGACACGCAGCATGCATAAAGCTAAAGGTCTGACCCAGAGAGTTTTCTGTTTTCAATGATAAATGCTGTTGGTTTAGTGGTGACACAGCTGTAGTTAGTTAGTAGCAGTAGTAGTGTTTCAAATCATTTTAAATATAAGCACTTCAATTTGAATATCTTGGTTGTTTTACATGCCATTGTGTTTGGTTGGTGGGGCAGACTGGGCATTTAGGGGGGCATTCCCCCCCCCCCCATGCCCATGCCTAGATCCGCCCCTGCCCACCATGCAGCCTTTCATTATGTCCGTTGTCAGAGGGCCAAGCAGTGTATGATGTGATGGAGGGGGCGTAATTGTCTTAGTGCCGCTGAGAGCTCTCTAAGATGTTTTTGGCGGAACACGTTTGCGTAGTAAGTGTTAACAGTTTTAGTGCCAAACCCGCCTTTTCCGCCTTTTTGTGGCCACTAGGCGGCGCCAAAATATATTTCTTGATTTTTTTTTTAGGCGGGGGGCTAAAGCAGTGAAAAGTGTTAACATTATTAACAGCATTTATCACTATTACATTGCATAGGCTACTTACCATTATTAGCATTAGTAACAATATATTATTAGCATTATTAGCCTTACTTACTTAGCATTATTACTATTAGGCTACTTAGCATAATTTGCATTACTTTTCATTAATATTTAGCATTAGATTAGACATTAATACATTAATTAGCATTGTCAGCCTTACTTAGAATTAATAGCATTAGCAACAAAAATTAGCATTACTTAGCATTTATGGCATTATTAACAATCTACTTATTGTTAGAATTGCTTAGCATTATTAATATTAATTAGCATTAGTAGCATTAATTAGCATTAGTAGCATTACTTTGCATTAATAGCACTATCCCAATAATTAGCATTAGCATCACTTAGCATTATTAGCTATTATTGAGAAATGGTGAAAATGTTTGGGTGCAAATCTTTTGAATTATTATTATTTTCTGTCCAGGAAGGGTTAAGGGTCGGCGCTTTCTTTCATCCCCACAGCTGTATACGTTGTTGTTGTTCCTGGAGGATATGCGCGCAGTGCGTGGCAACCCGCTAAAAGATAAACAATCGATGAAGTGGAGTACACCAAAGAGTCAATTATCCCTGGGAATATGGAGAGAAGAGGTGACCTGTGGTTCCCGTGAAGAGGAGCATACAGGGGGCGTCGCTGGAGTGAATCGATATCACTGCTAGAGTAATGGCTGTGAAGCTGTGGGTTAGTTGTGTATGCGGTTGGAGGAAAAGATTAAAGTAGCCTATTCATGTGTTTTACTAGAGAAAACACCAAACGGACCCTTGTGGGTCCATTTGGTTCCATGTTTACACTCTCAAGAGTTAAAATATTCCTAATCTGCCCACTTAATTAAGAAGTCTGCACAATGTAAAAGAACGGTCTGTTTTGTTTGCGAAAAAAACAGCCTGAAATTTTGGACGAAAACAAAATAAGTCTTTAGTTTTGAGTCTGTGGGGAGAACATCAAATGGTGGTCCCTGGCTCAAATGCTGTGGGCCCTGATATCAAAACGTTGAAAACCTGTGATATAGCATATCACTTGAATTGAGGTGATTGATTGACAAAAAAAGGCCTGTCAGCTCAGACCCACAATGCAAAAAAAAAGTATAGATGATTCAATTAACACCCTTTACTATGCAACATCAGCACCCCTATTCCATTTCCCTTCAGTTACAGACACGAATTAGCTGAAAAGCCTCCTGGGATATCAGTCTAGCCTTATTAGCCAGATTCAATTTGTTATTCAATTTTCACCCTTCTACAATGTATTACTGTATATCTAACATCAGCGCCACTATTCCAATTTTCAACCTGGGATATAACACTTTTTTTGGGGTGGGTGGATCTCATTTAGCTTGCCAATTTGAAAGTAGCTCTCAAGCTAAAAAAGTGCAGGCACCCCTGACCCAACTCCTTTTTTTATATATATATATTTTTAGCCCACGATTTTGTAACTCTACGGAGGCAGCAGACTGGCCTCGTGCTTCCTTCAATGCATGAGGAGTCCATGGCCATTGTACGTGCCCATTGTCCCAAATGAGAGTCAGCAACGGATCTTTATCAGTCGATGCGCTCGACTATTAGATGGATTAAAGAATAAAATGCACATTTTAAATTTTACTTTTGTGTGCCTGGATCGTCAATTTTTTTCTTCACTATGCTTTCTTCCCAGTGATCCGTGTGAGCACCTTTTTATATTTTTTTACCGTATACTACCTCCATTTGAGCACCTGGTTAGCTTTTTTTTTTTTTAATCTACATTTCGTTCTACAGTTCTGCCCCATCCGCGTGTTCAGCGTGCGTTATTTCACGGTAAGAAAACAACAAGCGCGAGTTCGGCGGTCAGGCAGTTGAAATTAAACCAAAGGACCCTTATAGATCTGTAACTCTTGAGTGTTAAAAATGAAACCAAATGGAGCTCTATAGCCCTATATCTTATATCTTATCTGGAAAACCCTTGTACCTGTTCCTACCCTGTGATTCACAGCCTGCTGTGGTGCTGCTATGACAACTGAACCCCTCCATCCATCCATACCCCCCTTCTCCCTCTCTCTCCTTCTCCCTCTCTCTCCTTCTCCCACTCTCTCCACAGAAACCCGTCTATCTGTCTAAACAGCACATTAAGACAGCCGACGTCAGCGGGTGAGCAACGCTCCACTGGAGGGAGGGAAGGAGGCCGCGTTGGTTTGAGTGGCGTACCTCGGCCTACCTACGTCCCACTAGAGAAACCAACTGCGTCGGTTCTGTGCTATAATGGGGAGATGGAGAGATGGGGAGGAGGGAGAGGAGAGGAGAGGGTACAGTGCTTCCTCTGGCCCCCCATTTCCCAGGGGCGGATGTAACATTTCCCAAATGGGGGAGCAGGAGAAAATGGTATGGGTGCGACTTCATCGACCGTGTCGCTTCGCGCCACAGCCGATGAAGCCGCACCCATCACATTTTTGGATATAGGACAGGATATTAGGCAAGTAAGCACCAAAATTAACAGTCAGTTGTTGAAGTTGCAACAGACATGCAGCATGCATAAAGCTAAAGGTCTGGCTCAGAGAGTTTTTTGTTCTGTAGTGTTTCAACTCATTTAAATTTAAGCACTTTTAATTTGAAATGTCTTGGGTTGTTTTGCATGCCATCGTGTTTGGTGGGGCATTGCCCCCCCATGCCCATGCCTAGATCCGTCCCTGCCCCTTCCTCTCTCTGCCTCTCGCCTATCTCCCTGTCCCATATGCCTCATCTCTCTCTGTGTGTGTTATGAGTGGGTGTTGGAGTGGGAGAGGAGAGGAGAGGATGGAGCAGTGTTTGTCTAGTGATAGCTGACAATCCTCCTCCACTCTAGACAGCAGGGGCGGATCTAGGCATGGGCAAGGGGGGGCAATGTCCCCCTAAACGCCCAGACTGCCCCACCATACATGATGGAATGCAAAACAACCCAAGACATTTCAAATTAAAGTGCTTATATTTAAAATGATTTGAAACACTACTACTACTGCTACTAACTACACTTGTGTCACCACTAAACCAACAGCATTTCATCATTGAAAACAGAAAACTCTCTGAGTCAGACCTTTAGCTTTATGCATGCTGCGTGTCTGTAGCAACTTCAACAACAACTGATGTTATTATCGATGCTTTACTTAAAAAGTCCTGTAACCGAAAATGGTATGGGTGCGACTTCATCGCCCATGTCGCTTCGCGCCACGGGCGATGAAGTCGCCCCCATGTCATTTTCTCCTGCCCCCCCCCCCCTTCCCCCCAATTGGTAAATGTACATCCGCCCCTGGCAGACAGACTCCAGCCCATGGCTCTCCCCCGTGGGACCAGCGGGTCTGGCTCCGGGCCTCGCTAAATCTCTCTAAATCCACCGCGCTGCGTATCCACGCATTATTAAAAACACACACACTACACGCTACAGTGGAGGCGGATTATTATTATTACTTGTGGAGTCTATACTCTATGCTTTCTCTCTCTCCTACCCTATCCCTGGTCGACGATATGCATCCAATATATACTGTATGCAAAAATAGCCATGCATGCTCAGTGCTCAGTGTATGATGGACTGTTTGTTAACCAAAAGGATCCTTAAAGGTTCTTCAGAGTCTAGAATTTCGGTGGCCACCGCGAGCACCGCGACCACCACTATTTCAAAGTCCACTACCAGCACCGCACCGCGCTGTGGTGTGTTGTGTGTTTCTTTTTTTTAACCAGCCATTAAAAACAAGCAACCGCTGCGGTGCGGTGGTTAGTAAAATCCGAGAGGAGGGCTGGGAGGTGCGGTGGTTGCGGTGGTATGACGTCATATTGTAGGAAACGGTGGTCGCGGTGGGCACCGAAAATCCATCTCTGAATAGGCCTTTACACACCCAGTGCCAGCCCTTTTTCATATTTTTTGAGGTAGCCAGTGCCAGCGATTTTCATCTAAAAGTCATATTTCATATTTCGGTCCATGTTTCCCGTCGGACAAGTTAGTTGGCGACACACTTCCGGTCCCGGGTTGGTCCGTCCCTTATTTTGGTCCGTTCTGACTGGAATATGCGGTCGCTGCTCGCTGCCGTTATCATTGGGATCGTATCAAACCAGCGACGGTAAAGCGACGTAGAGAGACGTAGATCAACCTAAGAGGCATCGGTCATAACTATTTTTCATAATGATAACCGGCGACGTAGCTCTATTGCAAGGGCACGGAGACTGTTAAAGAATTCTAACTGTTCCAGCCGAAGGAGCGGCTCTACTCCGAGTCTCTCCTGAGTGGCTGAACTTCTCACCGTAAACCAAGCACCAGCAACACAAAACCAACCAACCAGCAATATAGTCCAAGAGCATTAGCTCAAAATGTAGTCAAACCCGGAACAAATTAGTAACAAGCTGAAAATTTCAGGATATGTTCAGAATACCTTTAGGAATGACATACTAAAAGTCCCCGTGAATCCCCCTTGTGCTCTCTGAGATATTCAAGATGGCGTACAACTTGCCTATTAGATATAATGGCCCTAATCGGGGGTGAAAAAGTCAAAATTTTAAACTGAGAGATATTTCTACGAAAATTCACAGGTTGATCAATTATATAAATACAAGCATTTTTTGTATTGGAACTTTCCATGAAATCCAATATGGCTGCCCAATATGGCGACCACAATATTAGTGTATTGGCTATTAGATATAATGGGGGGTGAATAGGGCAAAAAATTAAACTGAGAGATATTTCTACAAAAATTCACAGGTTGATCAATTATATGAATACAAACATTTTTTGTATTGCAACTTTCTATGAAATCCAATATGTCCGCCCAATATGGCATTCTTAATATTAGCACTAATACTATAGTACAGGTACACTAATATTCTGGTCGCCATATTGG